>JPFM01000011.1:194641-349446 GCA_000733375.1 Paramecium sexaurelia | reverse complement strand
TGATCCATATTTATATTTTTAATTGGTAAACTTAATATTTATAGTAAACTACTATAAATAGTACTATTACAAAGCTATTAATTATTTAATTCCATTAACATTTATAAAGTGTAAAATAACAGTACCTCTTGATTTGGTTCTTATTCATAACATTCATCTAAGAAGTTAATCTCTATTACAATAATATCAAAAACTATACCTTCCAAATATTATATTGAATTAGTTAAATTTACTAAAAATATCGTCATCTAAGGCAAAATGACTTTTCTGATTTACTTTGAATATGTCTTCATTTCCTTAAAAATTAAATTCAATGATTTCATTATATAAATTTGCGATTCCAATTAATCTTGTTGTTATAAAACTTATGAAAATCTCTCCATCCATTAAATAAATGTTGAATCAAAGCATTATTTCAATTAATCAATATCAGTCTATTCACAATGAGAAAACATTTTAATAACTAAATAAACTAAATGATATATTTTAGGTGTAGTTTATTGTTATGATATCATATTCTTCAAAATAATTTCACTATAAGATATCAAAATTTATCCATCTAACTATTAGTAGATATGAATTAATGTATTTATAATTTGAGGATTCGCACTGTATAATTATAAAAATTATGGTATCAATTATTGGTATTCAGTATCTCTTCTCATTATCTCTGTAATTATCATTGACTATATATAAAAAAATAAAATTTACAATTATCTCTTAAACCTGAACTTATTGCTCTTATTATAGTCCTTCTATCAAAACCTTTACAATGTCTGATTTTATTTATTATTGTAAAGTTTACCAATTTAATAATATAACATTCTTGAATAAAATTGCAATATATTTTCTTTGTAGTTGATTGACATCAAATATTAATTTTAATGACTCTAGTATAAAATTAGGTGTATTTTTTAGATATTCTGATAAATATTAATCACCATGTCTTAGGATCTCTGGATTGTTTATACATTATTCGTAAACTTATAAAATATTAGCCATAAATTAAATAATTCAATTCATTTTCTTAATTAAACAGCATCAACCATAATAGTAAATTATTTATTTCCATCTATTGCTTTAAATTATTTAGCTCCTGAATCATATTTAAAAAACGTTTTCACCATCTCAGAAGTCAAAACCTATGGACATTTTCCTTATCCAAATATCAAATAGGGTTGTGAATCTACAGCATAGCCATACAAACCTCGAAAGTCCTTAATATTTTTTATTTCTTACCGATCTACCATAAGTCTTAAATAAAATAATAAAATGTTCTGCTTCAACTCCATCTAATTTTTATAAAATCGCTTCTCTCTCCCTTTTATTAGGTTCTCCAGCTAAACAAACATAAGTTATTGCGTTTTTTAAAATGGTTTTATTATTTTTTTTATTTTTCTCTACAGAAATAGATCTATCTATATCCTAACAAAAATGAGCTGTTTCTTTTTATCTTGCCATTGGAGATTTCCTATTAGCAGATGCATTACGCTTTGATTAAGGCATCGAAGTTTGAATTGGTTGCGGTTAATTATCTAAAAATGGGTTTTTTTGCTAAAATTACTGTTATTATTGCTATTAATAAAATTGATTTTAAGAATTTTATTATTAATAAAGTAAATGTTATTATTATTATTGTTATTATTATATTTATTATTACTAATATTAATATTATTATTATTATTATTGTTATTGTTATTGTTATTATTATTATAATTATTATTATTATTATAATTATTATTATTATTATTATTATTATTATTATTATTATTATTATTATTATTATTATTATTATTATTATTATTACTACTAATATTGCTATTATTATTTTTATTATTACTATTATTAAGATGATTATTTTTGTTATTATTATTGTTATTATTTACGTTATTGTTACAATTTATTTTATCTTAAATTCTATTAAACCTTTTGACTCTGTTTCTCTGAAGATTTTTAATTTTATTAATTTTGCTTATCATTTTAATTTTGTTGTTTTTTTTAAAGTTTTTTCTAAACTTAATGAATTTATTATTATTTTTGTTAATTTCCTATATCACTATAATGAATCTCCTCAACTCTTTTGGTTTATGGTTATTATAGTTCTTATTAATATTGTTCTTAAAATTATTATTCTTAATCCATATCCATCATTCTTTAATATTGCATTATTTATTCCTATGATATTTGGTTTGAAGGATCTTCATTAGGCAAAAATTAAGCTTAATTTTCATAATCCATCATAAACATTTATTGATTTTCATCCATGTATTCCATTTCATCAGGATCTTCATTAGTAGAATACTCGAAATCATTTTACTCATCATAATCTTATTAATGATTTGTTTGAATAAGCTCTGTTGCTTATTTTACTAGTTTGTGAATGTCTTTATACTGAATTGGAATAACATCAAAATTTTTAATCTAACTTTCACATCTTTATTCCACTATTACTTATATATCATTATTTACATTATTCTATTATGAAAATTCTTTGAATGTGATCAATAAATTCTCTAAAAATTTATAAACATTGCATATCTGTGAGCTCATTTTATGAAACAAATACTAAAACGTAAGTTCTTCCGATAATATTTTACACTTAGTGAGAATCTTTGAATATCATAAAAAATCATACATATATTTTCATTAATATTGTAATAAACTTCTAATTTTTCATTTTGTTCATTTATTATTAGTGAGTTTATACTTTAATTTTAATTAGTTATTCTCATAAACGATCCGATATATCCACCGTGATTCATTTCCCTATTATTTATTGATGATGAAATTAAAATATTAAATTCATTTTACATGACATTTAAATTGTCATACAATTCAGTTAAAGGCGAATTAAATGTTTCTCCATTCAAATTAAATTTAACTTATTGATCATAATTTAAATTAAAGTCAAATTGGTGAAAATAATCATATGAAAGAATTTAACATTCTTTATTCGGTTTTTCACAAATATTATTTCGCTGTTAAATTATTGTAACACAATCCTGATATACATGCTAAATTAAGTCAATTTAAGGAAATTTTGTAAAAGAAGAAGTTACAAAAGAGAAAACAAATATCTTGGAATTAGTCTATCCAATTGTTATGTATGCTAAATTTTCATCTTCTTTGTAATTAATGATGATTCCTTCGTCACTTTCAAAAATAAATATATGTATAAATCCTCTATTTTCTTATTAAACACTAATAATTAGACCACTAAGAGGTGACTCTACAGCATTTTAATTAGTTTCCATATTTTTTATTGGTATTCTAATTTCCAAAGTATCACTTAAGTTCTAAGCAACGAAAACTTATAAACCTGGATAATTTTTTGTAAAGTATTAATTCGCTAGAGTTCCATTAATAGTTTGATTTCCAAGACGATAATGTATAGGAGGATGATAAAGATCAGGAGTATGGAAAGTTAAATGATCAAAATTTAAATCCAAATTGCATTTTATTTAATCTAAAGAAATAGTCAAAGCCTTTTATTAGCAGTAATTTATGCCTTCTGATTCTACAATAAATTAAATAAATCTTTTAAATATCATAGTAACATCTCCTTATGATGACCAAGTTACTATATAAATAAATCCAGGTTTCAAGAATTTATCTAACGCATCCGTTTTACCAAATGAAAATTCTCTCACGAGATTTTATTTGGAAATTAACAAATGTCCCCCATGATCTGCTTTATCTACATAATAACCATAGTAATCATTATAAATTAAAACGTCCGCTTTGGTTTAATTTTGTTTTACCTTGAATTCTTAGATCTATAACCATTATAAATCAGTAGCATTTCCAGCAAATATGTAAGCATCAGGAAAGTTAATTAGAAAATATGAATTATTATTCATGCTAAGTGATTATTAATAGTTCTATTATGCATCTAATGCAAAATGAGGTGATTTGCTTGTCAGGATGTATGGCATTGTGCTCAAGTATAATAAATACAAATTACTTCTCAGTGTGTTAATCAAGCAAGAAATAGGATTCTTATGCATAATATAATCTCAATCCGCATAAAAAATTGTCTGGTCCTAATGTATAAATACTCTAGAATAATAAAATTATAAACATTATAATAAAATTATAAAGAGACCAAAATTTTTATGTTAAGCAATTTGCTTATTTTAACATTCTATTTTTTATTTTAACAATTACAATAAATTTTGATTTATTAGTCAATATTTTAAAAAACTCTCTCATAATTAAAACATACTCTCCTAAAATTCTTTTTTAAAATAAATTCAAATATGATAAATCGAAGATTCTTCTTCATTCAAATGAACCCAAATAATTTCAAAATAAATAATCTGATGACTAAAAATGGATCTAGTCCATTTTACTAACTAAAAAATGTCCTGCATGGGTTAAACATAGTAACTCACTGAATCAAAAATAAATAAAACAAATAATAGTAAATCAAGAGGTATTTGAAATAAAAGTAATTCCAAATCGTTAGGGACCCCTTTTAAGGAATCTATTTCTTCTCATTCCAAAATCAATATCTGGATTTATTTCTGATGATGACTGTTTAGAATAGTAGTCTTCTTCTTTCTTCTTTGGATCGGTGCAGAACTTAATATTTAAGGCTCTAAGGTAGTTAATTATGGTTTTAATTTAGGGATTAGGTTTATGGTATAAATCTAACTCAAGTGAATCAAGACTTGAATTTAATTCTTCGGACATTTACTAATTTATTTATATATGAATTAATAGCATAATTGTTAATTAAAAACCTTGGGCTACGTCAGAAATTATCATTCAGAATATTCATCAAAGAATATCATCAACCATACCCTCTATCATAAATATGCTGCCTCATAAAATTATTATTTCACAAAAGAAATCAACGATATTTTGGGTAAGAACAGAACACCAACTACTATTTAATTTTATGTAAGCAATTCGTGATAAATTAAGGATGATACACAATATAATGAATTAGGAGAGAGAATGAAGAGATTTTACTATTTTAATGAATAATTTGCTAAAATTAAATTACTAGCAGAGTTCTATAAATTTCACAATGATTTACCTCGATTTACTGTTCATTAGAATTTGATATAAATTTTGAATTTGTACTATGATAAAAAGCGAAAACTTGAATATTACAAAATACAAAGACAAATAGAATATGAGAATAGAAATAATCCAAATTAACCTCCAAAAGGTATTGTTGGAGATAAACCTGTGGAATCTTAAACTACTCCTGAATCTGAAAGCAGCAACGATTCAACTATAAATAACAATGTCGAAAACATTCTTTAAGATATTACATAAAAAGGAGATTAAAATTAAATGAGTCAGGAAGAAATCAGCAAGATCTCAAAAATTTAGGACGATCAGAAAAGTGAAATAATGTAAATGTTGAAAGCATTTAATCCAGAGTAAATAAATAATCATAAAAATGTTTAGAAGTATTAAGTATTTAAGAAATAAAATCCTCAATTTAAAAAATCTTTAAAGTTGGATGAGTTTGCATTATCTTAATCATCAAGAACTTAGAGTAAATGTTGTAATGATATAAGAGTTCCTTTATCAACTAGATTCACGACTGATTCCATTAGTAAAGTACTTAAAACATCTTAAGAAAAAACAAAGGATTTTAACATTCAAAAGGAAAGCCTAATTTAATTATTTAACAAATATTCTAGATTAAGTAGGCTCAGAATCGAAAATAAGACAGATTAAACAAAAGATAGTAAAAATTCAATACCTGAGATGAAATAACTAGAACTGAAAATTATGAAATCAATAAAAAATATGGAGAAGAATACACCTATATCTAAAAAGACTAAATTGGCTTAAAATAACAAAGGATTACATTAAATATTAAGTAAAGTAAATAAGCCAGATTCGTTTAGGGAAATAAATCGAAATTCATAGCTAAAATGTTCATCTAACAGATCAATCAAAGTAGCAAATTAATTGGATTGTTATAAAATTTCAAAGAATTTTAATAGTGTTTTGAATCCTATGTCTTATTCAAACAATCCATACAGTTAAAAAAGGTGTTATGATAAGAATTCTTCTAAATTAAAGGCAAATGATCTCAAAAAATTGATGATTTATAAATCAGAAAAACATTCAAAGGAAAAAACTTAAAAAAATGTTCCAAAACTAAATTTACAAACAATAAATACATTTAATAACCTTCAAACAAGTCTAACCTTCAGAAATTAAACTAGCTCTGCTCAAATATTATCACCTAAACCTTTAACAGTTAGATGCAGAATAAATAATCTAATCAATTGGTAAGTGAAGGCATTATAACACAATTTTAATAATAACTCTTAATAAAAATGATATTAATAAATTTTTGTTCTATATATTATGTAATCAATTTTAATAACTGGAGGATTAGGATACATAGGATCAATAACAATAACTGAATTATATAAAGCTATTGGTAATTAATATAAGGTATAACGCTGATTGAATTTTAGATAATAATCTTAGATAATTTGAGTAATAGCAATATATAAATTTATGACACTCTAAATAGTATAATTGGTGAAAAACTTGATTTGCATATAACTGACATTTAGAATTATAATGAATTAACTGAAGTCTTTAAGAAATATTTAGATGAAAATCCAATAAATTTTATTATCCACTTCGCTGCATTAAAGGCAGTTGGTGAATCAGTTGAAAACCCAATAAAATATTACTAAAATAATGTAGTGGGCACATTAAATCTATTAAAATGTGCTGAGGAATTTAAATGTTAAAACTTTTTATTCAGTTCTTCAGCAACAGTTTATGCTCCTGGAGAATTTGTAGATGAAGAAGCTTCATTTAAACCTTCAAATCCATATGGTGAAACAAAAGTTGCTATTGAATATTTAATTAGATCTTTATCAAAGAAAGGAGGAAGATATCTTTGTTTAAGGTATTTTAATCCAGTTGGGGCTACTAAAGATGGTAAACTAGGAGAAATGCCCAATAAACCTAACAATTTATTTCCTTACATAGAATAGGTAGCCATAGGAAAGCTTTAATAATTATATATTTTTGGAAATGATTATAATACTTCTGATGGCACAGGAATTAGAGATTACATTCATGTTTTAGATTTGGCAGAAGCACATGTTGTTGCACTATAAGAGTTAATAAAAAGAAATAGAAATAATGAAGATTATTATGATTATTTCAATATAGGAACAGGAAAAGGGTTTAGCGTTTTAGATATTGTCAATGAGTATTCTAAACTTGTGCCAATCAAGTATTAAATTACAAATAGGAGAGTTGGGGATGTTGCAATATTAGTTGCTAATCCAAATAAAACATATGAGAAATTGGGGTGGAGAGCCAAAAGAGGATTATAAGAAATGTGCCAAGACTCTTATAATTTTATAAAGTTAAAATAATAATAATGATATAATTTTATAATTCATCTACCCATTTTATTACCAGCTCCTTTTTCATTATCATCTTTCCAATCATCCCAGTTTCTATCTTTTAAAGTTTGTTGATCTGCCCAGTAATCTTTGTCATCATCTTTATCTTCCTCTAATTTTTACTATTCTTCTTATGCTTTCTTCATTTTTGCTTCTTAATCTTTTGCAAACTATAAATTTATTAACTATTAATACTTTCATTTCTGAATCAGCAAATTCCTCTAATGTCATGTTTGGTAGTCTTGCTGCATTAGGTTACCACACTTCTGCAACATGTTTTTATCTAAGTTCTGATTCTGTTTAACAATGTTGGCAATGTGGATCAAAGAACTAAGGTTGCATTGTAGGTTTCTAATATATTAGTAATATTCAAAATTACTGGGATATTCCAAACTTTCATTTTTGGTATTGGCTTATCTTATTATTCTTAGAATTACTATTAAAGTTATTTATCCTTCTTCATTTATGATTTAAATTTTAGTATCTCTAATTCTTACTAATTAGTATTCAAAATATCAAGTGAAGATATAATTTTTTAATTTAATTACAATATTATAATTTCTCTCGATAATTTATCATCATCTAATTTTTATAAATTCTAACATGATTATTTCCATAAATACCTATATCTATTTATTCAAAATTTATTATTCTTTGTAATTTGCTATCTTTTCATCTCTATTAATTTGTAAAACATCATTTTCCAACATTGATTTAAATATTTTTAATTGATTTCCCTTTAATATTTCATAATGTTTTAAGAGTTTTAGAAATTCTTTCACATAATAATTCGATGTTTCAACATTCTTTAATCTTATGTCTTCATTTTAAACTTAACTTAATGCCCAACCAACATAAAATGGCAATAAAAAAAATTTCAGATGTTCTGTTTTAATTTCATTAAATTCTTCATTTGGAGAGAAAATATGCTATTTGATGATTGCTTATTAAGTTTATTAGAATTTTTCAATCAATTCCAATAACTAATCATCACCAGGATTTTAGTCTTCAAAAACATTTACTTGTTTTAACAATGTATCAAACTATTTAAGAATTTCTTCTTCACTATTCATTAAAAATAATAAAATAAATATAAGCATAAAAGGTGAAAAATTATTTTAGTAAAAATTACATAATCAAGATGATATTCATATGTTATTATTAATAAGGTATAATCTAGATTACATAGTTTTCAAACAAGAGATTAAATTCTAACAAAAAAAGAAAGTATTTAAGCTTATTCTTATTTAATATAATTTTAATTTAAATAGAAATATCTTAATTAAAACTTGTTGACAGCAACTAATTATCTTTAGATTTAATTAAATTAAAGGAAGCAAAGTGTCTTTTCAAATAATTATTTTTGAATTAATAATCTAAAACATATTCAAGTGATATTTGCATAAATTTATAAGTGATCAATTTGGATATTACAATTTTAACATAGCTTTTCAATTAAAAAATTATACTAATATCTTGATTGTAGTTTTCATAGAATAGTATAATTATATTTTTAAATTAATTAAACTTACTCTATAGCATTAATTAATGAACTAAGAATATTTTAATCCTAAAAATGATAAAACTTTCGGAACAATAAATTTAATTATTTTGGAATAATAAATTTCACATCTGAAAAATTGCCTATCAAATTTATAATCTAAAATCATAAAGATCTTTATACTAAACCAAAAAAACTCATTAAATATCGCTAATATGTATGATACTACAAATATTTACATCAAAAATCAATATTATCGTTATTAGAGTTTTTTTTAGTCCTTGAAAATTTAGATTTAAACAATTCTAATCCACATATTTCTTGGCATATCTATTACCTAGATTCTTTTTATAATCTATTTTAGATTTAAGTCTAAAATTTATAAATGTGTTTTAAGATCTTTATTATTCTTGATTTTATAGCATTTTGATTTTATATTTATATATGAAAGAGGGATAATAATTGAATTTATTTTTTTTTTCGTAGATGATTTTACCTTTCAAACTTTAAATATTTTGACTGATTTTATTGATTTAGGTTTAAGTATTTAAATCTGAACTCAGGATTTATCAGAACAAAGAGAGATGGATATAAATCTATTTTCAGATGAAAATAGACTGTTAATATATGATTTGCTGAAGAAATAACTTTAATAGACAACATTGATTAATTTATTAATAAAAATTTATATGTTATCCAACGATCGACAACATTTTGTAAAGCTTGTTAGAAATCCTTAAATAAATGCAATTTAATAGTTAACATAATTAGTTACTTAAGCTAGCAGAACAAAAAGCACACTTTAGCCATCAACTAAAAGAATAGCAGAAGTATAAAAATGTGAGAAAACTGATAAATAAGAAAAAGTTGTGCATACTACAAGAGAGATCAATTCATAATAATCCATTCGAAATTATTTCGACAACTCTACTTGTAAAAACAATAAAGAAAATTAACCATCTAAAAAACATATGTTTTAAGATAATCGATCTCAAACTCCAATAGCTTCAAAGAATCCAATAGCAATCAATACTCGAGGAAGAGGATCTGTTAGTCCTTTAAGATGTGTTTAATAAAATCAAACATCAAAATGTCAAAATAAATCAGGATTCAAGTAGCCTGAAGATCCTCAAATTATGGATATGGTTGATAATCTAAAATAAAACATTTTGAGAGATTTATAAGAAGTAACTAAAAGATATCAATCTAATAATTCAAAACCTATTGAAATGCTCTAAAAATAAAATGAAAAAATCAAGCATTTATTAGATTATAAAGAACCTTAAGTAAAAGCCCCTTACTTTGACTATTCTAGTCAAAAGAGCATAAAGAGTCAAGAAATATACAATAATGATGAGAATTCTTAAAACAAACAATAATTTTTAGAATAATAATCTGAGATTTTATAATAACAGTTGGAGATTATCAAGTAGTAATAAGAAACCTTGAGACAGTAGTAAATATCTGTTTTAAGCAGCAAGACAAATTTAAATACTTTTTATAGTCAAATGCGAAAGTAACAGAATGAGAGTATTGAAGATATATATGGTAAATCATAATTCACAATAAGCAACTTATCATCTATTGTACCAATAGAAGTTTCCACAAATCAAAATAAGAAAATTAATGTTTCATTTGAAAGTAGTTTAGAATAGAATCCAATTAATTTATAATTAGAAATAGTTTAAGGAAATGATTGTAGAACTACCTTCGGTCCTTCTTAGTTAGAATCTTTGATAAAATCACCAACATAAGTATAACCAGAACTATTTAGCGAATAATAGATTATGAAAGAAACACTTAAATATGTTTAATTAGATAATAGTTAAGGAAAGGTTTCATCAGCTAAAAGATATAGTAATGATGAATAAGAAGTAGTTAAATAATAGGAACTTATAGAATAAGTTCCGCCTCCTTCAGCATTTTCAAATAAGTCCAATAGATATGATTAGCTTTTGCAAAATTTTCAAAGTCTCAGAAAATTAAGTAGAGAACCTAGTTTTGTTATAGAAACAAAAAAGTCTGTTCAAATGAATGATTTAAACCATATTAGTGATTTTGCGATTATGGGAAGCTAGAGAGAAAGCATAGCATTGTGTCAAACTAAATTAATTACTTTTTAAGAAGTAAATAATAGTTAAGAAGATTGTGTATAATCTCCAACTTCACTTTTAGGTAAGTAATAGGTGTTAGCATTTGAATAAGAGCTTGAATAAAAATCACAATATTCAAATTAATCACAATATGAATAACGGTTAATCTAAGAACTTTTATAAAAATCAAATTCAATATAATAATAAGCTTCTTCATTTTAAAAATAATCTATATCCATATAACAAAGCACAGAATAGACTAATAGGATATTTGAGAGTATTAGATCTAATGAAAGTTTGAAATAAAGAACTTCAAGTTTCACTGAATTTTTAAAAGTTAAGGATGAAATACCAATCAAAATTACAAATGTTTAAAAATTATCCATAAGACCAGGAATAAGTAAAACTAATCTTTAATTTAGGTTTTCTCCAGTACAAACAATAAAATAAATATTGATTAAGAACTACTTTATAAAATTATAATTATATAAATTACTTTTTAAAATTTTATCGTTGCCATTTTCTCATTTTTTAATGTATTTGATTAACGATAAATTTTTTTAAGAATTTACCATTTTTTCATTTTTATTTATTATATTATTTTAATGAACTTTAATTAAGTAATTAATAATCTTTAAAGTATTACGTATAATACATTAATCATTTCAGTAAATTTATGGTTGATAACTTATATTTCGATAATCATCCTCAAAATTAAATTTATTATAAGAATATGGGATCATGCTCTTCAGTGGAAATGAAAAAAAAAATGAAAGCCAAGCTATAAGAAGCAAAATAAAAATAATCTTAATCAACGACCCCAAACAGATCAACAACTTAATAGATTGGTATAAGATCTAATACAAGATGCCAAACTTAAATTGCACTTTAATCAGTAAATATGTAAAAGATTACAACTCAATCTCTTCAAAATATAAATTAATCATTAGTTTATAGAAGTACCAACTTTTCCACTTTCTACAGTTTATTAAAGAAAGAAGATAAAGAATTTCCATTTACTACAATCTAACATAACAATACAGGAACAGTCAGAATCATCAAATCGTATAAACTTACAGATGTAAAGTATATTGCTTCTTTACTCAATTATTAACTTGTAATTATGTTCTTAATATTTAATATAGTTTAAAAATTATAAAGTATCTTTAATAAATTGAGACAAAATTTGTTTATTAAATCTAAAATTTTAATTATAGCATCATCCCAACCTGATTTAATAATATGAAATATATGAAGAACAATAAAAATATCATGTGGCTGAAGAGAATAACAAAGAGATTGTTATCTTGAATTCAAAAATGTTCCATACTGAATAAGATATTGCTTTCATATTTAATTAAATAGTGGAAGTATTAGATTATATACACCATTAATAATTAACGCATGGTCATCTTACTATAGATTCATTTGCACTTTTTGGAAATAAATACATAAAATTATATGAATTGTTCCATCTGTTCATGAAAAAAAAACCATCTTTAGAAGAAGCAATTTATTTACCGCCAGAATATTTTGAAAATCAAGAATATACTGAATAAAGAGACATTTGGTCCTTAGGAATCATTCTTTATTAATTACTTTATCATTCATCTCCATATGAATCTACTACATTTAATAAATTAAGAGTAGAAATTTTAATATCTGAGATATAATTTGAATAATCAATATCTAATGAAGCCATATCCTTATTATAATTATTATTAGAGAAAAATCCAAAAAAAAGGATATAATTAAAAGATGTAACAAAACATCCTTGGTTTTTAAAATAATAGGTGTTTTTGAGAGAAGAATAAGTGAGAGAGACTTTACTTAGATTAAGAAAATCAAAAAAATTAAATATTTTATAAGCTTATATCTTGAAATTTATCATTAATAATTACACCCCAGATAAGCTTAGAGATATTTATTCAGTTTTTAGATCTTTAGATCTTGATAATGATGGATTCTTTAGTCTTTCTGAATTAATTGCATCATATACGGAATTTGTTTTGGAAAATGATAATACAAAATCTATTTGCATGAATATTTTTTCAAAAGTAGACATGGATAATGATAGCAAAATAACCTTTGCAGAATTTATTCTTTATGCAATACAACGTAAAACCCTAATTTAAGAAGAAGTCTTAGATACTAGCTTTAAGTTATTGAAAAATAAAAAAAATTTTATTACTGCCGAAAGTCTAGCTGCTTAGTTTTCTTTAGAAAAAGAATATTTTGTAGAAATACTAATGGATTTAATAAAAAAGGATTATGTATATTATTATTTAAATATTTAGTTAACCTATAATAACTTTAAAGGAATTATGTTAGAGATTGTATGATGAATTATTGATTATATTGTTTTATGACTAATTAATTTAAAAAATAATAAAAACAATGATGTATATAATCGTAAATATTCTAATTTAAGAAAATCATTAAAGGATAGATTTTCAAAGTTAGTTATCTAAATTTTTAAAGCTAACCCTTTTTGAAGTTTTTACTTATCTTGGAATTAATGGATTGGTTGTTATATTACGATTTCTTAAAGTATTCTTAAATGTTAATTTTAAAAGTTATTCTTCATCCATGGTAAGTTAGATGCCTTCATAATTAGTAATCATTCTATTCCAAAGTTTTAGCTATCTATTATTTAACTAAAAATACTTTTGATTCCTTTTATTTTGGATCTTGAAAGTATTTTAAGGAAATTAATATCATTCCTACTATGATCAAAATGATGAGAGTCTAAAGTTCAAAGTAAGTCACTGAAGTTTACATAATTAATTTTAATTATAAAAATAAAGCAATATAAGTAATTTTTCGTATTTACGCAATTAATCTTCATATTTTCTGCATCTGACCCGAATTTTTTATATTCCAAAAATATATAAAAAAATTTTTCTTGAGACTTATAAGTATTTATTTTTATACAAATTTTTGAAAGAAGGATTTATATACCTATAAATCTTCAATTTTATCAAAAATGGCAAGCATCAAGAATAAATACCCAAAATTTTATGAGTCATATAATTTACTTAAAGCACCTTTTTAGGATTTTACTATATCCTTTATTTCTAAATTACAACGAACTTTAATTTTTATTACAAAATACAGAATTTGTATTTAAATAATTATTTTATTTGATTATCACCTAAACTATATAATTATGTCAAAAAAATATATGCTTTATTTAAAAGATTTTTAAATTGAGTTACATTTTCGAATTTTAAATAATAGGTATATTTTATGAGAAATATATATAATTTATTAAAATCTATCCTTTTATTAAATCACAGAATAGAACAATCTAATTGAATTATTATTATATATAATGAAAATTGAAAAAAATTTTATATAATTTATGAGTATCAATTAATACAGATATAAAATCTAATTTTGAGTTCTATAAATCTTCCATAGTAATGTTAAAATCAATTAAAGTAAAGGGCATTAAATTAGTTTTTAAAACTTTAAAATTTTTTAATTTTCTATTAATAATCTACTTCTACTTTTTATAATAAATAATTTATTTAAAAAGGCCTTGGTCTTGTAAAATTGAGGGTTCTAAAACTTAATAATTTAATCTATTTAAATAATGCTATTTCTTTTTGTATTGATAAACATTTTTTATTGTATTCTGAGATTTTTCTTATTAGCATATTAATTTCTCATACATTTTTATTATAAATGTTTGGCTTTCGAAGTAACTAAATTTAGATTTTCATAAATAATAAATTTACTAATTATATAGTCTTATTTTTTATAAAAAAAAAGAACCAAAAAAAATCTTGACAGAAATATGTGATATTTTCTTCTGTAAGAATAAATAATAATTATATAAAAACAAAAAGTCATGTTCATTTTTTATTAATTTGCATTTTTTCAGGAGCTTAGAGTTTTGGTTTTTCTGGACTTGATATTAAATGAAGTGCTAAATAGGCAAACATTCTAATTCCAATAGCTAAACCAATTAATATATAGCAGCATTCCCATTTAGTTAATGTAATGGATAACATATCAACTGGATTGCATATCTCTCCTGGTAAACATTCATAGACAACATCATCAAATTCATTCTAAAAATAAATAAAAATAGTTACAATAACAGCGGCCTCAAATCCATATTTAAACATTGATAAATAAGTGAAGGGATAGAATATATAGGGGATATTATCCTGATTAACAAAAAATCCTCCTAAGATCATAAATGGAATAACTAAAGCAGGAACTAATGCTGTAGCCACTTCAATTTTAGGAATAATTGTTGATAAAAGCAATCCATATGATACTGCATATTAATATGTTAAGAATTAAACAAAAATAAGCATGAAGAATTTGCCTACATTTTCATCACTTAAGTCGATAACATAATAAACAATTATAACACAAAGAGAAGGGTAAATAATTTGAAATGGAAATTCAGCCAATGATCTTGCCCAAAAGAAAGAATGAACACTATAAGTTTTATTTATTCTTTCTCTTAAAAATAAAGGTCTTTCCATAGAAAATGTGTGTAAAGCACCCTAAATTCCACCAAATGCATTAGCAGTACAAATAAAGAATAAAGCTCCAAATCTATTTTACAATCCTTCATTATATTTACCTAACTAAAAATATAAAAGAATTTATTTACATCTGAATAAACTAACATCAACATAATAGCATTCACAATAGATTAAAATATCTTTAATTTGACATCCATTGGATTTCTAATTTCATTCAAAAATGATCTTTAATAAATAAGCACAAATTATTAAATAAATCCAATGTGGAATCCAAGATCATTTTCTTTAATTAATGCAGTCTCTTTAGTTTCTAAATCTTTGATCATATTTGAGTTTTAATAATTCTGAATAAACCCTTCTAATCTTTATTCAAATTCAGCTTTAATTTATGCTTCATCAAAATCATCCTACTCTCCAGCCTAAATCTTTTCTACAAGTAATCCTTCTTCATTCATTAATTTCATAAAGTAATCTGAAGGATTAGAGAAATTAGGACATTAATAACCCATACTTCCAAAGTAATCAATAGCTTATTCTGCATCGCCTTGATAAATAATATTTCCTCTAACTAATAACATAAGTCTATCAAAATTATTAAAGATTTCAGATGATGGTTAATGTATAGTACTAACTATAGTACGACCATTTTTTGCCAATCTCTTTAATAAATCAATAACCTATAATGCAGTAGATGAATCTAAACCAGTTGTTGGTTCATCTAAGAAAATCAGACTTGGATTTGTTAATAATTCCACTCCAATACTAGCTCTTTTTCTTTCACCTCCTGAAACACCTCTAATTTAAGTATTTCCAACTCTTGTATCTGCACATTTTGTTATTCCTAATTCTCTAATCAAAGATTCTACTCTTTAAGCTTTTTCTTCTTGACTGATTGTCAATCTCATATTAGCTGAAAAATAAAATGCCTCTACACTATGTTGATTATTAAATACCTCTAGGTGAAAATGTAGCCAATAAAATATCATCTTACATTACATAAGCCATCTAATCATTAAACTTATCAATGTCATCTATTCTTTTTCCATTTAATGATAGTTCTCCTGATATTTTCAAATTATCAGATATTAAACGACCAGACAAAAAGTTTAATAAAGTGGTTTTTCCTGATCCTGATGGACCTAATATTGCTGTAAAATGAGCTGGTTTCATTACTCCTTTCAAATTATTAAGCAAACATTTCTCTGTGGATTACTAAGAATAAAAAGTAGAGGTTACCTTTCCCACTTTTATTGTGGCATTTATAATAAGTTTATCCCAAGCTAGTTCAATTGGAGTAAATTTTCCTAGTGAAAATTCAGCTCTATTGTCAGTATTTACAAGTTATTCTTCTCTGTTTCCTAAAATCTAAGATTGTATTACCTATAGACTAAAGTTTATCTGTCATTCAACTAATTTTATTTATTTTAAGAATATTTCTTAATGCTTTTAATTATTAGAATTGATAAATTCTAAAATTTGGAATTCTTTAATTCCTACTGATAATTTATTTTTAGATAATCTAAAAATTTATATTAAATAAATTTTTTGTATACTAATTTCTTATTACTTTATTTTATCTAATATAAATAACTTAAAGATAATATGATATATTTATATTCAATTCAATCATATTAATACAAAGGAAAAATTTTAGTAATTTAAGAATCAATTTAATTAATAAGAGAAAAATAGAAGTATATCCTTATGATATAGCTTATTAATCAATGATGATATGTTAATTACAATTCTACTTTATGATACTAATATATTATGAAGAAAATATATAATAAAAATAGACAGCTACATAAACTCATTTTTTATTTCCCTTTCCTTTTTTCTTGCCTTATTTTTTATCAGTTTTTGGCTCTTAAGGATCTTCTTTAATCTCAGTAGGATCAACATTTAACATGAGTTTACTTGTCAATTTAATAAATTGCTCAATCTCATCCACGTTTCTTGATTTATAGATGCAATGCTTTTTATCATCTGTGACTGTAAGTAAGGCCAATTGCTTGATTTTATAGTATTTAACTTTTGCTCTAGCTTAAGGTGATTCCATAATTAGATCTAAACCTGCTGTCATAAATGAATCCCACGATTTAAGCATTATATTATTTAAATTAATGGACCAATAATTAACAGAAGATTAAATTGCTAATTATAAAGAGGCATTCTCTCTCTTTGATAAGGATGGTGATAATAAAATAAAAGTAAAACGATTTAAATTAGTTTTTAAAGGTTGATGATTTGGGATTATTGATTAGATCATTGAATTAAAATCCAACTGAGACTGAAATAAGTGAAATGAAAAATGATGTCGATCCTGATTCTACAGGAATGGTTGATTTTCCAGAATTTCTTAGTTTGATGGCAAGAAAACACAGAGATGTAGATCCTGAAGAAGAATTAATGGATGCATTTAGAATATTAGATAAATCAAATAAAGGAACAATAAATGCTAATGAATTAAGACACATGGTAAAATCTATGGGTGAAAGATTAACTGAGGAAGAAGCAAATTAGTTAATAAAAGAAGCAAATCCAGATAAAGATTTAGAAATCAGGTATGAAGACTTCGTAAAATTGATTACAACAAAATACATTTTATGAAAGTTTTTTTATTATTGGACAGTTATATTATAAATAAATTTAAAATGAATAATAGCTCTTTGAATAAATCGAGAAGACCTTAAAGTTCTTATGATTCTAGTCAATAATTAAGAACTATACTCTTAGCTTCATTGGCAAAATTACAGTATGATTGTTAATTTACATATTAGTTCACAAAGCACTGCTTAAACAGGATATAGTGAATTGAGATCATTGATTGCCTAATTATCATAAAATTAATTTGTCATTTTAACAAATCTGTTGGATTCAAACGACCTTTCTAAATAAGCAAAGAAGGATTATATTAAAGTATTTGGTCTTTTAGCTGAAATAAGATGTAATGATATTGAAGAATAGATTCCAAGAATTGTTCAAATAATTAATAAGAGAATATCAGAAGGTTTAAATATTGATATAAAATATAATAGGTGATTCTTCTTTTCTACAAGTGATTTCTGATACATTCGCTAGCATAAATGAATTTACAATTCAGACTTCTTAAAATAAGTTTGATTTATTTTTCTAAATCACAGAATTACTATAATCTAATTTTGTCCATAACAACAAAGTGGCATAGTTAATTAGTGCTGCTTCACTATGTAGAATTATAAAAACTAGTGAATCTCAATTATTAGAGCTTGTATGCAAATAATACACTTAAAGAACTTTGGAGATATTGAAGTAAATCAATTAATTTTTAATTTTAGATCTCCTCATTGTCAAACCTAATAAGGCTTATTAGAAAGCCTTTTAAGTATAATCTTAACAGTAGAAGAAATATTTGAACCAAATTTGGAAGATTGTTTAAATACAATATGTAATTGTTTATAATCAGCTGAATGGAATTCACGGTATCATTTTTGTTATGATTAGTAAAATTGCAGTGGATATATTGTATACATTGAGTGTTATTTTCCCACATTATTTTAGAGCTAATGAATAATACTAAAATAGAATAAGTGAGCTAAGATTTGATAAAATTAAACATGTAAGAGATGCTGCCTTAATTGCTATTTCTTAACTTAAAGAATCTCACATGCCTCAATAATCATCTAATAGAGAATATAAATCAGTTTTCAAACAAAATGTAAATAAAAGTTTTTTTGAAAGAAAAACCGGACATTTAAATTGTTGAAAATAAACCAAGAGAAAATGAATTGTCAAAACAATAACCTTTTAAATAGGAATATCATCTAAAAAATTAAGCCTCTTTATCTAAACAAAATAATTAACAGTTTAGTAATGATAAAAAATAATCACCATTTCAAATTTTGACTGAATCAAATGTTATTTCATCCCCTCATTAAGAATAAATTTAATATAATTAATCTCCTTATAAAGTTAATAGTTTTGAATCAAGTTCTAAAAAAAGATAAGTGAATTTAAGTTAAGAAATTAAAACTACTTAATAAATTCAAAGTTCATCAACACCCAAAAAATAATAGACAGATTTAGTTAAACTATGTGATTCTGCCAAAGCTAAATAGTAAGCATACTATGAATAAATAATTGCCAAAAGAATAGAAGAGTCTGAATAATCAACTAAATAGGAATTTTCAAAGGTTAATTAGAGGATTGATAGAATAGAATAATTATTAGAAAGAATGAATGATATGATAGAGAAAAGATTTAATCAATAGGTATAATAATAAGAATAATAATAATAATTAATGTCTTTAAAATAAAAGATACAACCAGTCACTAGTTATGAGGATCAAATGATTCCTTGTTTACTTCATTAAGAAATCATATAGAAAGATTAATATGTATATGATTCATTAAATGTGGCATCTTAATAACAATCCCAGAATTCTAAAATGTAAGATATATTTTTTTTTGGATAAAAAGGTTAATTGAATACAGAATCGAAGTTAGGAGAATCTAATTTTGAATTAAATTCAAGAAAAATTAGTGAAGCAGAATGCAAAGAAAGAGAAAATCATTAAAAATCTACTTCTGAAGCATCACCTTTAAGAAACAGAGATTAATCAATATTAACGAATGATAGTAAATAAACAAAGGAATAAACTTCTCCCCAAACTTAATTCAAGGACCCAAAGATTTTAGAATAATAAAAAATTATGTAAAAAGTGGAGGAATAATTGAAAGTAAATATAATTAATACATTTTTAGAAAGACAATATAAATGAAGCTTATTGTACTGCATTAACATCTTTAGATGATTAAATTATTATATCAACTATGATGAAAACTGGTCCTTGCACTGAAAGACTAGATTCTACTCAAGTAGAATTCTTATTACACAAATTAAGAACTTTAGATTGGATAGAAAATGCTCTATAGCATCATTTAGCTAGAATGCCAGCTATTCTATTAAAATCAATTTCAATGTAGCTTAATAATACCCAAAAGACAGATTAGGTCAAAAGAATTTAAGATTTGATTGAAAAAAAGAAAACTTTAACAACAAAATGAAGAACCAATAAATTTTTGAATTATGAAATATTTATAGAGATAAAATTTTTATGATTCGATAAAAACAATAAAAATCATCGAAAGTTTATTTCTGCATTATTTTCAACTTTTGATATACTCAAATTAGTTGAAGTTAATTTTCATACTATTATATTTTTAAGTTTCTTAAAGAAAGATTTACTTAATTTAAATACTATTTTGTTTAATAATAATACTTTTTATAAATAATAATAGATATTTTTATCTGCAAATTTCTTCAACTTTATCTATTTTTTTAGTTCTTTTTTTGTATTAATTTTATGTTAGAATATTATAATTTTAGCTGCATTTTATAATGTATACATAACTATAGAGTTATGTTAATCTAGTTTTTTGGTTGTTTCATTATTTATAATATAAAATTTTAATTACTCCATTTTGAATATTTGTTATTTAAAGTAAAATTAAAATTAATTACTAAAATTGTGTTTTAAACCTGAAAATTATTAATTCTATAAATTGCGACTTAAGTAATTCAATCAAAATATTTATATTAGACTGATCTTTATATTTTTTAAATAGCATAAAGGACCTTCTTTATTAGAAATTTGAAAATACTCTTGTAATTTTTTTAAAAGTAAGTCAAATTTATGCATATATTTATTATATGAAATCAATAATACATTATCATAAAGTGACTCTAAATGTTAAATGTTTATAATATATATATATAAAATATGTAATTTAGTACAAATACAAATGGTTATCTGCTCCCTAAATTATGAATAAGCAATTTTAACTGAATTAAATTCTAAAGAAAGGACACCACAAATTTCATTAGGATATCAATCAATTCCTTTTTTTTGAGATGTTGTTAACAATAAAATACTTAAATCAAAATTAATCATAATAATGATTATTTAAGATAAAATGATTATGTATATATTCAAATCTTATCAGTTTAATGTCTTTTGTTTACTCTAATAACTTTGCTCTATATAATGTGTGATTAAGCTCTTTTGATTTATTATTGTCCTCTCTTTTAGTTTATTAATATCTCTAAATCTTTTTACTACTCTTAAAGATTATAGGAGATAATTGGGAGATATTCAATAAATAAAGGGTCTTACAAAGCAGATTTTAAAAGAGAAGAAACATTCTTTAATATTGAAACAATCAAATTCCAGATCTTAAGAAAATTCTCATCTTCATTCTCTAATCTTTGTAATGTAGGCCTAAGTACCTAACTAGAATCTTTGAGTTTCTTGCAATATTATTATATAATAGTTGGTGCAATTTCTAACTCTCCCATCAAATCAACATTTTAAATGTATTGATGAGCCACTAAAATGAGGGGATGATCACAGCTTAAAAGTTCACAAGTAGATGCAGTTGGGGAAATCTTAAATTTTTTAGAGGAACATATTGTACCCATTGAAAAATTTAATATTTTATATACTAAATCTAAAATAAGTGAAATATATGAAAATAAATTTTAAGAATATAAGAATATGCATATATAATTAAGAATGTTCTTTTTATTATTAGAATACATTTAGAAAAGAATCATGGTTATTATAAAAAATGATATTACTTCCAATTTATATTTAGAATTAAATTTTAGACAAAAAGTTTATTTATGTAGTTTGTCTAGAATCTCTTAAAGAAGTATTTCTAATTTAAAATAAACTATTTATTTTTTATTAATTGGTTACATAAGATAAATGCTTTTAAGAAAATATAGTAAATCATTAAATAAAATTGTATTATTTTTAAGATTAGATTTGCCAAAATGATCAAGAATACTTAATTGCCAAACTATATAAATTACTAATGAGTTTTTATTTTAAATTTATTTTTATTCAATTAGGTTTGGAAAGATTCAAGAAAGAAGAAATAAAGAGTATAGATGATAAAATAATGGAATTTTAACAAATTTAGACATATCATTAGAAGATTTAGATATATCCTTTTATATTAACTAAAAAGAATTTTACCTTTCAAAATTTGATTTAAAATAGATTAAATTATCCAATGGAGTTTCATAATAATATGATTTATATTAATAAATAAAAATTATTTAGCCAGATTATTCAAGCAAAGAGTTTCAGCTATAAGGTAAAAGGATGGAGGTATATTTAATAAAAATTCTTATCTTTGTAGAAATTCTTTTTTATTGAATTAATTAATATATAATGGGTAATTTATGTTAAAAAGAAAAAAATGTAAGTTACTTTGATTAATCGTCGATTTATTATGAACCAAGATAAGGGATTTATGTAAAGGAAAACATCATAAGCAAATATTTACTGAATTAAAAATAATCTCTCTTAGTACCTAGTGTAAGTAGATTAATCATCAAAGAAGAATTAGGTTAAGAATGTGATTATCAAAAAATTACTGAAAGCAATCATAAAATTAGCCATTTTACTTAGTGTTCATCGAATTAAAACTTGGGAGAAAGCATTATAAATAATACGATAATTCAATTGATGAATATAAGTTCTCAAAGATATCTTCATTCTCATAGAATTAGACATTAGAATACTCGATTAAATGAAGTTTTATGTTGCTATGAGTGTTAGAATGAATATGATAATTGGATCTTCGAAATAATTAATGAAAATGTTGTTCACGTATTAAAAAGATTAATTCATATCCTAGATATATCATCCGCTAACAAAATGCTATTTAAAAGCTTAATAAAGAAGTAACAATGGAAAGATTGAAATAGGAGGAAGCGATGAAGGAGATAATTGGATCATAGAAAAAATAAGTGATCATATATGTAAATAAATTTTAAAATAATAACCTGGCTAGAAATTAAACACTAATAGACTGGGTACTATTTACAAATAAATGTAAATTAGTGCAATTTTGAAGGTTTATTGAAAGTTTCTTTATAAAAATTAGATTGTGACAAATAAGATGAGCGCCACACACTCTGGAAGATAATTGAAAATTGATAACAAATCGATTTTTGTTTATGATGATGTTAAAAATTGGATAAACTAATTATTATTTTTCTATTATAATTCTTGTTTTTACAATAGAAATCTAAATCGTATTATCATAAAAAACTTTAATTTCTTTAAAAATAAGATTTTGAAGTCAGTTATAACAACAAGTAATAATATGAGAATTAATTATTAAATCGTGAAAATATATTATGTTATTCTTTTTCAATTTAAAATGCAACTCTCATAAGTTGGGATCATGTATTTAATATTTATATAAGCATCCTATAAAATATATTCATAATTCTTACTTCTCCTCCTGTTTATTCAAATAATTCCAAGGTTTCTTAAATCAAATCGCCAACATTGACTCTCTTTCTTTAATTGTATTCAATAAAATCACCTAAGTTAGAATTTTTATTTTTATATAAATTCATAATAGGTAACAATTGTCTATAGTAAGGTACTAACAATATTGAATTTAAATTTACCTAATGCTTCTCCTACCATTTCTCCGCTTAACACTAACTTTTGTAATACTTTCAATTAAACTTCCATTGTACTTGGATCTCTTGTATTCAAATTTGCTATTATAAACTCTTATTTTGTTTTACTTTTGATTGGAATAATCAATTATGGAATAACTGGCAATATTTTATTACCTCCACTCTCTAACAATCCATATGTGCCTAATATAGCTAAAAATCTGTATGGATCCATTTTTTCCTTATTATTTAAAATTATCAGATACTCTTAATCCATCAAAAAATATTGGTAAATAATGATGATAATCTAATTATTCTGGAGATATTTTCCATATAATTCTATTTACACTTCCTTAATGATCAACCTATTCATATTTCTACATTAAAAACTTTGATAGGTAAATCTCCTCTGTCATAATATCTCCTAAAATCTGAAACTGATATTGTTCTTTAATCATAAGCACCTGCTTTTGGTGGCGCAGGTCTATATTCTTCTTTCTTCTATAATTGTGAACTTGTTCTTCCTCCTGTTCCTTAATGAGTACCTTAATACTTATCTATTAAATCTCAAACAACTCTTTTACTTGTAATCAAAGCATTTTAAGATATTTCATGAACAGGTTCATTAACTTTTTATTAATTAGCCTTTTCTTTAGGCAAATATTCTTTTGGGAAATCTCCAAAAGGTGAATGAGGATTCTTAGGAGCATATGGTGTTTTCCATGCTTTATAATTCTTTATATATTTCAATTACTGTCTTACTTAGTTTTCTTATTTTTTTAGTATATTCTTTAAATGATCTTCTACTATTTGTTATGATGCCAAATTTTCCTTTTTTCCAACTGCTTATCCTTAAATTTTTGGAAGCATTTAATTATTTAATTTAATAATATAAAAATAACACTTACTTTACTTATTAAGAACAAAACAATAGAACCTCTTCAATCATAAAGAAAGATATTAAATATCTTAAAATTATATTATAAAATAAAATAAATTGTATCCTATTTGATTTATTATTTTTTTAGTCAAGCTATTAATATTTTTTATGATGTGTTTCATCAGACTAATATAACTTTATGTTATATATTTAATTTTTGAGTAGTGTTTTACAAATAAAATCTGATTAATTATTTAGTTAATAGAATAGCTTAGATATTTTTAATTAGATTCATTTTATTTACATATTTTCATATGTTTACTCAATATATTAATTGTTTATCCATATGAAATACTTCATTATAAAAAGACTGCTTGGGATTTATTTTTGACAATCATCAAATTTAAAATTCGGAATCAAGTTTATTTATAAAAGTCTTTTTAATTTAAAGACTATATAGATCTAAGTATTTTAATGTTTTGAATAAGTTGTATTTCTAGTTTGAGAACGTAAAGTCGAAATTCATCTGTTTTCTAATTAAAACTTGATTAAAATTACATAATAATTATGTTCAAAGTAAAGATTCTCCAATAATTTGATTCTTTTGTTCTTAATGTAGTTGGGCCATACTATAGAAGATTAGGAAAGAGTCTATTATCTCAAGGGAATGATATGTTGGGAAACGAGAGTAGTGATGATCGTTTAGTTTAATGTTTGAGATAAGTGGAAGCTAAAGGAAATAGTCCATAAATAGGAGAAGCATTGTTTACAGCTCCAAATGCAGTATTGATTGGAAATGTTATTTTAAAATAAAAGTAAGGTTAAGATAACGATTTGATAGTTCATCAATTTGGTATGGAGCAACATTAAGAGCAGATAATAATTCAATAACAGTGGGAAAGAATTCATTAATTTAGGATAATGTGTATATAAAAGCAACAAAAGCAATAACAGTTGGTAACAACTCTTTAGTTGGTCCAAATTCGAATTTACAAGGATGTACTATAGGGGATGATGCATTTATTGGAATGGGATCAATAATTAAATAAGGAGCAATAGTTTAAGGTATTGTTGCTGCAGGTTCACTTGTACAAGAAGGAACAGAAATCAAATAAGGAGAAGTATGGGCAGGATCACCAGCAAAATATTTAAGGGATATTACTCCTTAAGAATTATAGATTTTGAGAGAATATAAATAAGAATTATTAGAATTAGCCTAAGTACATAATGAAGAGACATCTAAAAATTTCAGATAAGTATGATGACCAATCTTATCTAATTAGATTATTCTAGACACTGACGAAAGATTATACAAATAATAAAGGGGAAGCGAAGAAGAAGTTTTGTAAAAAATTGCTGAATTGAATTTCCCATTAGAATATGAAGATGAAGAATTTGTAGAATAAAGAGTATTTATGAAATAACAACCACCTATGTTTATGGATTCTGAAAATTTGTAAAGCCAATAAGATCAATACGAATAAGATTTGAATTAATTTTCAGAGAGTAACTAACTTTATCTTATAATCTAGATATGTAAAAGTATTCAGAAGATTATTAAATATACGAAGAAGCAAAGAAATACTTTGAATAAAACCCATAAGCAAAGGCTAATCAATTTGCACCAAAATCAGAAATACCTGATGATTAACCTTGGAGTAGAAAGTATTGATTTTATCATAATGTATGACGCCACATAAAATAATTAATAATAAAATCTTTATTATATTAAATAGTTTCCTTCCACTAAAGTAACGACTATTTTACAATTTTAATTTCATTTCCTTATTCTATGTTCTTTAAATTATTCTAAATACCTTAATAATTAATTGCTATTATGCTATAAATCATGAACAATATGTTATCTTAATTTCTCATTTTTTTAAGAATCTTTAATATTACATCTTTATGTGTAGAACTAAGTTTATCATAATTTATTAGTGAAAATATTTATTTAAAATATTTTTTATTTGTCTGCATCAACCTAAGAATTTTAATTTTATATTTATATATTTTCAATTTTAATGTCTTAGGCTAAATTTGATATTAATGAATAAGTTTAAATACCAAAAGGAGATGCAAAGAGAGGATAATAAATGTTTTAATTTAAGTGTGGTGCTTGTCATAATTTTGAAGAGGATAAAGAAGAGTTAGCTGCACCAACATTAAAGTAAAGATTTATATCAAAATTAAGAAAAATTATGGGAAAAAGAATAGGTTCTACTCTATTCCATTATTCTAAATCAATGAGAAATTGTTAGGAAATTTGGACAGAAAAAAACATGTTTTTATTCCTTAAAGATCCCAAAGCTTATTTTAGAGATACTAAAATGGGATAAACAAAGATAGCAAATCCTTAAGAAAGAGCAGATATCATTGAGTTCTTAAAGAGCTTATGAATATTGATATCAGTTTATTGATAATAATCTTTTTTGCTTGATTTTTTCATCCAAAGATGTAGGTATTAATCGAGTTATTCTCCTATTAAGTGATCCTACACGGTTCTATTAAAATTAAAATTAAGCTTGTGCTCTTTATTTATCTAAGTCGATAAAAAGCCTAATATATATTAAATTTATACTGATTAGCTTATTAATTAACTATATTTTAATCTACAGATCTACTAGGTTTTTTTAGGATATTAAGTTTATTCTATTTAAGAGTATTCATAAATTTTAATGATCTTTATGTTAATGCATGTTGCGGTGGTTACTATTATGGTAATTCTATAAATTAATTATTTGGTGATGATAAATCTAATTAGAATTTTTCATTTGAATTATCGTATTATAGAGTATTAAATATTTACAAAATATCTGAAAATTCTTTTTCATTCATTCTTTCTACAAAAGGCCTTAATTACTGCATTTTTTGATTAATTTTTTGTGGATTTTCGAATAATCTATCAAAAACATCATTCTCAAACTTTTATTTATATCTCATTGAATGTATCTATTGTTAATTATAATCCGATATATTTTCAGTTTTAGTTATATTTTTAGCTGAAAATTAATTAGTTTAAGTAAATTTATTAGCTTTTATAATTTTATTTTATTCTTCGATGGATGTTTAAATTGGAATCATATTTAATGTTTCATTTAATTCTTCAGTTTGAGTAAATTTACATAAAGGAGTGATATCAACATTTGATACTATTTTTATAACCTGATATTGAAAGAGTAAAAGGGATTATTGAGTTTAATATAAAACACATAAAAATGGATCTAATTTTGTTATTTATCCTTGTATATCTGAAAGGACTTTTATTTAATCTTTGGACCAATCAAATTTATCTAACTTTGAATAAATTTATGCTTTAGAATCAATAATTTAATATAACAACTTTGTATTGTCATATATGAATTATAATTATTGTTGTAATTATTTATTTTGAATTAATAATTTGTCTACTTCTTATTTTTAATTTATGTTATCATTTTATAATTAAAATATTCTTTTATTTAAAGAATCTAATTGGGAATAAAACTGAAACTTGTTCTCATTTGAAATTATTTCTGTTTAAACTTTAAGCTATTATGAAGTTTAACAAGAAAGCTCTTAGATTTGTAAATTTAGGTTTGTCACTTATTTTTTATATTACTAGATTTAAATTGCAAATTGAGCACATAATAGACTCTACGATTCTTACATCTAATTTCTCACTTCATAAAGTTTCTTTAAATCTTATTTATTACATCTTAATATTTCATTAATCTCTTTATATGAAATTCCATATTATTTATCTTAATTGGTTAAAACACAAAGAAGAAATCTACATGATCTTTAATCTTCTATAAGCTTCCAAATTTTGTAGGGATTCGACTGTTTATCAAGTAGAGTCTTAATTAATTCTTTTTCACTTAAACTTTCAATAGATTTATTAACATCATCCTTTTATTTTTATTAAATAGGCTATTCAATTAATTATGATTTCTTTCTAGACATAAATTATTACACATATTTTTCGTATTGTTATTTAATATTTCTAATTTTTTCATTCATCATTTCGTAAATTTCTGGTTCTAAAGTAGTAGTTCTATCAAAATAAACTACCTCAATATATTCATTAAGTTCCTCATCTTAATTTTAGATTCTAATTTATTATTTAAGGGCTTGCACTTCTTTAAAATGTGCTGTTGTTAATTAATCAATAGATTTTCTTCTTCTAGTTTCTTTTGCTTCATACTATTATAATTAAGCCCTAAGATCACTTATAATTGCATTTAATTTTTGAATTTCAGGATTAAATTCTTTAAGATGACCTGTCTTATTAATAAAATTTATACCAATTTCATTTAGAAACTTTCTTATTCATTTTCACTAGAACTCTCACTAAATCCTTCTGGATTTATAATTTCTTCATTAATTTATCTTTTGAGTTTGTTAAATTCTTTTTTACAAAGAAATTCTTGCAATCTATGTAATTTACAATATAGTTCTTATTTAATAGTGTTTCTTTCATAATGATACTATATTTAAACTTTATCTGGACCATCTAATACATAATCCAAAGTAAATTTCATTAAACATAAAACCAAGCATTCTACTTTATTTTAGCATTCCTAGTTTAATAAAATTCTTACTAGAATTGATTATATCATTTGATCTTATTGTTTGATTTCTCTTAGAGCTCTAATTTACATCATAATTGGATAGACTAATTAATCTGTATTCAATAACTGCATTTTAAATAATTTATTTTAATACATTTAGCTAAAAGAGATATTTGAAAGTCAGCCAACTGGATATTAGTGTAATTTCTACAAAATTATATTATAGTATAAAAATTGATTCTAATCAGCTATCTCTTAACATTAACTTTTTTTAATTAATAAAATTAAAATGGGTAACTACTTTAATCAACCAGCTAATCCAAATTAAGGATTATTGCAATTTTTAAGATAACTACATCTGCCTGAAATTCAAAAGGTTTCTAAATATGTATAATAAAATTATCCAGCAACAAATGTTTTGTCTTTAGGGGAATTTTTTGATGTTTACCATGATATTCTTAAATAACATTGTGGTGAAATGTTTGAGACACTTGAAAATAATCATAGCACAGATGGTTTAACTGATATCTATGAAAGTCAAGCAGTCTTAGTAATTCAATCAAATATCATTAGATTATTTTTTCTGATGCAGATTTTGCAACTAAAGTCAAATACATAAGTTAAGTATTCGATTTAGATAAATCTCAAAAGCTTGAAAAGATTGAACTTATCATGATTTTTCAAACAGCAATTCGAGCATTATGCAAAATTGTAAATATGAAACCACCTGGGTTTACTGATATTGAATATTATGTCGAAGCCATTTTCACTGAAATGGATAAAAATCTAGATCGTACCATCTCTTATGAAGAATTATATTCATGGCTAGACAATAATTATCAACTTTAGGATTTTTTATTGAAATATGCCTAAACTTAGACCTTTTAAAATGCCAAGAGAAGAACCCAAGAGATATTTAATTCTAAGGCTTTGTTTAAGAATAATTAAGATTAATGGATTCAAGAATATATTTAATAAGCTGAAGATAGTTATAGCCAACTTATTTAAAGGAAAAAACTGATATCAGAAAGAGTTAAAGATGAAATTAATTACGCATGGTCTGCATTCAAGGCAACTGATATCAATGATGATGGAACTATTTCTGTTAGAGAATTACCCTATTTAATATATGGATTTGAAGGAATAATTATTAAAGATGTTAAAAAAAGATTTGGTTAATTAGACAAAGATAAAAGTGGAAGCATTTCTTTAAAAGTATGTTACTCAACAATCATAATAGGAATGGTTTAATTTTTTATAATTGGACTAAGGAGTAGACATCTGTAAATCTATTGTTAAAAGATATTATCTTAAGAAAGATACAAATAATGTCGGAAGTCTCAATAATTAATAATGTTGTTAAGTATTAAGAGACACTCTATCAAATGATGGATATGAATTATATTTTAAAGGTTTTGAAAGTTACATCAATGAACATTCAACATTAGATAAAGTATTCATTTCTTATTATTTTAAGATGTCAATTTAATAATTATAAGATTTTGTTGAAGGGCCATTGAAAAGAATTATTTAAGATAAATAAGAACTTATGGAAAAAGAAAAAGAAAGAAAGTAGGCATAAAATGAAAAGTTAATATGAAAAAATATTATCCATTTTATCATTAAATTTTTATATTATAAAATTTTATTATATATATATATAGATTAGGTATTATAAAATAATATATTTAATGAAAAATTGGGCTTGTATAATTAAAATTTAATAGCGGAAGAAAACATAGTTTTTAAAGAATTTTAAAAATTAAGGATTATAATTTATTAACTATATCATTTAAGTATTATAGAAGAAACTATCTTATATTCTACCTATTTTACGATAGAAGATTAGTAATGAGTTTTCAATTAATAGTTTTAATAACTCTTTATTTTTAAGTGTAATCATAATTGGCTTACAAAATAATTATACTAAATTATTCTTAACAATTATAAATCACATAACAGGTTCTTCTTTAAGAACAGGCTATTTTTGAGGTTCTTATTTAATTTCTGGTTATTCTATTCCTAATACAAGATTTCTTAATTCTTCTTCCTTTTATTTAATTCTATTCTTTTCATTTATGATACAAGTTGTCATAGTTTTGTATTAATCTCGACATCCCTACAAACTATTAGAATAAATTTGATTGTTACTCTATTTTAGATCTGCTATTTTCCACTGCCAATTTTTGGAGACTCATACAATATTGCAATTCACATGCTGATTATCGACATATTAGCTCAGCAACAGTATCCATTGTAATATTTGGGGAACTTTTAATCTGTTTAATGTAAGGATTCTCAGTTCTACAATAAGAATATAATTCAAGATGATGTTTAGGTTTTTCTCTTCTTTTTAAATCCTGCTTGACTCTAACCCATAATTCATTCGTATTTAAAGGATCTTTATCATGAGTTTCTTTATATCTTTACCAATATTTTTCTGTCATTTAATATTAAATTTAATAATGTTCTATAATTCATTAATAAATAATCATCTCTTCTATTTTTCTAGATTTTTATTCTCTGCCTAAATATCAGTTAAATCTTATTTAAGTTTTTCAACATTCTTTTTATAACCTTTAAGTAATATATCTTCCATTTTTAATTCAGTATCATAAATTTGAATTCTTTTTTCTCCAATAGTTCGCATTGCATCAGCACATTATTTATAAACTATTTTATAATCTTAATATTGTTTTTAAATTTATTTTACTACTGTTTCAGACTTTTTAGGATCTTGATTGATGAGATTCTCAATTTCCACACAGTATCTGTTTATCATATTATCTTAAAATTGATAGGAATCTTCTAATTATGATAATTCTTTAGCTTATTTTAGATATTCAGCTTTCTATTTTTCTAATTAACTTTTAAGATCAACAATTTTTTTAATATATTAATTTCTTGCTATCTCTTTTGGCTAATTTTAAAGATCAACTAATAATTTTTCTTTATATTCTAAATTTACTCTTCCTTAATTTCTAATCATTTAGTTTTCCTCTTATAATCTCCTCATTTTATCTTGAATCTATTCAAGTTTTAATTTTCTATCTTAAACTTATTGACCTAATTCATCTGCTTCAGTCTACTATAATACTTTTTCTTTTTCCCATTCAATCTTGATATTTTCAATTTCTTATTCAAGCTATTATATTTCTGGATCATTTCCTTTTTTTGATTCAATTTATTATAAAATTGAATGAGCACTTTCTAATTCCTATTATTTTTCTTTATTATCAGATTAAATTAATGAATAAGTATCTTATTATTTCTAATTTGTATCTTCTAATTTTTATTTCTTTTTTTGTAACTTATCATAGATTTTTTATTGTTCAATCAATTTTGCTTATATATCTTCAAGCAATTGAGTAATCTCTGATTTAGCTTCTTAAGTGTCTTAAATTTCTTATTAGATTTCTTTCACCTCCTCCTAAAATTGTATTTCTAAATTGAATAATCCTTAATTCTCTTCTTCCTTTTACTTTCTTGCCTATTCTTCTTCTTTATCTTCTTCCTTTAATAATTTAATTGCTCTTTTTAATTGCCTATTTCCTTTCTAAATGTCTTCCCAATCATTCCTTTCAACTTCAGGTTAGAATTAACCCTTGAATTACCCTAATACAACTTCAGGTTCATCAGATCTTCTCATTTTCTTAATTAATTATAATCTCTCTTAAAGTGGCTAATCAACCTCCTTCTTTTATATGTGTTGATCTACAACTCTAACAATTGAGTGATACAAGAATTTTCTTACTCCCTTATTAGCTACTTGTTTAATTATAGGCTCCTTCTTTACTATATTAAGCACATGCAATCTTAAAAATCTTTGTTCAATTTCAGGAAAGGCACATAATGATGGATTTACCCATTCTTAAAAGAAATTCTATATTTAATTCGTTCTGTAAGCTGCTTTTTCTTCTTATAATCTTTCTTCAAATGTTAGATGTTTTGCTCCTGTTTCTTTTTTATTTTATTGACTTAATTTTGAAAGTAAACCAACAATAATTTTTCTTGATTCTTACGGATTCGGATTGACAATGGATTAAATTTCAATTCTTATACCAATTGGATAAAGCATCTCCTAAATTTTACCTGCTTTTCTAAATGAACTCTTTATTGATTTAATTGCACTTATTTCAAAAGCCTAAGTTCCACTCAATTAAAAAAATTATAAAAAAATGGATATTAAGTCTTCACATGTTAACTATACATATAAGTAAACCTTACTTGATTGATAGCTTATGCTTATATCTAAACTCCTTGAAGTTACAAACTTTTGAATAGCATTTAATCTTAATCTTCCATTTTTTGTATAAAAACTCTTAAAAAAAAAAGAAATTAATAATCTTTTGAAAATATTGTAATTTATTTCTTTCATTTATAATGATGAGGTGTTATCATAAAATTAGTTAGTCCTGACTCTTAATTCTTTCTATACTTTCTAAATGCGCTTGGACTATATCCCCCAATGCCAAATTTACTCGATGGTGATTTATAATCTTTAGGAACTTCGAATTCATCACCTATATTAATTTCTAAATCAGAATCCTGATTATTTTGATGGTTATAAATGTATTTTTCAGCATTTGCATCTAAAAAATCAAATTAGTATTCATTACTTATTTTTTACTAAAGTTATTGAGCTAAATTATCAAGTGTCTTATCTTTACATTAAGAATATTATTTAGTTATCACAATTGGAACAAAATTAGACTTACTTAATACAGCTTCACCTTCATCTAGATATTAATTAGTATTTTTTTAAAAGAATATTTATCTGGGAGTTAATACATGAAAAGCCGGTGTAAATTAATGATTATTTGGACTATTAGTTCCTTAATATTCGTAACCAAATTACTATTAATAATTTGATGATTATTCCTAATTATATTCCATTACTAAATACATCTTCTTCTTCCTATCTAACTTCCTATTCATCTCTTTAAATTTTATACAATGGACCTTTCTTAGTTCTTATACAAATGTCAATATAATCTTCTTTGTCAATGTGCTTTTAAATATATAAGTTTTATATTATACCACTTTCTTCTTGGCATTCAATCTTGAAGACCTCTTTAAAGGAAACTTATAGTTAGTATCTTCATATTTATAATCACTTGTGTAATCATCATCGTCATCATCATCATCAATTCTGCTCTTTCTTTTTTTTTGATTCTTCTTTTTTAATTTCAATCTACTTTCTCTTTGTTTAGTATAAAGAGCACTATTCTCTTAATATAAATGTACTTAAAGTCCATAATCTTATCAATCAATTATTTAAACTTATCTTCATTGAATTAGTTGATTTAAGATTTTTGCTTTGATTATGCAAATTCCAATATGGAATCTTGTAACCCTTTACAAGCTTGGCAAAGCTTTTTCATATGATCATCTTTCAATTCCGATGGACTCTTTTCGGCCAAAATAAATATTTTGGATAATACTCCAGGTTTTATATCCTTGATCTGTTAAGTACCCTTTTCTTTACTATATATAGTTTTATATGATTTACTGTTCTTATCTCCTATAAGTTTGTTGATTCTTCTTAAACTTCTTCTTAAAGTTGAATAAAAATGATTCTTAATTGCATTGTCAGTTCTACCTGGTAACAGTTTCGCAATTTCAGCCTAATAATTTTTATTAACTTTTTCTACCCATTTATTCCCATGTTCCTTATGAGCTACAAATATAACTCTTTCTTCGTTTTCATTCCATGGCTCTTTGTTAATTGTTGGGTCTAGATGATTATGGTAGCGCTCCCTACATTGTTTTCCTGATCTGCCAAATAAACTGTAGATTTCTTTCATTTTTTCAGCCACTATTGTCCATTTCTTAATCCCATACTATTTTACTAATTATAGTATAGCCATATCTTCCTAAAGATTATATAAAGAAAAGCTGTTACTTTTTAATTCCAAGCTTTACGATCTGTCATTTATAATTTATTAATTAAATTCAAAATATCACTTCATTCTTTATAGTTACATACGAACCCCAGAAGAAACGGTATGCGATTAAAATTAAAGGAAATATCGAAATTCAATACCAATTTCCTAATCGCTAATATGCTAATAAATATATTTAATCAATGTTTTTAGTTCAACTACAATAATAGCAATAAGAATCGTTAAACGATTGTTTATCCACCTATCGAGTTTTACTCTAAATTTCTGGAACAAGTATAATTGATGACTTTTCCAATTAATTATTTGTTTTCATTTTAATCTTAGCTCCCTGTTCAAATGCATATTGAAATGTTTCATCAATTCCTTCTCTGGTTTTGGCAGATGTAAGAAACAATTTTAACTACTACTATGTATTCAAAGTTTAGAGAAATTTCTCTAGATCTTCCTTGTTATAAAAAGTTGGTAGATCCATTTTAGTTCCCACAATTATAATCGCTAATTCAGAAGTGCAATTAGCTTAAAGAAAGTCAATCCAACCTTGAATATGTATATATGAATTAGGATCACTCAAATCAAAACAAAGAATTGCCACATTAGTATTCTATTACTTTTTTTCAATTTCATACTTAAAAAGACATCTTTGTAATAGATCTAAATTTCTCTTAACCAGCTGTATCCCAAATCGAAATATCAAAAAGCTTTCCGTTTACTAAAACATTTTTAACTCCTGAAAAGTCTACAGCAACAGTTGATTCATTATGAGCTCGGAACTCTTTCTTGCTATGAGATTACAATAGACTGGTTTTTCCAGCCCCTAGCTAACCAACTAGAACTAGCTTCAGTGTATCGTTCATTATTAATTATAATATAAATAATATCAGCAGCAACCTTTATCCTATTTAATATTAATTTCACTTTCTCTAATAGAGGTATTATTTGATATTATTGCTTCTGTTTTTAGATTTTATGGTTATTAACTCCTAAAAAATTACGTAGTACTTATTTTAAAGCTCTTATTGTTTTATTATATTTAATCTTATTAGATATCCAAGTCACATTTTGCTTTTGATCCCAATTCGAAAGCCTAGATAAAGGCATCCTAGATTCCTTCCCCGGTTTTCGCTGATGTTAGATGAATTGGAAATTCATCTTGAAAATTTGCTTTCCAAGCCTTTTAAATTAACTTTAATTATTCCTGAGTATATTGAATATGCAAATCTTTCTTAGTCCCTACAATTATAATTTAGAGATTTTAAGGCCCTTCAGATTTTAAGAATTAAATCCAAGAAGCAACACTATCTAATGACGAAGGATCACTTAAATCAAAGCATATTAAAGCAGCATGAGCATTCTAGACAAAAATATTCAAAAAATATACTTAAGATGAAATTTTCACAATAGATTGAAACTTCTCTTAACCTGCAGTATCCCAAATGGCAACATCATATATGTTATTATTAATTTTCACATTCTTATCAATTGACATATCAACCCCAACAGTACCTGCGGTTTATGGAGAAAACTGATTGGTTTTATATTTTACAATTAAGCTTGTCTTACCTGCATGAGAATTTCCAACTACAATTATTTTGAGATCCTTATTTTCCTCCATTTTTTTCTACAAGAATTTAATATAAATTAATATTAGTGAAAGATTGAGAAGTTATTTTAAAGTATATTTATCTATTTATTTAATAAAATATTGTAATTATATAAATTTAGATAAATGTATTTTAAGTTAGGAGAAATATTTATAAAGCAAAATGATTAATTAAGTTTTAATTATTTAAGTAATTACAAACTAATGTATTATAGATTATTTTAATTATAATATTTGAAAAATGGATATAGATAGACATATTGCAACACTTTTAAGTGGAGGATGTTTACCAGAAAGAGATCTTAAATAGATCTGTGACAGAGCAAAAGAAATCTTTCTTGAAGAATCAAATGTTTAACCAGTTAGAGCTCCAGTTAATGTTTGTGGAGATATTCATGGTAAGAAATTTTTGATTATTTTAGGACAATTCTTTGATTTATAAGCCTTAATGAAAGAAGGAGGAGACATTCCTTCATCAAACTATATATTTATTGGAGATTTTGTTGATAGAGGATATAATTCAGTTGAAACAATGGAATACCTCCTATGTTTAAAAGGTAATGATATAGATAATTTTTCAGTAAAATACCCAGGAAACATTATGTTACTTAGAGGAAATCATGAATCTCGTTAATGCACTTAGGTGTATGGTTTTTATGAAGAATTACTTCGTAAGTACGGTAACAGCAGTCCATGGAGATTATTTATGGATGTTTTTGATTGCCTACCATTAGGAGCCCTTATTGAAGGATCAATCTTATGTGTTCACGGTGGTTTATCACCAGACATGAGAACAATTGATTAGATACGAACAATTGACAGAAAGGTATTTATAAATTATTATAATTTCTCCAATTCTAGATTGAAATTCCTCATGAAGGACCTTTTTGTGATCTAATGTGGTCCGACCCTGAAGAAGTAGAATACTGGGCAGTAAATTCAAGGGGAGCTGGTTATCTCTTTGGAGCAAAAGTAACAAAAGAGTTTTGTAGACTTAATGATCTTAGTTTGATATGTAGAGCACATTAATTGGTTATGGAAGGATACAAATATTGGTTCCCAGTATAAATTATATAATATGTATAGGATTAAAATTTAGTGACTGTATGGTCAGCCCCTAATTATTGTTATAGATGTGGTAACATAGCCTCAATCTTATGTTTGGATGAAAACTTGACTTAAACTTGGAAGACTTTTAAAGAAGTCCCTGAAAGTGCAAAGAGTATTAATCCAAAAAGTGTATTACCATACTTCTTATGAAGTATATACATAGAATACATTTTGATACTTCTTATGAAGTATAACATAATATTAATCAAATATCAATTCTTTATATTTTGATAAGATCTTCTTTATCCAATATTGCTTTTATCTATATTTTCATCGCCATAAATTCTTTTTGTAGAAGGACTCTTGTTCTTTAAAGTATTTTGATTATGCTTCTCAACGGATTTTCTGATTGGAGCAGGACTCAAATTTTTTACAGAAGAACTAGGTCTGTTTAAACTAGATTAACGAATAGGTGGATTAATGGATTATTAATGATGCCTTAATCCAGGAGGTATTAGCTCACGATAAAAATAAATAAAATACAGGTTTTGAAATATCTTTCTTAGGAATCTGAGGAGTTTAAATAGGAGATCCTTTCCTTTCATTTACAGATGCAGATCTTGTAGATTTAGGAGGCTATTTAATTGAATCATATTCATTTTTGTTAGTTTCATAAGTTGGCTTTGGTAATTTTGCTTATAACTATTTTAAATTTTTTGGTAATAGAATAGTTTGAAGTAATTCAGCTTAATTATTCCCTTGTTGTGTTTAACAATATTATTCAACAAATGGCTTAACATTTGGATCAGAGAGTATTTAATCACAAGTTGGACGTAAATGAGCAGGTACCTTCAGTAGTTGACTGATCATGACATTTAAAGAATTAGAATATGATTTAGGTATTTTCTCATAAACTCCAGAGGAAACCTTCTTAAACAATGCTTAAACATCTTAAGCTCTGAATGGAGGTTTTAGAGTAGCCATTTCATATATAACACATCCTAACGACCATATATCTGAAGGTGATGAATATGGTTAATCTCTCCATACTTCTGGACTTGCATAATCTAATTTATTTAGCTATGCTTACAAGGTGTTCCTGTCTAAGTTTTTGCTAGTGCTCCATGCGATACTTTACTCACATTTAAATCTCCAATCTTATATTATCCATCCAATGATTTAAAGACGTTAGCACTCTTTAAATCACGATGCAAAATACCAGACTTGTGTAAAACTCTTAAACCTAATGTCATGTGGGCTAAGGCCTTCCATATCTCTTTTTCTTCTATTTGATTCTATTTCTTTAGACAAGATGCTATTTATTTAGATATGTCTCCTCCAGCTGCAAATTCCATTATCACACATAATTAGTTTGACAACTCATCAAAGAATGCTTCCTTATATCCAATGATATGTGCATCATTTATTGAAGCTAATATCCTTATCTCATTCAAAGCATTCTCCCTTTCTTTTTACTTTAAATTATTTATTCTCACCTTCTTCATAGCATATTCACACTAATCACTCACTCTTTTTACCTTATTTATATTATCTAACATACCCTGAATACTTATCCAAAGGAACCTTCTCCTAATTTCTAAAGAATTGTGAAATCTGCAAGGGTTGTAGATTTTTACATTTTTAATTTGAATTTCTTAAACCTGTTAAAATATTAAAAATATAACCAAAAATTTTATATTGACTCAAAGCAAAATCATTTGACACTATTAAAAAAACTTAAACTCTTTGAAATCTTCATTTCTTAAACAATTTAATATATACAGTATCCTAAATAAATAAAAAAAGTTAAATTAATAAACACATCTCTTTTAGAAAAATTAGAATCTAAATAAATTATTTATCTAATATTTCTTACAAAAATTACTTAAATTTTTCAAAAAAAATATTATTGTTAATAAATTCACTCGTTTTTTAATTAATTCTTATTCTTAAATTATGTTGGGTTACTTGTTATTTTTCTTTGTATCTGAAAATTAGTCATATTTATTAATAAAAGTTCTCTCATATATTTCAAATTAAAAAGTTTTCTTAATATATTGCAAATTTTTTTTAAAAATTAAGATTAAATTTTTATCTTAGATACATAATAATCTTTATTAAAATAAGATAGGATTTACTTAAAATTTTTGGATCCATTATTGTTAAAGGTATAGAATAGATTTTCTAATAGAACTTAATATGAATTTAAATAGCAAAGTAAAATTTCAATTTGATATCATTTAAAATATTAAGGATCAATTAAATCGTCAGTTTCATTATTGAGTCCGAAAATGGGTCAGAAGGTTTAATGTTATTTCTCTAGAGTATTAATATATAATTATGAATAATATTTTTTTTCTTGTTAACAGTACGAAAAAAGAAGATAATTTTAAGCAATTCAATATATTTTAAATAAGACAATTATAATTTATATAAAACTTACAGATTAATGAGAAGAATTGCTTTTACAAAATAAAATCATGTTTCTTATGAATATATATTGATTTTCATTAGTCTATGAATGATTCCCCATTTCCAAATGATTATTTTATTCCTCCTTCAACAAATAGGAATTCAATTGGTCTACTTCTCATGCATTTATTTGAAACAGTGTATGCAGTTGTTCCATTTTCTTAAATAAGACTCAAAGATCCTCCTTCTGGTACATGAATAGACAACACTTCAAATGGCAAACCGAAAAATGAAACATTATCTCCTGGACATGATTTAGCATGTTCTCCTTTGAAATTGCATTCACTAAAAACATAAATACAACCCTCTTTAAATGATGTAACCTTTTCATTATTGTAAACTTTCTTTTATGGTTTATAGTCTTCAAATGAATAATTAGGTTTTTCTGTTGCTCTTACTGCATTTGGGTTTGGTTGATCAATAATAAACATAGATTCAACAAATTTAATTGTATGATCAGTCTCTTCTGTTGGTGTTAGCATCATCGCTTCTTCATAATTCAAAAGTGATGACAATTATTCTTTGATTGATTCATCTGAGCTTCTTCCCAAAAAGGTTGGTAAACCTTTTTTTTTAATTGTATATATTTCTGTTGATAAATCCTTCTATTATTTAACATGCTTTTGTTTTTCTAGAAAACTTTCTTGAGCTGTTATGACCACCAATAAGAGTGCTAAAATATATAATTTTTACATATTAATAAAAACGGATTTATAATATATGAATTATGAGTGATGATTTAGTTAGAGATCAAATATTTTCACATTATTTACATTCCATTTAAAGAACTTATCAACTTGGTTGTTAATTTTCAAAATAATAAATATCCTGGATGTTTAAATTTATAAGACCTATAAACGAAAATAATCTATTACTATAAATGGAATAATAGACAAAATAGAAAAATAATAAATTAGATTGTAATATTTATATATTTGTAGAGATAAATTTTATGAATTTTTATAACATATTGATGTTAAATATAAACTATAAAATTTTTATAACATAAAAGGAGTAAAAAATGTACATTATTTCTTAATAATAATACATATCATGAAAAGCTATGAAATAACCACAAAGTAAATAACAAAGTATAACAAAAAGTGGATTTAAAGGGTATGAAGAAAGAATTTATATTAAAGAATTCATTTCTTTTAAAATATCTTTCAATGAGGATTATTTTGAAGGTGGTAATCATTTTACTTTTTTATTTAACATATAAAGTTATATAAATATTTATTAAATAATTGTTACGTTAAATTAATGAAAACAAACAGAGAAATTCTAGATTGGTTGAATAGATGTAGATGTGGTAAATTGGAACTTAAAAAACATTTAAATAATATAGAGTAAATAAAAGTATAATTCATTTAAAATTTGATTAAAAGTTAGATATGATGATAAGTAATCAAAAAGTATATACTTTGAAATCTATGTCATCTTCTAAGATGAATCCAGATTGTCAGACTTCTGAATCTGTATATGAAGATAAAAGATAACATAGTTTAACATAAAATGGGAATTCATCATATGATTAAGATTACAAATTTTTTATTAGTAAAAATAACTATTATGACACTCATCATATTTAGAATTAGAGATCAATAAAGAAATCAATTTTACAAGAATGTTCTGGTAAATAGGATTCTGATACTGTTGATGATATATTTAAATTGTCTTTAACAGATTAATCCATGTCTTAATAGTAATTTTTTTCTAATAAGGATTTTTATGAATCTATTAAATAGAAGTAATAATATGGAATAAATAACATAAATGATAAGATTTGTTATAATACTTAATAGAGTGTAAAAAAATTTGAAGATTATTAAGAAATTTCTTTAAAAACATCATTATGTTAAATAGATAGAAGAATATAATAAATTTAATAAAAAGAGTTTTAACAAGGTTGTCAAAATGAAAATAAGACATTTGATCAATATTATTAAGAGTTTGTAACTGATGAAATATCAAACATTTAACATGAAATTTAAGAAATGCAAAAGTATAAATATTAAGAAAATATGTTTACAGATTTCTAAAGAGAATATAAACAGCAAAAGACAAATTGACCAGTAGTGTTTAAGATTTGAGTTATCAAAATAGTTAAAAATCCATGTAAAAATTAAATTAAGACTTGGATATAATTTAAACATTAAGAAACAATATGTAAAATTAATTACAAAATAATGTTGATGGTGATAAATTGTTACGTTTAAGACTAATGAAACAATAAATATAGGAATGCTTTAATGATATTGAAGAAGAGATAATTAAATTAAGTAAATGATATCCGTTTTCCATTTTATAATATATATATTTATTATATGAAAATTTTTCTTATAACACTTCTAATTGGTTTAGCATTGTCGTAAAATTAAGTGTTAAATGAAATATAAGAGAATCCAATACCAACATTAGTTTACGAAACAAAAAATGAAGAATCCCAATAAATTTAATAACATCAATAATTATAAGGATATATTGATATCGATGGTCATTTTGTATCAAACTAAATTGATAATACTTAAAATAATAAATCCGAACCTATTAAAGAAGAAAATTAAAATAACCAAACAACTATAAGTGATGATACTAACAACTTGTAAGCTTCGACATAAGAAGGACAACAACAATTAGTTTCAACTGAAGCAGATATAGATCCTATGATAGACATGGAAAATTCCTTACCTTATGAATTCCCAGAAGATGCATAAGTTTAAGAAGAAACTTAGAATTAAGATGATGATAATCATTATTTGTCAGCCAGTTTAGAATTGTATCAATAAATAATAATTTAAATTTAGACCTATTCGAAACGAGAATAAAGTTTATGATTCATTAGGAAATTAAATAGATTCATATGATGGAATGAGAACTTACCTGTAATTTATTTCATAAATTTAGAGCTTTAGATACATCAGAACAAGATGATAATTAAGCAAGTATCAGTGTATAAGAAAAATAAGAGGATTGTATTGTGATTTACTCAAAATGTGATTTTTAGGGAGAAAGTCTACCTATTTGCGAGTCTTTAAAGGAAGTTGAGTAAATTTAAGCGAAATTTTAGGGATTTTTAATATGATATAAAGTCCATCTATTTACCTGAAGGATACTAAATGACAATCTATTCTGAGGAGAACTATTAAGGATAATAAGTTACATATTAAGAGAGTCAAAAGTGTTTGACATAAGCGATATCACTTGCTTAACTTAGAGGAAGATAGACACAACAAAATTAGGATCAGGATCCAAATTCAAGTATTTTAACATCAAATCTAAGAAGTAGATAATGATGATTAATTACGAAATATTATATTTATTATTCATAATTATATATTTATATACATTGAGTTTGAATTAACATGTTGCTACTACATTTAACAAAGTTATATTGATCTATCATTTTTATCAGACATATGGTTTTGGATCTTTATGATTAGCTTTTCTTAAGTATTAAATCTAATCTTAATATTTTTATTTTATAGAAAGTAATTGCAAAATTCTATTCATTAATTTAATGAATAATTAATTAGATCTTTATTAAAAATTTCCTAAGCATAACCCCTTTAAATTTCTCCGCAAAAACTAAATATAGAATGGGTTTTAATTGGAGAATTCAAATTAAACTTATTTGTTTGATGAATTAAAAGGATGGGCAGATTAAGATGGATGTTATTATGATTACAATGGATTTCCTGCTGGATGGGTTTTTGTTAGGAAGGATAAATATATTAGATATAATATGGATTGTGAAGAAGTGAAAACTGATACAAATATCTATTATCCTTAAACAATTTTTGAGGAAGAGACTTAAAAAGAAGAAATGAAATAATAAAATAGCTAAAAATCCTTCTAAAAAAGTTCTGATACTGATTTATAAAATACTAATGAAAATTAGTTATTGGATAATGATCCTTAATTTGATAAATTTAAAAAACCTTCAGCAAGTTTAAAAGAGCATTAATAAAATTTTCAAAAATATGTTTAAGAAAATAATATTCAACTAAATTAAATATACTTTAAATAAAGACATTATTCAAAAGTAAAAGAAATCGACTACAAATCATAAAGACAAAGAGTTCGAAGTGAACACACTATTAGAGAGTATAGATATTATAATGATTAAAATAAATTTTAAGATAGAAATTACCAAAGTATTCCTAGAAACCATTTTGGTTATCAGGATCAGAGAAATTAGAAATAATATTATTTAACTTCATCTAATAGTAATCTTAATGATCAAAATTCCAGAAAAAATGTTAATAATGATTATAAACCTTATTACAATAAGAATGTTTAATAAAATTTAAGAAACTATAATTAAGATAATAATCAGAAGAGATATTGGAATAAATATAATAATGGAGATTAAGGATGTTTTGAATAATATCATTAATAAAAACACAACAATAATAATTTTATTCAATAATCTTATCAATAGTATAATTATAAAAATGGCAAGGATTATTATTAGGATAATAAGATTTATGATAATCATTAAGATGATAACTCTTATAAATAGAGAAATTTTAAATATTAATAAAATCATGGTTATAAGAAATATTACAATCGTAATGATTATGGAAATTCATTTCCTAATACTAATAAATTATCAAATAATGAAAATAATGGTTTTAGACAATAAAATATTAAATAAAATAAATATTAATGGAATAAAGATTCAAAATAATTTAAAGATAGAAATGAATACAAAGGAGACTTTTATGATTAAAAGCAACAATTTTAATATATCTTATGTAAGGATAATTCATTTAATTAAATTGAAAATAATTAGCAAAATTGTGAGAGGGAATAAAAGTTTATAGGTAAAGATTTGAATCAAGATTAGAAGGACAAATCTAAAAAAAGAGAGAGAAAATCAAGATTGAATGAAAATCGAGATCAAAGTTATAATAGAAATTTTAACTATTGATATTCAATAAAATTGTATTTAATACATTCAGTCCAAGCATTTACCAATACAAATATATTGGTAAATGCTTGAACTGAATGAATTTTATTAATAAAAGAGCAAAATAATAAGAATTTAATAAATCTTTACATTTATCATTGTTTTAACACAACATTATATATCATTAATATAATGCTCATAAATTTTGATCCTCTTTCAAATGAATTTTACTAAATTAATTTTTCGTGATATTCTGTTAACATTTTTAATGTTTTGATTCTAACTGTCATTAATTCAGCATTTTTATTTAAGGTTTAACCCACTTATTATTCAATTTTAGAAATTTCATCAGATAAAAAGGTTAAATTGAACAAATTTGTATCATTTATTGATGATTACAATTTTTCATAATATATTTTTAACTGCGATGAAACTAATAATTAAGCATTGTCTTTAAATTAGTTTAAATTAAACATTTCTTAATTTAGTGTTTCATTTTTCTATTCCAATATTGTTTCTTGTTAATTTTAACAGATTTATTTATCTTATTGGTTTTTATTAATATGCAACTATTCTTATTATATTGGTTGTTTAACAATCTCTTTTTCTTAAGGTATCGAAGATTTAATTTCTTAATTCTTTGGCTATTCTGGTCTTTCTTCTCTATTACATTAAACACAGAATCTTACACCTTATTTACTTTTCATAATTGGTTATAGACAAACAATACAAGATTCACTTAACATAGTCCATCCTTATAAAAGTAATTATCCTATTTTTTTGGATGCTTCATCAGCTGCTGCCTTATTTAGAAACAATCTTTAATTAAAATCTTCTATTTGATCATCAAAATAAAAATCATCTGAATCATAATCTTTACTATTTTTTTTATTAATAATTTCTGGTTTTGATTCTGATCCACTTTGATTTGTTTTGACTTATGAATCTAAGGGATCTTAATCTAGAATCACTTAATCTTATGTTATGATATCACATTTAGGACAATATAAATTTCTGTTTTCTAAAAATATCAATAATGTTCCTTTGCACTCGCAAACCATAGTAGTCAATTTCCATCCTTCATCAAGTTTTCTATTCATTCTTTAAAATTAACTCATTAATAATAAGAAAATTATTTTAATAAACAGAATAAATTGTATTCTTATCATTAATACTCTTTTAATCAATACTTTAACTTTTGTGGAGTTAATTTAGATATCACAGCGTTATTCTATCTTATGACTTTATCCATTTCATTTTTCCAATACTAAAGAATCATTAATTTAAGAAAATAATTACCTTTATTTCTTATTACAAATCAATAATTTATTTACTAAATTGTTCTTTTAAAGTCTTTTCTTTTTCATTTATTTTAGATATTTGTTTTTCATATTACCCAATTTTTTTATATAAATTAGAATTCTCATTTTATAACATTTTCAGTTCCTCATTATTTTTATTTGCTAAATTTAGTCTTAATTCCATATCATTTAATTATTGCTAAAAATTCTAGCAAAATAATAAATAAATTCATTTACCCTGTCTCTTGGAGTTTAAACATTTTTTGATGATTTCTTTAAAATTTCAATCTCTTCTTAATAACTTTATTCTTTTACTGCAAAGTCTTTAAATTTTTTTTGATAATCTGACAATGTTATATTAGTTTATTGCATCAACCCTTCATATTTTTAAATAACTTCTTATTCCTTAGTTTTATAATAATCTAATAAATTAACGGTTGAATACCTTCATAATATTTTCTTAGCTTTTCTCTCTCTATATTATTTTCCTATTAATAAAAATACAATTTATTGAGTGCTTCTCTTGCAATATCACCTTACCTTTTCAATTCTTCTAATAAATTTTTTTCGTTCTATTTCAAATCCTTAATTTTACTTTCTTAATTTTGAATTATCTTTTCAAGATCCTCTCTAATTTTAGAGAATTATTACTTGTTTTTAACCAAAGTTTCAAAGCTTTGTCTTAAATTTAAGACTTATTCTTGATCAACTATAGATTTAGATTTGCTTTTCTTTTTTTTTTATGTTTTATCAGAATTTTTCTTATTTTCTTTAGGTTTCTTCTTTTAATCATTCGGATTTGTATTTAATCGTGTAGCCATAATGCTATTTATTAATATATATATAATTAAATAATAAAATATAATTTTATATTATCTCTTCATATTCTTTGTTTAATAATTAGAACTATTTATCTTATATATCGGTTGAGTATCTCTTTTAAATCATGTCATAATCCTAGAAATATTTATTTTAAAGGTAAATTTCTTTAGATTTTAAAAAACCACTAATCAATTAATTAAATTATTTTATAAAGAAAATTTAAGATTAAATTATTCATGTTGAAAAAAGAATCAGATCCATCTTTTTCCATATATTAGAAATAAATAAAACCCAATTTCATATTATATTGATTGTTCAAGTATAAATTATAAAATAACAATATTGAATTAAGAATGAATCAAAACAAATTTAGTTAATGTCTTTATTTTCAAGATCAAAAATTTTATTTTTCAATTTCACTCCAAACTAGTAAAAAGTTTTGAAGAACACAAACTGATTAATGATAGCAATTTTTTTAAATTTTGACCATAATAAAATAAAAATATTGTGTATTTTAAAAATGCTTATCGTATATCGTAAAGATTATAAATTATAAAAGCAAAAAGATTATTTTTATACAAGAAGAGTACTTTTTAATTAATATTATATATATGTGTTTTTTAATCAAAGCATTTTTAATATTATTACCTTTTATCAGTAGAGCTTAAAAATTGAGGCTTCAAGATTCAAGACCTTTATTTATGGACTGTAAGACAATAGATCAAAGTTATTTCAATTTGATATATTATAGGAGACAATGGCTTTACGGGAAGCTAGTATTTTTATAAATACCTTTCACAATCTGGAAATCTGTTAAATTTAGATAAGATAACTTTTAGTTTTTGGATGATGGTCTATTCAAAGATGAAACTGAACGGAAAACAAATCGTTTTCGGTTTTGTGGATGGCTATACAAATTCTCCTGTAAAATATCAATAATAAATTAGTATCTTAATTTAATGTTATATTACTAAATAGAATCAGGAGATTATTATATGTATTTAGCTAACCAAAGGTTTTTTCCTGAGATCATTAAATTAAAGCTAATTTAGTGTACTATTTTTATTATATTAGAGAGAACGATCTTTATATTGGGAATTGGAATCATATACTTTTGTCTGTTGATTAGAGTACTAGTAATACATTTATAAATTTGAAATTCTTTTCTACCTATAATTATTAATTGAATTAGATTCAATAGACATTAGTTAACTAAAAGTATATGAAGTTATATAACATTTAGATTAAATTTTAAATTTGGAGTACATTCAAGAATAACAAACGAATAATTGTATAATACTCCGTTTGATTATAAAGCTTGCGTTTATATAGCTAACTTTGACTATTACAACGGATGGACAACTATGGATTCAGAAATATATCTTGATTATGATTTAGAAGTAAAATACTTTTTAAAACCTTACAAAGCAATAGGTTTAAATGTTAATGATGTTTTTATGAATGTCATTTTGAGATCTTATACTAACCAAATAAGTTATAGTGGTGCAGTGGGATTGATTTTGTATAAAAACACCTAAATAGTCTATAATTTTATTGAATAACTAAGTTCTTTCACTATGATGTTTTGGATAAAGCCTTAGAATATAATTTCAACATTCTAATTTCTTTCATTAACTGATGATGCATTGTAATAAACAAGTGTAGGTTTTGGTATCAATAAGGATTAAAAGTTATTATTTCATTAAAATTATGATAAAACTCTATTAGGTAATTTAATCGATAATACTTGGGCACATGTAACTGCTGGATTTTTAGAATTGAGTCTAAATTCTAATTTTTATGCAACAAATTCTAAGAAAATATTAAGGGTTTATATTGATAATGTTTAAGTAGCATTGTAAAGAATAACAAATATAATACCATACAAAAGATTAGTCTTAGGACCTGTATTTAAGGATGATTTGAGTGCTGAAATGATTGATATTTAAGACTTAAGAATATTTAAAGGTTATGGTATATAAGAAGGTAAAGGAGATTGTTAATTGTTTGTTGGAGCTTATTGTGCATTTTGTAAACCTGATACTCATTATTGTAAAGAATAGGATCCAAATGATGATATTAATATATTAAAGTGTCCAGCTGGATATAGGGAATCAGGTTCTAGTTGTATCATTATAGTTATTCCTAATTGTCTTAGATAATCAGGAACCCAATGCACTGTTTGTGCAGATAATTATTATTTAAGAAATGGTTAATGTTTAATAGTAACTGCTCTTATATCTCCATATGATTGCATAGACGATTTTGCAATATTTTGTTAAAAAATCAATTAAAAAATAATGACAAGTAAGAGTGTTGATGATAAAAGTAAGCTTTGTGAATATAGTTATAATTAATACAACCCAGTAACATTTAGATGTGATTAAATAACGTAATAAATTTGTCTATAGGCATAATATCTATCAGCATGCTACTAATGTAATACTGGAAACTATTTAACTGAATTAAATACATGCTAAAAAAGTTGTACTGCTAACAATAAATTTCAATTAAACTAAGTATGTTTGAAAAAATGTCCAGGAAGATACTTATATAATTATAATTGTTTAATTGGAACAAAATATCCTACATACACTTGTAATACAGCTACAAAATGTAGTAATAATGAATTGAATATAAAGTATTATTGCTTAAAACCATAAGAACAAAGTGGTTATGTTTATGTTTGTGTCTAATAAGGCTCAACATATAAAACTTTTTATTAAAATTGTGATCCACTTTGTAAGTATTGTTTTGGTACTTAACCTTATCATTGTTTGGGCTGTTATAATAATATGTTTTTTAGTCCATATTATACTACTTGTTTCGATGATTGTAGTGTTTAATCTAAATTTAAATATAATAACAGAGATTAGATGACATGCGAATTAGAATGTCCATCAGGATATTTAACATAAGATTATGAATGTGTATTTAGTTGTAGTGATGGCTATGCAAAATACAAAAACATTTGTTTACCTATCACTAGTATTACTGATAACTATTTAAGTACTTAGACTATCCCATATTAATAACCAATAAAAATATTCTAAGACTGTCCAGAATTATGCGAAAAATGCACAAGTGATACATATTGTACGAGTTGTTTAAATTATTACCCTTTAAACTAAAATAAATGTGTCACATCATGTTACCCATAATATTTATACATCAATGAAGATAATATTAATGTTTGTTTATCATAATGCAATCCAAATGATTTAATCTATGATAACATTAGTATTGATGGTTATTCTATTAGACAATGTTTCAAAATTAAATGTGGCTAAATCAAAACGAATAAAATATATTAAACCTATTAACATCAAACAAATCCGCTTCTTTGTATGTATCCATGTGATACTGGATATTATACATAAACTACAACTATGTAATGTACAAAATGTAGTACTAATTGTGCTACTTGTTATAATTCAGCTACTACTTGTTCTTCTTGTTATCCAACTAATTTTCTCTAAGATAATGATTGTTTTAAAACTTGTAAATCCAAATTTAAGAATTACATCAATTGGTAATGTGAAGGCTCATGCTCTGTTGGATTTACTATAGACGACAAAATTTAAAGTATTCAAGCATGCGTTTAGAAATGCGGATAAGTATTTGGATCTTATGTTTATTCTCTTAATAACAGATGTTATTAGACTGCTCCAATCATTGCAGCATATTGCATAAACTATGATTGTTATAATTGTTTTAGTAATTGTAAGACGTGTTCAGGTCCTAATAGTAATCAATGTTTGTCTTGTTATGAAAACACGTTTTTCTTATCTAATATATGTGCATTAGACTGCGGAACTTTATATTATGATCTCTTAAATTGGAAATGTGTTAACAATTGTCCAGCTAATTCGTTTACTACATCTGGCTATTCAGTTGTAAACCAGGTAAATAAACTTATTACATCATGTAACTCCACTTGTTTATATAACTAATTTTAATACAAAGATAAATGCGAAGATTTATAACCTTTTGGAACTTATTGTGTTTAAAAAACTAATTATTAATTATGTGATAATTGTGCTTCACCTTGTAAGATATGCTTTGATTCATATTCAACTACTTGTACTGAATGCAATCCAGGTTATTATTTATATAATACTACCTGTTCTACTGAATGTCCCACTAATAGTCCATTTAGAGATACTATTGATAATATTTGTGTCGTTTAATGTACAAGCTATGAAGAAAATGGATACTGTGTTGCTAGTTGTTCAGCCAATTTTTATGTTTATGAAGTCAAAAAATCATGCTATGAATTTGAATGTCCAGAAGGAACTTATAATTAGATCAATACATTAAATTGCTTTTCCTGTGCCGCTGGTTGTGCTACATGTACTGATGGAACATCAAATAAATGCATTACTTGCTTACCAAACTATTTTTTGTTAGGTTTATCAACATGTACCAGTGTTTGTAATGTAAACCCAGACTTACTTTAAGATTGGGTAAATGGTAAATGTGTTAAATAATGTCCTTCTGGAACTTTTTTATAATCCTTAGCAAATGGATAATTAGCATGCAAAGATACATGTCCAGTTTATTATTATTCAAACATATGTGTTGCAACATGTCCAAATCAAACTTATCTTGATGGATTGATTTGTAATCCATGTGCTGGACCTTGTTCTCAATGTTATGGGGAAGAAGTTGATTAATGCACATAATGTGATTCTGGATATTATTTAGTTGACACTACTTGTGTAGATGTTTGTCCTGATACAAAACCTTATGCAAATCTAGCAAATTAATCTTGTGTTGTTTCTTGTCCAGATTATTTGTATTTAACTTAAAAAGTTTGTTTTAGTTCTTGTCCAGGATTTTTAGCTTATTATGAATTAAATGGGAAAAAAGAATGTGTTGATTAATGTTATTCAAAATCTTATTTATCTTCAAGAAATTGTTATTCTTGCAATACTATATGCAAAGAGTGTTATGGACCTATAAATGGAAATTGTTTATAATGTGAATCTCCTTACTTTTTATATTAACAAAAATGTTAAACTACTTGTCCATTTTATACTGACTATATCGATAACACATGTAAAGAATCTTGCCCATCAAATACAGTTATATAAGGCATGAAGTGTCAAAAATAATGTGATACAGGATACTTGTTATATAGTTAATTTTGTGTTTTAACATGCCCAACATTTACTTATAAATCTGGAAACAATTGTTTTCTTTGTAATTCGGTTTGTTCAACATGTTTTGGACCATCAGTAAATGAGTGCTATACATGCATATAAGATTATTTAATAAATGGTACTACATGTACATAAAACTGCCCCATCCTTTACGATTATTAAACTAATAAATGTGTAAGCACATGCGGTACTAAATTAGAAGTAACTGATACTAAAGTATGTGTAACTACTTGTCCAACAGGATATCTAAAATGCAATCAAAAATGTTTATCCGTCTTACCTGATGGATATTATTCAGATGGAGTCTAATGTTAAAAATGTAATACTAAATGTGCTAAATGTACATCATTAACAATCTGTCAAGCATGTAATCAAAACTTCTATCTATATTTATAAACTTGCAATAGTTTTTGTACAAATAAATATCTATATATGGATCCAATATCTAGAGAGTGCGTATCAAAATGCCCCTCTAACCTTTATCATTAAGAGTCTTTTGATAAAAGATTTTGTGTTACTGATTGTCCTCAAAAATTAAATGATTAATGTGTTAATTCATGCCCAATGGGAATGTATTTAAAAGATACATTTTGCACAATTTGTCCTTAGAAATGTTTATAATGTACTTCTGCAACAAATTGCACTGTATGTGCAGATGATTACTTTTTAGAAAATGGATTATGTTATAAAAGTTGTATAATTGGTAAGACTGATTATAAAAATCATGTCTGCGTTCAATAATGTGATCCTACTTTATTTGAATATCAGAATGAATGTTTGGAAATTTGTCCTACAAATCCTGTATTCTATTATCATAATAATATTTGTATGGATTCATGTCCTATTAGTACATTTTAAAATTACTAATAATGTTTAGATTGTGATGTATCATGTTAAAGTTGTATTGGACCAACAAATGATGATTGCTTGATTTGCAATGATAACTATTACTTAAATAATTAATAGTGTGTTCTCATATGTCCAAATTTTTACAATGAAGTAGATAAAACATGTGTAATTTCTTGTCCTCCAAATCTACTTCAAGATAATGATAAATGTGTTTAAATTTGTAGTTAATACATGTACTCAAATACTTGTTTATCAAACTGTCCAGCAAAAACATATGATCACAATTTTAATTGTTATGATTGTTCTTAAAATTGTCTTGAGTGTAATTCATCAGGTTGTCTTAAATGTGATATTGGATCCTTTTTAGATGATGGAGTTTGTGGTAGTTTTTGTCCATACTTTTACGATCTTATTACAAATCAATGCGAATAATAATGTCCAGAGGATAGACTTATTTATATAGATTAATGTTATAGTTCTTGTCCTATTAATACATATTAATATGAAATAAATTGTCTTCTGGAATGCCCATAAAAAACAATACTTATTGATGAAAATTGTTTTTAATGTCCAGAAAGATGTTCAGTTTGTAAAACTTAATATGAATGTCTTTACTGTGATTCCCCTTATTATTAATATGAAGGATAATGTGTTGTATCTTGTCCTACAATATTACCATATTAAAATACTATATCTAATGTATGTTAATCAGAGTGTTCACCAGATACATATGAGAAAGAATATTCCTGTGTTAAAGAATGTGATTTAATAATTTATTTAAATAAATGTTTAAAGCAATGTCCCTATGGATATTATGGAAAAGATGTGTGTAAACCTTGTAAATTAGAATGTAAAGCTTGTAATGATTTTAATATATGTACTGAATGCTAAGATAATTTCTATTTAGAGTATAATTAATGTGATACGCAATGTACTAAAATAAAAGATTTAAAATTAAAAAAATGTGTTGATTAATGTTCTATGTTTTTATACCAAAATGTTTGCTACGAAACTTGTCCTATAAATACTTATCAATTTGTAAATTAATGTGTTTAGAAATGCTAAGATGGGTATTTTGGTTCTGAAGACTTTAAATGTACAAAATGTCTTTCTTAGTGCATCACTTGTACAACTTATGAGTAATGTAATAGTTGTAAAGTTGGTTATTATTTATACCAGAAACATTGTTTAGATATATGTCCCGATAAATTATTCTCAAATCCATTAACTAGTTAATGCACATCATCATGTCCAATTAAGACATACACATTCTAAAATTAATGTTTGTATGAATGTCCAAGTAATTATCTAAATGATACGGACAACTATATATGTGTTTTAACTTGTAATGAATAACAATATCTGAATTAAAATAGTTGTTATTCATGTTCAATTGAATGTGATAAATGTACTAATTATGGAAATTAAAACTGTTTATCTTGTGCTCCTAATTATATTTTAACTGAAGATGGATATTGTTTTGGAAAATGTAAAGTTGGATATTATTAAGCTACAAAGTCTTGTGAAAAATGTTTACATAAATGTCTAACCTGTTAAAATGACACCGAATGCTTATAATGTAGAGGAACCAATAGAAATCTTGCTGATTGTTCATGTCCTAAAGGATATTATGATGATTCATATTTTGATAACTGTTAAAAATGTCCTTGTGAAGAATGTATTTCAGAATCTGAATGTCTAGTATGTAAAAATAATTTATAAGTTCCTAATTGTTCATGTAATAGAAAGCTTAATGATGATTGGTGTATAACTTGTTCAATAGGATCTGTTAATATTTATTATTCAGATGATCTAAATTCAATTATCGTATATTTTGGATATATGATCTCTGTTAACTTAATCAATCCATTTCAACCCTCAAATTGCTCATTATGGTTTAATTAGGCTGAAATTTTTGGAAATAACGCTTAATGTCACTTGTCATGGGACAGATATTCAGTTCATATTTTATTATAGCCATATGCTTCTGTTAATATTGGAGATGAATTAAGTTTTAAATAATCCTTCTATAGAGATGTTGATCAAGGCCTTTGTGATGACTAATATATCGAAATATTTATTGATAATACTGTAAAAGGACCATCAGCTTTAACTAAACCATATGTTTTATTTGATGTCCCATCAGTTGTTAGTACTTGTAAAACAATAGAAATTAAACAAATTTTACTTGATGGAACAGCCAAAAAAATTCAAACTGTTTTATCTTGGTATCTCAAAGATATGGATAATGATGACTATTATTTGTAAATGGATGCATTTTTAGCAAACCAATTAAATGAGTTTTCTATTCCTATTAATACATTATCTCCAAATGTTACTTATACCATAACAGCAAAATATGTCAATTTTCTACAAAGAGTTAATTTCACCACTTTTACCTTCACTACCTTACCATATCAAGTTCCTTATGTCTTTTTATAATATAATCCTTTAATTGCTAGAGTTTATGTTTTTGATTGTTAAATCACATATTCTGATATGAAAATTGAATTTAATCTAACTATTCAAATTTCGGATGCCAAAAATTAGACATACATTTCCTTAAAGCAACCTATAAATCCCATTTATGAAGTACCTATAAATGAGTCTCTTTTACCTAGAGAAACTCCCTTAACTTTTATAGCATAAACTGGTAGCTCTGTTATTTAGGAGGTTATTTATCTAAAATCGAAAATGATAGAAATTGAATTTTTATAAAAAAATAGATTTATAGGATTAGATAATTAAATTAATGCAAGAGGTTTTGATAGAAATATTAAAGATGAAGTATTAAGTACCATTGATATTGAATATCATTGGTAATGCAATAATTTATTTAATTTATAACCATGTAAAACAGAAGAAAATAAAATTATGTAATTTCCATCAAGAAGAATTGCTGATATTTATGCTGATAGCTAAAACACTACCTTTGTATTTTTTGTTAAAGCATCCAAAGGCAACAGATGGACAGTTAAAGAATAATTAATAGCTGTAACAGATTTTGATTTAGAAGAAGAATTCGTTCTGAATCAAGAGGAACCTTAAAATCATATTAATCTTAATGATGAAGTAACAGTTTTAATTAGAAATAATCAAAAATATGCTTTCATTATCTAAGATTTTAAAATTCTAGCTTCTCTAAAGATAACAAGCAAAACCTTAAAATTTAGATTAGCAGGATTTACAAATAATTACAATAGTCATATATATATTTATTTAGTTCCTGGTAATGAATCGATATCATTTCAATTAAATAAACCTCCATCATTAGTTAATTTCGATATTGAACCTTTGATAGGAGAATCCTTGGATTACTTTAATTATACTATTGCTAATTTATAGCCTGAATATAATTTTAGCATATATTATTACTTTGAAAAAGCCATTCTCTAAAATGATGTAAATTAATAATCAATTACTCATGGTTTACCTTTGGTAATTAACTCGAAAGATGTGTAAGGTTCATTTTAACTACCTAATGGAATAGTTGATTATGCAATATCTGTTCTCTGTTAAGTAGAATCAGATTATGGTTCAAAGTTGTATTTAGAACAGGATATCAAAGTGAAAAGGAAAAATTATGAAATTAATAAATTGTATTAATCGTTTAATAATTAAACTAACTTTTCAACTTTATCAAGCATTCATACAATTACTTAATTAATTTAACTTGAATAATAATAAGTGTGCTTAAAATAATGCTCAGGAGTAGGTACATGTGTTGATAATAAATGTATATGTCCTCCAGGATATTATTTTGAAGATTGCAGTGGAAATAAAGAATAATATAATAATTTCACTAATTTTATTTAAAATCTAATGAAATCTTTGATTAAAATTCCAATAAAAAATAATGATGAATTTAGATTGTTTAGTTAATCTTTATTATATGTATCAACTTTAAAAGATTTAAATAATACATTTTCATTAGAAGAATGCCAGTCAATTTTAGAATAATATATTCTTAATATTGATTCAAGATTAGAACAGATTAATCAATATTCAATAAATCTTTAGTATCAATCTACTAAAAATCTAAATTATTCTTAGATTGATATAAGATAACTTGAAAATAAGAACGATTTGCATACAGCTCTCAAAAGTACTGTATTTATGTGGGCTAAGACTCTATTCACTGAAGATGTTGGTGTATATTAATTATCAAGTCGCCTAAACAATTTCATATAAAATACTATAGAATTGTCTTTGTTTGGTATTTCATCTGATGAAGTAATCGATTATTCAGTTGATACAGCATTTATTAAGATATAAAGAATAAATAATATATCTAATATCACTAAAGGAAGACTTTTGGTTGAATCTACATAGGATACTGATAATGAATCGCAATATTATGATGTAGTTTAAGCGATATACATTCGTAATTATTATTCTTTCGATGGATATTATCCATATCCTTAGTAACTTTATCCACTTTACGATTATTAAATACGTCAACAGAATCGAAAATAAAATATTTAATTAAACAGTTACATTTCATATAAATTTGGAGTAAAGAATGAAACTTCTAATCTGGTTTGTTTAATGAGGAATACTAGTACATATGAATGGTCAAACAAAAATTGTGTATTAGATTATATAAATTCTACGTATTTTTGCAATTGTACAACTCTTGCTCCGACTACGATCTGCAATGATTACGAATTTTACTTTTAAGGTTCTTCTTAATTTAGATTGGACATACCTAATTTGTTATATATTATTTACTTCTTTTAGTTAATCCTATTAGGAATATTTGTATGCAAGGCAAAAAAACCCTAAATTTCAAAATCTTTTGACAATACTAAATTTGGAAAGGTTATGAAATTAGCAAAAAGTGAAAAAGTAGCAGTTTTTGGAAATCAAATTGTTCCAGTAGATGATGATAAAGAAAATATTGAAAAGTAAGAGTCATAATCACAAAAAACAGATAAAAGACAGATAAAGGATAAATTTAGTTTCAATAATTTTTGGGTACTAAATTTTTATTTAATAATAGAAATATCATTTTTTAACATCATTAATTTGCAAAAATTTCTTTTACTTTAGCATTTTCATTCGTTCTATTTTAATTTTATTAAGATGGAATTAAGCCATTATTATTGGAGAAATTTTAAGTATTTTTGGATTCTAATATGATGTTTCAATGTGGATAGTCTTGTCATCAATTATATTTAGTAGAATCTGTGAATACTTTTTAAGAGTACTCTATATTGTATTATATTTATAGACTCAAGTTAAATACTTTTCTTATATGAAATAAGCTGTTCTTCTTTTTATAATTAAAATATTCCTCATATTAATTATGATCAGCACGTTATTATTTGGGATTTATGTATATTTTATGATTAGCAATCAAACTAATTTGGTATTTATTATTATTTTAAATATAAGATAATTTCATATTCTTTTGCCATTTGTGTGGATCTACTATTTTTAGATGTAATATTATTTGGTGCCAATAAATTTTTCGGAGAAGAAAAGAAAAAATTGGTTAGGAAAAAAATAAAAGAATTTCAATCAATAGCTTAGGCACAAAACTTCAAAAAAACTTGAAATTTATTTTTAAGTGTTTTAATATAAAATTAATTACAATATTCATTTATAAATTAATTTACCAGATTTATAATATAAAAAGCAGCAAAAAAATTTTTATTTTTAATAAAATAGGATTGAGTTATTATATTTAAACACTAGTGTTAATTTTATTTGATAATATTAAATTTATTAATTAATTCACAGAACATTATGGATTAATAGAGAGATCAAAATAGAAACTAATACTAGAATTAACCATTGCCCAGAAATATTTTGTAGAGAAGTGTAAGTCCAAACGTCAAATTGATAGTCTTAAAAAATCTTGACTAATATAATAATTAATAGAAATCGATAAGAGCAAGAGATAATACATCACTTTTAGATGTTATTTTATATTTAGAAAATTGCTATTAAAATCATTGCACAATAACATTATATCATAAAAATAAATAGATTTTTGAAGATAAAAATACATATTTAATACCATTTTTATAAAATCTCAAGACTTAATAATTAGAATATAGAGTTTAGGATAACAGTTTATAAGAGACTCAATCTGAAATTCCAATTGATGACGATTAAAGTCCTAATTTAGGTTAAAAATTGTTAGATAAAGATATATCATCATGGAGATAACTATAGAATGAAAGAAAAGACAAAAAATCAAAAGAAATAGTTAATTAATACAATTATTTTCAAAATCAATAATAGTAATAAGAAAAAGCTTATTAAAAAATAGAAGAAAAAAGTACAACTTTTGATCTATCAGATCAATAAAATATGAATAGTTCATCAATAACTTTTAGAAATATTGATTGCACATGTGGAAAATCATACAATAGCGCATAATTAAGAAGTATTGTATAAGAAGCTATTTTAAAAAAACAAATTGCGTTGTGTTAGTTTTGTCAAAAAAGCATACCAAAATCTATGTATATTAAACTAAACTTTACTTATTAAGAATACCACAATCTTAAATTAACCATAGAACTTTAATCTATCAAAAATAATATTAAACAAACCAAAGAATTATGGAATTGCAAAAATAATTGCGGTTTTTTTTGTTTTTTGGATAAAAATAAACCACATAAACAAGTGTTTTGCCCTATATGCTTAGATTCTTGGTTAATTGCTAAATGAAAATTAGTTATTTATCTATTAATATTATAATTATACTAATTAATAAAATTGTTATAAATTATAGTGAAATATAAAGATAACCTTATGGATGTATTTTTTATATGGAATATTTAATATTTTTTAATATTATATATTAAATATCCACTAATTGTCAGCATTTTTAGCTTTAAAATTTACATTTATATTTAACTAATACTTAGATGTAAATAATTCATCATTCAAAATGGTAAAAAAATTAAAATTAATAGTATTTTTTTATGATACTTCTTTTCAAAATTAATATTTATATGATTTAAATATAAACTAATTAGTTTTTCTTATTATATGTCTTCATTCAGCAGTTATTTTTTTATCTTATTATCATAATTTTTTAAAGAATCTGTATTTTATACATAAGATTTTATTAAACAATTTTATTAGAAAGTTTAGGTTATTGATATTGACAAAAATTATGTTTTTTTTTTCTTTATAAGAGAACAAACGCTGTAGTAAACTTAGGAAAATATTGAATTTAAAATTTTAACTTATTTAATTAATTTTCTTTGATTTCTTCAATTTTATTCTAATTGTTTCAAATTTATTTAATTAATGTTTAAGATTTAAAAAATTTTTCTCTCTTTTCATGATTTTTTGTATATTTTGGAATATTCAACATTATTGATATTATTATTTTTAGGAAAACTTATAAATAGGTTCGATTAAATAATTTAAAATAAAAATATAAATTTATTTCAAAATTTTATAATATCCAAAAAAATATAATGGATTAAATGTTTAAAACTCATTTACAATATATTAATTAATATGATATTACATCTTCTTTATTTTAAATTATTTTTAAGCATGTGTAGCTCACTATAGAAATATTTATTTTATATTAAATACTTATATCCTTAAGTATAAATATCAATCAATATTAAAAAGTTAGCCTTAATAATTTATTACGTATAATTAAACAATGAAAAATACACATAAAATGAAAGGTTATCATCTTGACATGAGAATTAATAAATCTGCTTACCTAGATTTTAAATAGTAGATGCTTACTTAAAAATTTGAAATTACGAATGAGAACAAGAAGTAAATGAACATACAACTTTCTCAAACGAGTTTTGATGAAGAAAATCAGTATAATAATATTTTTGTAAGCAATTTATCAAGCTCTTTGTAGAATATGACATAATCACAAAAATTGAAAAAATATGTAATCCAATCATAAATCACAGAATTTCCTTTATTATCTTCTTTAAACAAGATAGAATTGTATTTGAATAGATAATAAAATGAATTAATTGGATAATCTAAAGTTGATGAGATAAAATCTTAGAGAATTAGAAGTTAAAGCACTGAGATGTATTCTACAAATCAAGTAGCTTGAAATTATTTATATGTTAATCATGATCAAAATATTTTTAATAGATCTTATAGAATAATCAAAATATAACCTGAATTATGTTTAAGAATCTTTTTATCCATTTTTTTCATGTCATTTTTTCAGTAAATATTCAAATAGACTAAGAAAATATTTACCAAATATATTTACTGGCAATCGAATTTTTGTGATATGATACCAAAACCCTTTTTTAAAAAATGATATCCTATTTATAATTCATCAGTTTTTAAGTTTACTAGCATTTAAAATATATTTTTTTTTCATTCTTCTATATAAATATTAATATTAATGCCTTTAGATTTGTTCTCTAAAAATAGAAGAAAAGACCTAACTCCATAGTATTTTTAATAATTTAAGTTCACTAGGAATTTACTTTAAAAAAATAAATAAGTGTTAGTTTCTTAAGTATTTAACTTATTAATAATAATTTATTTAATTATGCAATAATTCGTTTAAAGATTATATTCTCAATCTTTGCTGAATGTCTTCAATCATAAAAAAAATCTAATAAATAATTTAAAAAAGTTCTATATATATTCTTGTAATTTATTTAGTTGATTCAAATACTTAAATTGTAAAGACATATGCTCAAATTTTTTGAGATTACTCTAACCTTATATAAATTTATAGTAGAATACAATAATCAATTTAATAATCAATTATTTAAAATAAAATTGTTATGGATGATCTTTATGAAGCAGAAATCAGACATAGATATAATTCTTCTATGACATATTAAGAATATTTAGATACCCACGATTAGCCACCTCCAAAGCCAATATTAAAGTATTATTCTTTTAATGAATAGGGCTAAATAATCTAAATAAACAGTTGAACCCTTAACACTTGAACCTCCGAAAGGACCTAAAATTCAACAGCAAAAATTAGCTATTTATACGCCTGATGAAGTCATATTAGAAGAATCTGAAACCGACGAAAAGCAACGATCACATTAAATTCAGAAAGTACCATGTTAAAAAGCATTGATTGAACATGTATTATTATAAATAATTTTAGGATGTAAGAATGCGAAGTCAAACTGAGAATCTAGGTTTTTCTGTCATTAGATTCCTTTAATAAAAGAAAAAAGTATGATTAATTATAAATTTTTTTTATATTCATTTCTTCACTTCCTAAAATGGTTTTGTTGAAAATCATATCAATAATTGTTTGGTCATTCTCATAATAGGAATTGGTTTTAATCCTTCAAAAGTCTGAAATGAATTTATTTTTATAACAAGTTATTCTGACAAACTATCATATTTCGATATATTTTATTCATATTTTTGACCATAATTTTTTCTTATATTTTTATAGAATCTCTCAATACCAATACTTATTATGGTTAATAAGTAAAAAATTTATTAACAATAATAATTTGATTAAACAAAAATTTAATTGCTCAAATCTAATCTTGAATAAAATCTAAGAGATAACATTTAAAATGATTCAATAATTCATTTGACATGATTATAAATTAAGGGTCATTTATTTAAGAAGAAGAAAGGAATAAAGAATTTTAATTAAATATTTTAAATCTAAGAATGCTTTAAGAAGCAATTATAATACAATATATTTTACACATCATAAATCATCAGAAATTTATTTTTTTCCCTATTTATCAATAAATTCACTAAGAGCTTCTAATGTTAATGGTCCTTCAAATGTCACTACCTATCTTGTTTAAGCGTTATACCATCTAATCATTGGAACTTCTTTAATGAATTAATCTTTCACCTAATATAATTTATTATAAAATATACTTCATTTTCACTTGCATCAAACTAACCAAAAGCTTTTTATCCTCGATATTTTAAAAATAATTATTCGAATACAGGGGTAAATTGCTAGCATACCTTACACCAACTAGAATAAAAATATATAAATATATTCTCATGTTTAGGTAAATCATCTCCTACAACTGTTAATATTTATTTTTCCCAATTCTCATTTTTAACAGGAGTTTAACTTTTATAATATGGTTCTAATTTATTATTAAGATAACCATTAACAAATTTTCTCAGATCACTTAAATCAGAAAATTAAGTTCTATATTTTTTTTAAGAATGATTTTAATCATAAATAACTGCTAAAGGACGTTATATTCCTTTGATCCCTAGATAATTTAATAATCTATCTGTCACTTAATCTTATTTGACTAAGATTGTATTAATTCTATAATTAATTATAATATTACTCCTTCTAATGTATTTTGGCTAAATCCCTATAGTCTTTTTCATCAAAAATGAATAATACTGGTTTTTTAGGTTCATAAAAAGCAGTTTCAATAGCATCTTGATTATATTCTTAATAATATTTTTATTCATGATCCTCAACAAATTTAAATACTTTTTCATAAGTTATTTCGCCATCATAATCATATCTGTTTATGCCTTTTTCTGTAAACATTACAAGTGTTGTTTCTTCTCCAACATTAAGTAAAGATTTAGCATTTGGTAAAACAGTATAAGTAAAATGAATATGATGTTTGAGAGTTTTTAACCATTTCAATTCTTGCTTAAATTAGTTATTGAAAACCAAAACACTAATATTATGGGATTCATGAATCCATCTAATTGTTGGTTCTGAATCTGATTCTGATATATATGATAATGCTCTTAAATCTGTCCATTGTTCTAATTTTTTCTATTCCCACTCTCCTTAATGTTCTGTATAAAGTCCTTTTACATATAATCTAAGAATTGGATATCTGTTTAAATCATAATTTTAAATTCTGGCTACTGGAATACCAATACTTCCAGGTGTACCAACATTAATCATTTCAGATGCTTTTTCTAATTCTTCTTCCAATCTTTGGCAATGATTACAATCATCACGGGTGAAAAAGATCAAAGTGTAGTTTTATTTTTCCACCCATTTGTCTAAATTGGTTATATTAGTTATTTTGCAAGAAGCTAGAACAACTAAAAGAATAAAATACACGTAATGCATTAATTTTATTAATGGGAAACTAAAGTGAAAAAAAAATAGCCCAATTTAAATAAAAAGTCATTGGATATTACTTTTACCCTACAACATCTATTTGCATATTGTTTTTAATTGTTAACTTGTATTATGGTTATGCTTTAACAATTTGGGGAGGAATAGTAATTGCAATTATTACATTAATACAATACTTTTGTTATAATTAGATTAGCAAATCATTAGAATTAGGTTTAAATGCAGATTCTTATTCAATTTATTTAGATATATTAGCCTTGAACGGAGCTATTTAGGTAAGTTTTAAACTATTTTTAGCTTGGTAGTACAATATTTGACTTCTTTTGGTATGGTTATTGGATAATTCCTTTAATATTGATATATAAAGGTTCACAAATCATATGGGGATGGTTATAAAAACCATAATATGCTGAAGAAGATAAAAAAGATAAAAAGAAAAAAGAAAGTAAACCCAAAGTCAAATATGTTAAATGAACAATTATAAATATGAATATTGTTATATATTAATCAATCTATTTCGATCTGCAATATTTTTATAGTCATCAATAAATAATTCAATAACAGTTTTAAGTAGATAATAAAAATTTAAACAAAACGAATTTATGATTGTTCAATTTTCTTTTTATTTATTTCATATCTTTAATAAATATTCAAAGCATGTAAAAAATAAGTATGAAAAAAAAGAATGTCTTTATTTGAGTAAAATAAATAAATTTTTGTTTATATTATATACTTTTCATTCATTTGGTTTTTGAATTTATGTAAGTTATTAAAGTTCTTTTATTCTTTTTCTTATATTTTTCTTTTTATTCTCACCTAAGAATCTATTGGAGCTAAATATTATAATGTCAAGTAGCAGAATATCAATTAATAGTGCACTGCAATATGAAATAATCTAAATTAATATTTTATATTACTAATTTTGTTTGATTTTCTATCATGAAATAAAGATATATAGCGCATACATATGTGAAGATCAACAGCAATAAAATAAATATTTTTATTATTGTAACAACAATAAACTCTTTCATTATGTAAAAGTACTTCATCCTTTTCTAAATAAATAAAGAAATATGATACCTTGAATTAGATATCAATCAATCTTAAAATTATAATTAATCCTAACATAATCCAAATTAAAACTTCATAGTCAAATTAGAATAAAGATAAAAGTTCTGCAAGAATTACTGCAGAGTTCCATCTAAATATTATTAAAAGGGACCTCACAAATGGGCTTGCATAAATTAATTACTTATATATTAAAGATGTCAAACAATGATATTTCTATATTTTAAATAATATAATGTACCCAAAAATAGTTAAAATGAAACTTTTCATTTTTATTGTCTTGTATACTTGTTTATGACTTTACTATGAATTCTTTAGTGTCTTTTTCAAAATCAGCAGGGTAAACTTAATTTCCAAGAATATTGGCTTTATTAATTTTAGCCAATTTAAAAACACGACCAAATTTAGTATTTTCGTTCGATTATTCATTATTATAAGATTTTGCCTTGCTTAAAAATAAACCTAAAATCAAAATGGAAATGATGTAAACGACGTAAAAAATATTTGGAAGATTTAATTAGAATCCTGGATTACCTTAATAAAGGTTATCGTAATCATTACAAATTGTTGTGGGAGATAGTGTTGTACAATTACAAAAGTAAGTTGAATTAACTATTGAAAGAGTGCAATTTTCATTTGACCATTCGTAAGTCTTAACATTTCTTTATAGACAAACTACATTTGTTGTATCATTTTTCATGCCAAAACGATAAGAAATAGGCTGGTCTAATTCTATGTTTTCTTTTCTATTTGATTATCTGATTTAAAACACATATAATGGATATATTTATTATGGGTATGGATAATAATCATCAAAAGCATAAAAGTTTCTAATATAAATTGCTTAAACTACATCATAAATGTATGATTGGTTATTATTAGTTTCTTCTAAAATTCTACCCTAAAAATTAGGAATTGATTTAGACTTCTAAATAGTAATCGATGCTGTATCTATTTAAAATTGTATTTTTTCATTTGGATTTAAAGCGAATATAGATAATTCAATTATGTTATTGATGAAGTTGTTTAAATGATTTTATAATTAATAAGTATTTGAATCTTAAGCAAAAAGTGTCTTTTCCCACATAAAAACAGTGCTTTTAAGTGCTGTGTGTAAATCGTCCTTATTTACTAAAGAACGAATATCTATTTAAGAATAATTAAAATCATCAGTTGATTAATATTATAAATTTATAGAATATTAATTTATCTATTCTAACCTTTAATTTGTATTCTCGATATAAGATTCTAATATAAGTTAACAATCTTCTGAATTTAATGTATTATTTGGGTTAAATTATGTTAAAAAGTAAAGAGATTGACTAAATAGTTTCATTTCATTGTTATTTTTTATAGGTATTTTAATAAAAGATTATGTGATATTAGTTAAAAATTCAGTAAAATTATTTTATTAATCTTAATTTCCACTACAATCAGCAAAATAGTATCCTGGTGGACATTAGCATTTATTATTAACACATGTTCCAACACCTGAACACTATTTCAAACAAACTTATTATTCTTCTAGTTAAATCAATGCAATCATGGTGTGCAAACTTTATAAATCTTCTACATTTGTTTTATTAGTGAATGATTAATATAATTGTTATAATTCATAATTTTTCCTTACCACTTAAACATCTTGTTTTAAATATAATTTGGCTCCAAAATTCGATTAAATTTCACATAGAATATGTATAGAATTGTTAGTGATTCCATTAGGTAATTAGAATTGTCCACTAGTTTCCTTTGAGTCTGTAATTAAAGGAATTCCTTAAGTTGTAGATTAATCAGTTACATCATTACTCAATGTAGAATTTTCAAAATAGTAATATAAACTAACTGAGCTTCCAATTTATAGATTTGCAATTGTATAATTAAAGTATTCTAATGATTCTCCTATTAATGGATCTATTTTGAAAGTAGCTTATTAAGGAGGATCATTTAATTTAAAAGCAATAGATTCATTTCCTGGTATCAAATAAATGTATATTGGACTATTAAAGTCAGTAGTTAAACCTGCCAATCTGAATTTAAATGACAAACTTGATATTTTTAATGATTGTAGAATTTTATGTTATTGAATTATAAATGCATACTATTATGATTTCTTTATCAGGATAGTGACTTCATCATTTGCATTAATGAAATTTTATGGATCACTATTATTTATTTAAAATTCTTCCTCTATATTAAAGTCTGTAATGACAATCAATTATTCTTTGACAGTCCATCTATTATCTTTAGACGCTTTTACATAGAAAACTAAAGTTGTATTTTAACTGTCAGCAAAGATATTAGCAATTCTTCTAGGTGGGAATTACATAATTTGATTTTCATCTGTCTTACAAGGTTATAAATTATGTAAATTAGTGCATAACCATTCATAATCAATTCCCCTTGTGCTTAAGACTTCATCTTTAATATTTCGATCATAACCTCTTGCATTAATCTAATTGTCCAGGCCAATAAATCTATTTTTTTATAAAAATTTAATATCAATCATTTTAGATTTTAGATAAAAAACCTCCGTAATTATCGAACTTCCAGTTGATGCTTTAAATTATAATGGTTTTTCTTTAGGAAGGAGTGATTCATTTAAAGGAATCTCATAAATAGGATTAATCTATTAAGTTAATTGTATATATGATTCATTATTATTACCAGTGATCTCAATTACAATGTTGAATTCATTCTTCATATCCGAATATGAGACATGGCAATCAAAAACATAAACTTTTGCTATGAGTGGCTCGTATGATAAAAATACATAAGGAGCTTGTATTGGAAGAGTTGTGAATGAAAAAGTAGTGAAATTGACTCTCTATAAGAAATTAACATATTTTGCTGTGATTGTATATGTGACATTGGGTTGTAATGTTCCTATTGGGATTGTAATCTCATTCAATTAATTGGCTAAGAAGGCATCCATTTATAGAAATTATTCTTCATCTTGCAATTCTTTAAGTGTCCAAGATAAAACATTCTAGATTTTTTTAGCAGTACCATCTAATAGAATTTATTTAATATAAATAGTTTTGCAAGTACTAACAAATGAAGGAATATCAAATAGAATATAAGGTTTTTAGAAGCTATAAGGTTCTCCTACTTTATTTTCAATGAAATTTTCTATAAAAATATCATCGCAAATTCCTTAATCTACATCCCTATAAAAAGAACTTTTAAAACTTAATTAATCTCCAACCTTAACAGATGCGTAAGGCTATAATATAATGTGAACAGCATATCTATTCCATGATAAATAACATTCAGCATTTTAACCAAATATTTCTGAATTATCAAACCATAATGAACAATTAGAAGGTTGAAATGGATTGATTAGATTGACAGATATCAAATAACCAAAATAAACAATAATTTGATTAAGATCATCAGAATAATATATATTAACCTTCGCTACTTGACAAGTAATACACCAATCATCATTAAGTACCCTATCACAATTACATTTTGGGGTTAATAAATTATTTTTACAAATTAGACAATTGTCACTAGCAGTACATTCATCACAAGGACACTTTTTGCAGTTATCTTAAAACTCATCATCATAATATCCTTTAGGACATGAACAATCTTCAGAATTTCTATTAGTACCTCTACACTTGATACAATCAGTTGCATTTGAACATGTTTAGCATTTATGTGAACATTGGTAACAAGAATTATCTTACTTATAATATCCATCTTTACAACTTCCAATACAAAATCCATCATCTGTTAATTAAAAACTACTTGCACATTTAATACAATTATTATTTCCTTTTCCATTACATTAATCACATTCAATTGAGCATTTTAGACAGTTTTTCTTGATTAAATATTGCTAAGTTCCACAACTTTAAACACATTTATAATTTTCCATATCATTCAGATATTCAGAAGGACATTCAAATAGACATGAATTTTAATATATAAATGTTGTTAAAGGACATTTGGTTGTACATTCATTAAGTATGGGATTTGAAAAATATTAAGCTGGACATTAATCCAAACATTATTTATTGTATAAAAAGTATCCAATATTACATTTGCTACATTCTAAAGAGCTAACACATTTAACACATTATGATGGACATTTAAGACATTTATAATCTAAAGTACCATAATACCCATCATTACAACTTTGAACACATTCATTTATATATTCATAAGTATTATTTGGACAAGTTTCATAACAAACATTTCTATATAAAAGTGATTTACAAACTTCTACACATGATTTTGATTTTAAATCTTTAATTTTTGTACATTAAGTATCACATTGATTAAATTCTAGGTAGAAATTTTCATTGCATTCTGTACAAACTTCAAAACTTGTACAAGCTTTACATTCTAATCTACATGGTTTACAATAATCATCGCCATAATATCCAATGGGACATTTTTTGAGGCATTACTTTTAATGGATAATTAAATCGCATTCCTTTACACATTCATATTCTTTTTCATAAGATTCAGGTGGACAAACTTAAACACACTAACCATTAGAAACATCTTCGAAAGGTAATTGTAAAGGACAATGAACAACACAAGACCCATTAAATAGATAATATGGACTTTCACATTTTAGACATTCGTTTTCACTCTTACAAAGTATGCACCTTTCAGGACATGAAACACATACTGTGTTTAATTAGACTGTTAATGATGGACATGCCAAAAGACAATCACTTTTATACTAATATGTACTAATTGGACATTATGAATAACAATGGTCAATATACAAATAAGTATCTTTAGGACATAATTGAGCACATTCATTCTTTACATCATTATAATAATATGGGCAATAGCTACCACACATACCGTCATTTAGAAAAGTTCCAGAGCCACATTTTATACAGCCAATAGAATTACATTCTAGACAATTTTCAGTGCAATCATAACATTTTGAATTCAAAGCATAAGTTAAAGCTGGACAAGTAGTGACACAATTAATGTTATATTGAAAAGCACTACAACTTTGAATACATTTATCATCATCTTGAAATAGATTAGAAGGACATGTGAGAACACATTTTTTATTGACTTCATCATATAAAGATGAGCATGTATCAGTACAAATTTGATTATCTAAATAATATCCATCCTAACAAGTTAAACAATCTTTGTTTGTTGGTCCTATACATGTTGAACATGATGTGTCACAATCAAAACATTCATTTTCATTTTAAAAAGTATTATTTGGACAACTTAGAGAACATATCTTTTTATTTTTATATAAAATTGGATTTGTAGGACAACTTTCTAGACATTCATTGTTATATTAAAATAAAGATGGATCACATTCATCAACACATTTGATATTCTTTTTATCTGTCATTCCAGTAATACAACTTTATAAACATTAGCCATCTTAATAATAAAATCCAAATAAACAAGATGTACAATTTGAAGCAGATTCACATTCATCACAATTTTATGGACATTTAGTACAAACTTTATCTTTAATATACATTCCTTTTGGACAAGCTTCAACACATTAGTCATATAATTTTTTAGGGCAATCTGCTACACAAAATCTTTTGCCAAATGATTCTTAATGATATAATGTTGAAGGACATTTAGTAACACAAGTATTAGATAGAGGATCCATAAATAAATATTAATTTGAGCAAAAGCTGACACAAGATTGAACTTCAAGATAAAAGTTTTTGGAACAAGCTTAACATAAAGTAGCCGAAGTGCATTTAGAACATTTAGGATCACATTTTTAACATTCATTCCCAACTTAATAATATCCATCATTTAAAGCTAAAATACATTTAGATTCACAAGTAATATAATTTGCAGGACATACAGATACACATTCTTTTTTTTCTGATATTTCATTCATTTGATTGCAATCTTCCATACATACGTGTGTTTCTTTATTATAAAATTTAGGACAAACTGATTTACAACTTTGTCCATCAAGAAAATAATTATCAATACAAGAAAAGCATTCATCAGCTGTTGATCCAAAACAAGAACTACAAAATAAATTGCAATCACGACAATAATCATCTACTTGATAAGCAAAAGATGGACATTTATTAACACAAATCTGATTATATATTAAATATCCAGGATCACATTCATGTTAACAATTCATCCCTTAAATAACCAAATTCACTGGACATGCGTCTTTACAAACATGATCTGTTAAATCATAAAATTAAGGACATTCTACACCACATGTCTATTCATTTAAGAAAAAAGGAAGTTCGCATTCAAGACAATTACCATTATTAGGTCCAAAACATTCTTTACATATATTATCGCATTAATAGCAATTACCAAGCCATAAATAAGATTTTGAATAACATTAATCAACACATTCTTTTTTACCATTTAATTCATATTAATATAGAAGTGCGGGACAAGGACTAAAACAGAATTTCTTTTTTAAATATAAATAATCTGGACATTGTGCCACACATGTTTAATTCGCTAAATTTGCATAAGGTTTTTAATCAGGACAAATGGCATAACATGTTGTCTCATCAATGTAATATCCTGGATCACATTTAGTGCATTAATTTATTTATGTTCCAAAACAAACGGAACATTGACTTGCACAACTTTTACACTATTTTTTATCTAAATATGTTTGATCAGGACATGTTGAAACACATATGTTTGAATAATAATAAATAGGACAATCTTCCTTGCACGCAAGTTATCCTCCAGGTAATGTTTATAAGAATGATCCTTAAGGACATTATTATACACATAAACCATTTACCCAATCTTAAACAAGGTTTGGATCTACTGTACAATCATTTATACAAAATGTTCCTCCATTTAAAAAGTAACCTGGTAAACAAGTTTAGCAATCTGTATATTATCCTCCAGTACAAGTTGCGCAACCAGTGTAACATTTATAACAATATTTTGTATACATTTAGTTATAAGTTCCCAAAGGACATCCCATTTGATAACATAATTTATCTTCATTATATTAATAAAATGAAGGGGAACATGAATAAACACATTTGCCATTTTCTGCATAATAAGAACATTTTGTAACGCATTTTTAAATATTATCATCTTTATAAGGTGCAGTGTTTGGACAATCAGTGTAACATGTTGTTCCATACTAGTAGGCTCCTGGTGAACACTTTGAGCATGATGTAGAATAGGCATTTTCACATTCTTTACAAACAGAGGCACAATTATCACAAAAATAATAATTATCTCTTTTTAGGCAATATGTTTGGTTTGGTTTAACTGTGTAACATTAATCTTTAAACTAATATTAATTATATAAACAAGTAATTGAACATTATGTAAGCAAAGTCGATTAACCATTAATTATTAAGTAACCTGTAGTTTTATAACTTTCTTATGGACAAGCATCAACACATTTCCAATTTAAATTATCTTAAAACTTTCCAACACAATTTTTGACACACTCATTATTTTACAGATATGATTTCTACTGACAAGACAAACATTAATTTGGATTTGGACCAGAACAAGTTTTACATTTGTAATTGCAGTTAAAACAATTATCTCCTATACAATAGGCTCCTATTTCAGGTTTCTCTTCATAACAACTATTATTCCAAGAATATTTGAAAGTTGGAAAGATTAATGAGCATTGTTGAACACAAGCATTTATATTTGAAACTTTGTCTACGATTTTATATCCTATTGAGCATGATCCTTCACATTTCCAATTTATATAATTTTAAAATTTACCTTTACAGGTTTCAAAACAGTCACTATCTTACAAAAATGTCATAGGGTAACATGATGTACAAAATATAGGATATTATTCGCATGTTTAACATTTAGAATTGCATGGCTAACATTAAAGAAGAATAGGATGACCATAATACCCACTTTCACATGGATACAAACATATGTGTGTATCTGTTTAGTGTAAATACGTTTGATATTCTTTATTAACTCTTATAACTCCACACTTCTTTTTGAAGCATTAATTGATCTAATATCCATTTATATTATCGTTCATATAAACTAAATCTCCTGCATCACAATTTGATTTACAAGAACTAGATTCATTCAATATTTCCAAATATTTAGGATAACATGACTTAACACACATATCTTGATCCATAGGATAATGATTGAGACATGATGTACAAACTGCATTACTTGTACATGATTAGCAGAATTCAGGGCAATCTTTGAGTATTTGAATTGTTAAGGTTAATTGATCAACCTAAATATCAATTGATGATTCATATGTCTCTTATAAATTTGTCGCTAAGCATTTGTTTTAATATAATTTATATCCTACATTGCATTGTTAAACACAATCATAATTCTACGTATATAAAGGAGATGGACATTCTAATTCACACATCCAAGTTAATCGATTATTATAAAGAAATCTAGCATTTTAGTTAGCATTATAACAAGTTGATAAGCATTAGGTTGTATGAGGATGATAAAACATATTCTAATAACAACCTAAACAATTTCTATCGCTAGAACCATAGCAATATTTGCAATTAATATGACACATAGTCAATTAATCATATAAAATATACTTTTTCACTACTTTGCAAGTCTTAGTCTATCCAATAGTGGTTTACCCAGCTGTCAAACAATAATATCCAATATCTTTTTCATTTGTTTAACAAGTGTTGGATGGGTTACAAGCAAAATTTTGAGTATTTCCTTTTGGATCACATATTAAACTAAAAAGATATTTTTTGCATTAAGCAGCACAGACGCCATTAGATTGTAAAAATCTAAAATTATTCGAACAAGCTTTTGAACAAACTTTAGTTTCAGGTAAAGCAAAAGTACTTTCACACTTAGCGCATTATGAACGATATTAAGATTTCAAACATTAAGGTACAGCAGTTCCAGTGCAAGTAAATTATGAATAACTATAAAGATTATTTTTGCATAATTTGCTGATATCTGTTCTCGTGTCAAGTGCTTAACTTTTTAAATTTATTATTGAGCAATATTCTGCTTAGTTATCCTTACAAGAGAATGGAGAAGTAATAGCAGGGTTTGTTGATTAACATTATCCATTTAATAATTGATAACCCTAAGCGCAAATTTCACAAGTAGAAGTTGACATTCTAAGACAGTTTGAAATAGCTATTTTGATACATTATTAATTAGATTATTTATAGCCAGCTGGACAATTATAAACTTTATTATCATCATTAGGATCTTACTCTTTACAATAATGTGTTCCAAGTTTACAAAATGCACAATAATTTCCTACAAATAGTTAACAATCTTAATTTTCAGTTTTAATTATTCCATATCCTTTAAAAATTTTTATATCTTAAATATCAATTATTTCTAATCCTTAATCATCCATAAAAACTGGACCAATAACTAATCTTTTATATGGTTTTACATTTATAATCAAATCAAGTTTTTTTTGTTCGCTATCGATAAAAATTCTCATTAATTTCTTTTAATTTAGGGGTTCGAAATTTGCATTAAAACCTACATCCAAAAAACCAGCTGTAACATGCTTCCAAGTGTTTGAGGCTAAAGATCCAATTGGAGTTTTAGAGTAAATTTGATAAAATAATAGATCGTAATATTTATTGACTCCAAAACCTAAACTTGTTTCTTATAAGACATCATCAGTTAAAGATAAAAATTAAAATGACGATAAGATGCTTTTAGGCTTAATCCAAAACATAAATGTTAATGAAGTCAGTTTCTCTAAAAAATTATAGACTATTTGTGTATTTTTATATAAATTTATCCCTATATTCCCACTAAATTCAATAGGTATTGTATTCTATCTCAAATTAATTTGATCAAAAACATTATCAACAATTATACCATCTGATGCATAAGGCTTTAAAGCATATTTAAGTATTGGCTCATAATCAACATACATCTCTTAATCCAATGATGTCCATCCATTAATATAATAAAAATCTGCAATATTAATACAAGCCTTGTAATCTGAAAGTGCATTTGTTAAGAGTGGTTCATTTGTTATTCGCGAATGAGTACCAAATTTAAATATTAATCTATAATATAGAAGAAATTTATGTACTTTTAACTTAATAAAGTTTCAACCATTTGGAAAAGTTGGCTATTATAAGTTGTAAAAAACTTCAGATTGATGAAAGAATTACTTTAAGAGTTTTAATCAATTGAAAGAAATATGTGATTCCAAGAATCTTTGAAAAGATCTTTTTCCCTAAATATATAAGAATAATAATTTACTAAGCAATTTTTAATTTTATTATTTCAGGAGTCATTTTTTGATTTACTAAATACAAAAAATAATCACTTGATTCTATTTTATAATATAACATTAAGTTTAAGTACTAAATAAACAATAATTCTTACAGGATTCGATGAAAATCCATCAACAAAGCTAAATATAATTTATCTTCCAGTCATTTTCATCTTTGAATGCACCATCATCCATAAACTAAATGAAATCTTATCTAGAGATTATAGTGTCCCTTCTTAAGATAAGTAATTGTAAAAATATTAGTTTCCGACAAAACCATTATCATCTTTAAACTATATAAAATTAATACCCTAGGAATAAGTTTTACAATCCATATATAATGGTTATGGACCTTGGAGTGTAAGTTTGGTTTGAGCATAGACATTGTATTAAACTATAAGTAGAAATACTAAATGAAACATTTAATAATGAATAAAATAATAAATCAATCTGCAAAATATCACAAAAAAAACAGCATTTAAGATACTAAGAAATTTTAAATATTAAAAATCTTATTATTTTTCTCTTATTAAGAAGTTGGTAAACCAAAAGAGACTTTAAGTTTTTAAATTGGTACTTTATTTTGAAAAAGGTTGTTATGTTCTAAAATTTAATTAAAGAAAATTAGCATAATTAAATAAAATTGTAGAAATAATAAATATTGAAATAAATAATAAACTTTACAATATTATTGATTGTGAAAGCTTCGTCTGAACCTTTAAATTAGGAGAAGAAGTATATATTTTGGTAAATATCCTTCAAGCAGCATAAAACCTTAAGTTTATGAATGAAAACATTTCTAAATGATTTTATTATTCCTGTTAAGAGTTCAACAAGATTTGATTCAAATGGAAAAAATTCTTAAAATTGCAAATTCTTTCACATCGTCACTATATTATTATTAAACATTTATTATAATTAAAACTGATTCAACTCAAATGTTAATAATCTGTAAGGTATGTAAGAATGAAAAAACTGATAAAGTATGAAGAAATTTGATTAAAAGTGATAATCTTTTGAAGGTTTAGATACTTCCAATTTCTATTATTTATATTACTATTTACAATTAATAAATTTTTTATGCTTTTAATTCATTATTTTTCTCTTCTCTGCATCATTCAACTCTTTAGTATCAATAAATTTAATATTTCCTTCAGAATCTTCTGCTCCAGTTTCATGTCGTTTTTTGACAATTTTTAATTTCAATTTTCTTAATAAATCATCATTCATCATATTCATTTGTATTTGAACTTTATTTTCAAAAATTTTTGGAGATAATTTTACAATTGCAGCAATTTAAGAAAAAAGTTAAAAGCAATACTTTCAGATTTAAAAAGAAACAAGTTACTATTAAATTAAATATCACCTGGATAATTTTTATAAATTCGAATAGTCAATAAAGTGCGCTTATTATCTTTAATACTGCAATTTCCAAAATATAACGATTATTTTAAACTTTATACTAGAGGAATTAAATTTTAATATTACTGTAAGCAATCAAATCACTTAGAAGCATTATTGACATCTTTTCGTATTATCTATATAAGTTCTGCCAAATCTAAAGATGCTATGAAGGGTCTTTTTGAATCATAAAAAATCTTGTGTGATAAAAGTAACATGCTGCAAAATCTAAAATTTTTTCCAGTCTCACTTACATTCTTCATAGACTATTTGCCTTACTTATTTGCCTTAAAAATTAGAGATTTTTATAAGAATTTGTAAACTCTTACATATAAATTATCTCTTAAATTTATAACACCGTTAACTAAGCTAAAACAAAATGACTTCTTTAAAGTTATTAAATTAGTTAGATTAAACCTTTAGAGGTTATGAGAGATTTTTAAATTATTTTAAAAATGATACATTAAAAGTAAAGTTGAAATGAACTTCTATTGTTATTTATCAATCTCTTTTATTTTCATCATCATCTTTATATGATTGTTTAATAAAATATATTCATAGCAAATTTATATAAATAATTAATTATTAATATATTTGCTAAATTTTTAAAGTGATAAATGAACAAGCAATAAAAGAAAATCTAAAAGCAAAATGAAAAACTTAAAATTGAAAATTAAGAAAATGACAATCCCTAGAATATTGAAGATGTAATACATGATAAAAACGATTTCATTTGTCCTATATGTTTAAATTACATAGTTGCAGCTGTTTCTTTAAAATGCGGACATACCTATTGTGAAATATGTTTGCATGAATATTTGCTTTATTTCAAAGGATGTCATATTTGCAACGATAACATGAGAAAATCTAAATTTGCTTATTGTTATTTATTAGACTAGATGATTCATGAATTTATAAAATCTCATCATCCTGAAGAATTAAAGACTTACGAATTGGCTAAAATTAATAACAAAGAATGGAGAAAAAAGAAATAGTATGTCTTAAAATAATTTTTAGAGTGTCTTCAATTGATGTTGGATAATAGATCGATGTTAGAGATCCAAATTTTGTATGGAATGTTGGAACTATAAAAAGATTGAAGATATCTTAAGAAGCAAGTAAAATTAAATATCTTGTTATTCATTACGAGGGAAAATCAGACAAACACGATGAAGAAATAGCTGAAAATTCTGCTAGATTTGCTGCTTTAGGTTTTTATACTAGTAGAAATGATATTCCAAAATATTATAAAAATACTAAAAATCCTTTCTTAAAAAACTTATTGTTTGTAGAATGCATGGACCCAAATGACGATTAATTTAATTAATAATTTTTTATTGAAGATAATTCTAGTGATAGCGAATGAAAATATAATTAAAAATTTATTAACTAATTATTCTTAGATACTATAATTTTTGCAAATTCATTTCAGTATCATATTGAAGAATAGTATGTTTTAATCATTAAAAAATTTATTATTTAAAAAGTCTCCTTTAATTATTACGTTGATTAATTTTATTTGTAAATTTTAACAGACTGGTAATGTAACAACTCAAAGTAAGCAATAGCAAAGAAAATTAAAATAGAGATTTTAGCAAAGTGGAATAGAGAATTTAACTTTTGATAGAGGAAAATTAGAGATTGAATTAATCTCTTAAAATAAAGATGGAAGAAATCTAAATACTAAAAAATTAAAATAATGCTTAATTATTAGAATTAAATAAATTTCGAGGTTTAGATTGTGAATAAAAGATTTTAACTGAAATAATCCTTGAAAAAACTGGTGATTGTGATAAACACAAAAGAAAATTGGTGAAAGCTGAAAAAACAATAATTGATTTAGAATAAGAAATTTCGAAATTGAAGAATGAAAAGGAATAATATTCTAAATAAATACTGGAAGCACAAACTTAAAATATGTAATTAGACTAAGAAAGATTAAAATAAATAGATGAACTCAAAAATAAAGTTAGAAAATTTAATTAAGGGTCAAACGAATAAGTAGATGAATTGAAGTTTGAAATTAACAAATCTCAATTAGAAAATGACTCTTTGAAAGTCTAACTAAAGCAATTATAGGATGAAAATGTAAATAATTTAATAATTTAGGCTTCCATTAAAAGACATTTAGGTTGTTTAAGCGGGTATATTTTAGAAAATGAACAATTAAGAAAAGAAAATGAACAATTAAATCAAAATTATTAATCTCTATTATCCAAGTAATGAAATCTTTGATAACCATTAACTTTATTATAATTTTATTAATTTTTTTTATTTTTATCAATCTGGAGAGACAAAGAAAAATAATCAATATATATAAACATAAACTTTCCAACTAATATCCATCCTTTTTCAAATATAATTACCTATGTTTTAGATTTAGCTTAAAGAACTCTGTTATTTTCATAAATCTTACATAAAAGTTATCACATTAAAGTTTAAGCTGGATTTGCATCAAAAAAAATTGTATTTCCACTTAGCTTCTCTATTTTCGTCTTTTTGTATCACTTAACAAATAAACATAAATTTTTTCTATTAAAGATTCAAAACCAGCTTATTTAACATCAAAACCTTTTTATTCATTTTATCCTCCCAAATCAGGCTATTATTTAGTTATATATTCTATTTCTTTAATTATTTTCTTATCTTAATAATCAACTTCTTTTTCAAGAGCTTCTAATTCTTGATTTTCAATTTCAACTACTTCTCCTAAATCATATTTCCAAGCATTTCTTATGAAATAATAATATCATCAAATTTTATAAATAAATAACTTTTAACTTACTATTAAGTATGATATTAAATTCTTGAGTAATTTTATATAATGATAGCAATCTATTCAAATTCTTCTGAGACATCTATTATATAATACTAATAAATTCCTTTATAATATCAGAATTTTATGTCTAATTCAAAGCATTTTTTATTGGAATAGGAAATTGCGAATTCTTATCATGATTTTTAATATTAATAGATTCATCTATTTAGTTCATATTTCATTCGATTAATTTAATATGTCTTTCTTATATAATTAATTCTTTGCCGATTTAATTTTGTTATCCTGCTAAATGACCTTTATCGTTAGTTAATTCTCAAAATCATTTCTTTATTATTATTCACTTCTATTTAAGGAGCTGCAGAAACTTTGTTAAAGAATCATGCTCCATAAATTAAAATAAATAAAAAATACTTAACGATTATAAACATGACCTCTATTATATAATTGGATCAGGAATATAGAATGTTATTTGAGTAAATTATGGGAATGCTAGATTAATTGTCTTCTATAAGTTTGGAATTTGTAAGCTCCAAATTAACATTTCTAGAGAAATACTCTTAAACTTTAAAAAATTCTTAAATTGATGCTAGACAGCATCGAAATAATTAAATAAAAAATCTGATTGAATATGTTAAAATGCATCGCAAAACTAAAATTCGTTCTGTCATTTAATCACCAGCAAATAGAACATTTCACCATCATCATCATAATTCTTTGGATATGTAGGATACACAATTATAAGAAAATGTTTCTATGATGCCAAGCACTTGTACTCCTCAAAAAAGTTAAAGTGACACTAAACTTGTGCATACAAAAACTATTAAAAATATGTTATAAAAAATGGTATCTAAAAAAAATGATTCTCCGTAAAAAAATTTAACAGACCCTTTATTAAAAATACTTGAAAACGCTATGTCATTATTAGAAACACACTAACAATTCTATTAAGAAGATTACAATTTATTAAAGAAAGAGTATGATGAAGTATTATAAAATAATCCATAAATCATGGCCAAACTTAGTTTGTAGAATAAATCAAGTAAAATTAAGGAAAACTTGAATTCTTTAATTGAAACTTAAAAATCGTTCAAATCTTATTTGAATTCTATTATGTGAATGATGAAAAAATTATATAATAAACTAGTTCAAAAAATTATATAATAAACTAGTTCAAAAGATTATGGTATTGATTGGATTACTAAATTAATTGAATTTCTAGCCATATTGCAACACGCATTTCATAATTATTTCTTTTTTGATTATTCTCGTAATTCTTACATGATTTCTCAATAATATAAGTTAATCATATCAAAGCTAATTCTTAACAATTTATATAATATTCATATTAATTATAATGATTTTCAATTCTGAGTTATCTGCTCAAAAATAATAAACGACATCACTGTAGTGACAGGAGGTTGTCTAATATCATATGTTGACAAGGGCAGGTAATAACTAGAACAGATCCACTCTTTAGTTATGGAAGTATGGAATTCAAGTGGTGAATTTTTTTGATTTTTGATAAGTGGTTAATGAATTAGAAAAATTAACAAAATCAGCTCCAGAATAAGATAATGGAGTTCATGCATTTTCAAATAGATTATGAAAATTACTTGGCAAGATTGTCAGATAGAAAAGATGCAAAATAAATCCATTATATTTACAAAGTGTGATAGCTATAAAGATTTCTAATTTTTAGGGGGATTTCATAATTGACAGATATATTAATCTCTATTATATATTTATGATACATACTTAGAATCAAATTTGTAACAACTGGATTTTCAAGTTATTTTTGCAGAACAATACAATAAGTGAATTTTTAAATGGAAAATGTACTCTTGGATAAGCTAAATAATTAATTTGGGAAAGTTTTAAGGTAAATTAGAAAAAAAAGATGTATTTTGCAGGGTTTGTAAAACAAATGATATTATCCAATTCGCTTATGTTCATGAATAAGATGCACATTTTAATAATCAGAAAGATTAGAAATTAAGTGGGATTTTAATCCGTTTAAGACGAGTGCAAATGAAAAATTACACACTTAATGAATATAATAATTTTTGAATTATATACTTTGCTAATATTACTCAAGGATCAGCTATTTATAGTCTAATCATAATAAAGCTTTATCTTCCAGTTGGTTATCATTCCATAGCTTCATACTAAAATTTTAGCAATTTCATATCTATGCATCTGATGAATCTTTCAAATCTGATTGATCTCCAATAGAATTTATGATATGATTTATAATATAAACACACTGGTAATAATGTCCCTAAAGCTGTTAGTTCGATACAAGCAGGTGCTATTTTTAATACTGTTCTCAAAGGTGTAAGATAGGAACTATTTGGGATAGGCATATAAATTTATTATTATTATGTTTTAATCAATTATTATCTTCTCCGAAAGCTACCTCGTATAACTCTTACATTTTTTTTCTTTTCAATTCTCGTTTCATTTAATCAATCCCATCACATTTTATTAAATCTTCATCTGCTTCAAACACAACTGTCTTCCATCCTCTAAACAATTTATCCCCTGGTTAATGAATCTTACCTCTTACTGTTCTAAGGTTTTCATTCTGTTTTTTAACTTTTAATCCTTTTTTCTTATTTAACTCAATCTCATTTAAATAAATTTTACAAAATTCATCATCCACATTATTATTGTAAGTGCAATACATATTATATTTTTCTTCTCTATCACATAAATTTACTACTTTCTAATAAAATGGCAGTTGCTTATTCATTTCTATTGTCTTTTATAGCAATGGATGATTTTTCAAATCATGATCTTATAAGGTCTATTTCAAAGATATGGATTTTAATTCATCAATAAAAAATAAATAAAATAAGCATCTTCTAAATTATTACCTATTCATTATTGGTTTTAAGAGTTCGAATAAATCAGGTTGACTTTTAAAATGATTCTCTGCGTAAATCAAATAAGCTTATTCGAATAATTATGCATAATGCTTTATTTCTTATGTTAAAATATCCTAATCTTTACAATCTGCTGCTCTAAACATTATTTAAATTGAAGTATACGAAAACCTACTTAAAACTGATTAAATAGCTTTCTTTTAAATTCCTAATATTTTTACTAAAATCTTCAAGCTATTTCGTATACCTAAAACTGCATGCTCTTTAAATCTACATTATGACATCCTAACACCAGTTTAATTAAAAAAATCCTTAGTTGCTGTAACATGATTCCCACGACATTTTATATCTATTTCTAATAATTTTGATAATTAATTATTAGATAATTCTTATTTAGGTATTTTAAAAGATTCATAAATCCGTTTCAGTTTTTAAGGAGATTTCACTTAAAATTGATATGCATTAAATAAAATTCTTGCTACATGAGCCCAATTTTTACAATCTTCTCCGCCAAAACTATCTACTATTTTTATGAATTCCTCAACTAAACCAGGTTGACTCATCATTTTCTTCGCCATTATAATTTTAATTTGTTTTCAGTCAAAAAAATTGAGTTTTTCAATATCCTTAAAAAAATTGTATTTTTTATAAATATAAGAATTTAAATTACATTTATTTTATTAATTTTTTTATGTTTTATAATGAATTCTGCTTCCATCTAATGTGAATTTTAATACTTTTTATTAACAATCTTACCAAGTTTCTTAAAATTCAATTAAACTTAACATTTGCCAAAATGATATATTAAGAAATATCATCTTAAGATTTATTTAAATTTATAAAAGTTTTTAAACCATAATAAAATTTATAATATAATTTTTCACTTTTTGTTTTTCTAGGCCTTCCATATCAATTCCTAACTTGTTTCATATTACTTATCAAATAATTCAATATCTAAACAACGTTTACTTAGCTATTTTTTATAATTTTGCTCACTAAAACTTTTAGCTCTCTGGGTTTAAATCTTAATAAACCTATAAAATCATACTTAATTAGCTATGTCCATAGATTATTATTTGATAGGATGATGGTTGTTCTAAATGTTCTATTATTTCATATTTCTTGTGCTTTAATTAATTGATTATTATTAAAAAGGCTATTATGAATTCAATAAATTTATGTTATTTGTTAGAATCTAATGTTAGAGATTAGTGTTTGCTCCATAACATGATTTAGATGAAGATCTATTATACTCTGATTATAGTTGTAGTTGCTATTATTATAAAAAATAATTGAGTGGTCTTTAACTATTTTAAGAGTTCTTTGAAGTACTGTTTTAATCACATTATCTATGTGATTAAACTAATAAAAATTATTAAAAAATGTTACATCTAAAATTATTATCAAAAGGAGCAATCTATGGTGAATGATTGTGTTTATGCACAGTTGATAATTGAGGATTATCTTAGTTTTTCCTAGAATCCGGTCTTGTATTATGATACAGATTAATATTGTTCTCTTTATTCGATTTAATATCCTGTTAACGAGTTGGTTTATTAAAAGCAAATTATTTGTTTTCATATGTATTTTTTGCACTCTATGGATGAAGTTCTATTTGTTAATTTTTCTATTTTTATTTATTTTTGTCATTAGATAATTGAATATTTTTATCATTAGAAAATTGGATATTTTTATCATTAGAAAATTGGATAGTTTTAGGAACAGAAAGGTACTCATCATCTCTTGATGGTTCTTCTAACTCTTTATTAATGCTTTCATAAGCTGAATCAAATGGTGTTCCTTAAAATTACATAATTGAAATCTTTATACTGACCAATTTTATATACCTTTTTAGGATTGTTAAAGATTTTGGAAAAATTTTCTAATTTTGCGATTTCTTCTGGTTCTATCTAGGTTGGTTTGATTGGAGATAACTTAATCTAGTCCTTTGTTTAAGATTATTTGGATCTCCTTTGCAATGATGTCATTATTTACTAAAGTAACATACTCTATTTTAAATTATTGAATATTACATTTGATTGATTTTGTTTGTGTGTTTCAATGCTAATCTCCATCAGCTAACTAAAAATTGAAGTCCATCCTTGGAGTGTTTACTAAATAAGATGCACATCATTAGATAGAGAATCGAAGTTAGAGGAATGGCATTCAAATAACCCTACTTATGGGTAGACAGACATTTAATTGTTAATAATAAAATTAATGATCATTTTCTTTATTTGTTTCGATTATCCTGTTGTATAATTTAAATTTAGCGCATTATAAAATAATTTGTATTTAAATTTTATAAAAATTTAAACAGAGCTTATTTAAATATCAAATTTAATGTACAATAAATATTTAATGTCAATCTTACTTTTGTTTAGTATCTGCAATTTCTTCTTTTTTTGCATCAATATCTTATGAATATCCTGCATCCTAAATATAATTAAAAAAAATACTAATCTAGTAGGATCTACTTTATAAATTCTTCTTTAATAAATGTATATTAAGAATATTATGTCATCTCTAAAACAACTCAATCTCTTCAACCATGGCATAGTAATTATAAATGCAAACAAATCATCGATGATAGTGTTCAAAAACTTATATATCATAGTTCTCCAAGGCAAATGAGCTACAGATTTAAGTTTGTAATTTATAAACAACTAAGGAGTCATATTAATAAATCCAAATAAATAAATAAATTCAACCAAACTTTCTATGATAAAAGAGTATACTCCTTTGTGTTCTTAATATAAAAGTGCATAGATTAAATAACCACCAAATAAGGGAATTGATAATTTATACAAAAAATTAGCTGCTTTTTAATCATATTATTAGGTTTTTGATTCATATGATTACTAATGTAGAAACTTTACATATGGAAACACATTTATTATTTTGAATTTAGTTGTTTTTGTAATCTTCCATACCATTAACCCTAATTCTACAAACTATTATATTATTATGAGATAAGAAGTTTCATTGTCTAACAAATACAAAGTAATAATAATATCAAATACAAAATTTGTATACAAAGCTCTAATAGAGATCCCCTCTTATGAATTCAAATTTTTCCAATATTAAAAGTCATTTTTTATAGCTAAGGTTGAGAATATTGTGTGCAAAACACTAACCACCATAGTTACTGCAACCAAATAAAAATTAGTTTCAAAAAGCATTTCTTTAGTATTATCTTCTGCTACTTCATCATATATTTCCATTCCAAAATTTTCATAGAATGTACCTGCTTGTTTTAAAGAATCGATCATAAAATATTTCCAAGAATAATAGCAATTAAATTCTATTGGGATTTCATAAGTTTCATTTGATTATATTAAAATATGGTCTTTCTTTCTTAAAAAATAGTTATCTATATCCAAATTTGGAGTGTAAATGAAACCATCTTAAGTCCTTTAAAATCTGTCTAAAAAATTATAATTCAATATAATTATACATTTAATTTATGGTGGAATTTAATTTTTTGGATAGGAATTTGTATCATGAACAAATAAGATGTACTATTTATTTTTAACATGCCATTCATATTTTGAATTAGTTGAATTTTCTTCGGATTTCTTAATCATATATTCGTCATGCTTATCAAATAGCAAATTCTTTTTTTCATTTTATTACACTTTCATAAGTTTTGTTAATGAAAAACCAGATTATATGTTAAAGTTTTCATTTTCTAATACTACATAGAAGTAAGGATTTTGGAGTAACTTTTGATAATATATATTTATACTTGTTCTCCTGTCAAAGTGATGTTTTTTATAACTATTGTGTCTTTACTATATAATAAATCTAATTCTCTTAAATCCCATTCTGTTACATTGTTTTTGATTGTCAAATTAAACAGACTATTTTAGTTTAAAATATTAAAATATGTGTCTACTCTAGAGTTTGATTGGAAAAATGAAACCATATAATTAATTCCAATAATGGTAAGAATTATTCTGAAAAATCCAAATCCTCCTTGTTACTATCCTTAATTCCCTTGTTATGCTTAGTTGTTATTCCCTTGAACTTAATTATTCATTTTCAATTAAGCTAATTTAAAAAAATAATTTATTCTTCATATAGAAATTGTTCTGATAATAATATTGGTTTTAGAATGCTATAATAGCTGAATTTTTGATATTTAATTTTGAAATAAAATTTCTAATTCTTAGTTAAGATATTTTCTTATTAAAAATTTAATGGGATGCACTTGTAGCAGTAAAAAAGAGTAAAGTCCATAAAAGACAAAAAAATTGGATCGCTCTGATTCAAATCACCTGTTTATTCTAATAGAAACCAAAATTTACAAGTTCTATCAGCCTCATAAAAAATTATAAAATGTATGTTGATCTTAGAAATTTTAGATCTCTCATAGTACAATATTAACAAGAAGAAGAGGAAATAACAAAGCGAAAGATCTCGAATTTTAGGAAACTAAATGAATGTTATTTTTTTTTTTTATCAATTCTTTATTAAAAGAAATATTTGTTCATGTTCTCTTCTTAATGGTTGAACCATAAGCTACACAATAGCATTCCGCAGTTTAAAAGATTAAGGTTTTAAATTTTTTTTTTAAAGAAACCTTTTTTATTTAAAGTAAAACTCCATCTTAATTTATGATCAACATTGCTTTTAGGCTAAATTCGAAAAGAGAATACGAATGATTCTTAATCATTTGTTAATGGCTATTACTTCTAGTCATTTTACAAAAATTAAAACTATGTTACTCTATATTATGTATATATTATAAAACCTTAAAGAAAATATTTAAACTAACTTAGTAACCAATAAGTGCTTTAACTGTGTAACTTCTCATAATATCACACAAAGATGCAGAAATTTTATAAAAAAGTTGATTATTTCAATGATGATTTACAGAAATTATCTATAACCATTTAAATCTTTTTAACATATTCTTTAATAATTTAATATATTACACAATTATATTAAAAAAGAGCAATTGTGTATTCATGAAATAGTGAAATGAAGAAAACATTATTTAAATTTTGAATAGGCAACTAAACTTTCAACTATTTTCGACATTAAATTACTAATTAATTAAATTCATTATCCAAATTATGAATGAATTTTGTAATTACTAATTGATTAAAATGCATTTTTCTAATTTCTGTATACTTTAACACTATTTAAACTTTTCTCATTCTATATTTTTTTATTTACAGTTAATTTATATCAAATAAATAAATAATTTTAATTATAGAATATATATTAATTCCATTTTTATAAAATTGTTTCATAAACTTTTAAGTGAACTTTCTTAAAAATAGCAAACTTGTAAAACTCACTTCAAATATTTAAATACACATATTAATAAATTTGCATTTAATTTTGAATTGGATAATCTTGAATTGGATAATCTTGAAATCCAAAAAAAATAAATTTTTTCTATTTTAAAATAAATATATTTTATATTTAATTTAATATACTTATTTCTCATAGATTCAAAGCATAAAAATATATTGTAATCAATCAATTCAAAACAGAATACAATTTTTAAAGATGCTTTATGAAATTAATTCATTCTTATGAAAATATAATTTTATTAATGTTAAAGCGATAATTACATAGTAGAACTTTATTATTAATATAATATAGTCTTAAGAAAAATAGATTTTTATTAATTCTTAAATATTCAGCTAAAAATTAGAATGGTCCACTTAAAGATAACTTTTTATATTTTCACAGTCCACTATTACTATAAATAACTAATTATATGAAAATTTTATAAAAAAGATTAAAATTCTGAAATAATTTATTTTTTTTATAATTTCAAGGTAATATTAGAATGGATTTCATTCCTGAAGAATCGAAAACCAACTGACTTGGGTTGTTTTGTTATCTAATTTCAATTTGTATTCCGGGTAGATTACATTTACCGAATTCGATTGGAAATAATAAATAAGTAAAACTTGCTTCATCTTCTACATATTTACTTTGTTTGATCTTTCCCATAATAAAGAATGATTTTTTATCTTAATCTTTTAATTAAATAAAATAATTCTATGGTTCTCTTGTCTTTAATTTTACAACAATCTCAAAGGTCTAATATGTATTACATGTTGGAGGTGATATAATCTCAACATTTTGCAAATAAGAAACAACATTTATATTGTTAACATCAATAAAAGCCTCATATTTAATTTAATGTCTCTAATATTTGATTCTAAATTGACCAAAATTCGAATAAGTAGTTTAATCTCTGGTCATAAAAACAACATTCAATTTATTTTTATTATAAAAATCAAGATCTACAGAAGGAATAAATTCTGTTTCTTACAAATCAATATTTTACACTTCCAATTAAATAGCACATTTACTAAAAGCACTTAAAGTATTACGATTTCTATTTTAAGCATTTTAAAAAACACTACTCATTTATTTTACTTTAATATAGTAAGTAAATGGAAAAATAAACTTTATTTTTTTGAAGTATTCTTCTCCTTATATTTTAAAACCTATAACTCTATCATGAATTATGCTATCAGTTATTTATAAAGTAAATTATCTGCCATTTATTGTATTATTATTATTTTCTTTGAATTTGAGTAGATCACTTTTGTTTTAAGTAAAATTTAACAATTCTAATTCTGTTTAGTAACTTAGTTCGACTTCTATTTCATTTACTTCATTAATATAAGCAAAATCTTATTTAAATGTGATAATTGGAGGATCTCTAATATATTTTGATAATTATCCAACTTTGTATTTATTCTAATATAACTCTACATCTTTAGCAATTATTTTAATTTATAGTTTATCTCTATATTATAAATTAATAAAAATTACAAATATTTTCCAAAAAGTTGAATTTAGACTGGTTTTTCAATAGACCTATCTGATTTTACAGTAATATGATTGGTAGCAATAAATTCTATTTAGCTATTTCTACTGATAATAACTCCAGTTTCCAACAAATCTAAAATTTATTAGGTGATATTCATATCTATTTTCAAATGTACACTTTATTCATCAGATTCAAGTTTAGAAATTGAGATGAATGTAGTGGCAGGGATTGATATTTCAATTTTTTCATTTAATTGTTAGGCTAATTTCTTAATCTCTTAAATTTTATCTTGTTCATGCATTAATATATCACCATATAATTATATTTAAGTGTTTAAATTCACTTATTAGGATTCTAACTAAAGGATGCTTTTGTATTCATCAATTAAACCAAAGTAGATTAATTAGTCTACAATTTAAGATTTCAACTCAAAATTCTGAGTAATAATTATTTACAAATATTTAAAATATACATTTGCATAATTATTCTAAATTTGACTATTATCATTATATTATTTCCAAAAATCAAATATAAATGAGACATTCGGAGTTAAATTAATTTCATTTCTTCTATAATTGATTATATGCTGATAATAAAATAGTTTTTAATCTGATTTTATATCAATAGGCTATTCATTCTCTTTTTCCCTTATTTGATAATTTGGTCTTCCTAAATATTCAGGCTCTTGTTTGGATATTAGAAAACCTAATTATTAAACTTAAAATTATTAAAACGTTTCATTTAATTGCATAAGTTTAATGTAATTTAACAATGTAGCCTATTCATTATTATTAAACTGTTACTTGAAAATAATTATAAATAATGGCATAATTAGTTACCATTAACTTAGATTCAATAAATTTTATGATAGCTACAAATATCTTTACTCTCCATAGATATTCTTATATTTCAAATAATTTGTAAGAAACCAATTTTTTAAAAGTTTTGAAATGGGTGTCAAATTGTTAAATTACATCTTGATGTTCTTAATTTCTAAATAACTTAAATCTTAATTGATCAGCAATCTATTATTTTGAAACATGATACTTCTCTATATTCTTCTGCTTATTATATCAATTCGTAAGAGGTATAAAAAGAATTATCATCTGTAAAATTTAAATTATCCTTTCTTTTCATTGCTAATTGAGTTACAATTTCATAAGATGCTTACATATGTTTGACTGCTTTCTTAGCATTGTTTTCAATCTCACTAATTAAAGTTTTTTTAATTTCAAAAATTAGTTTTTAATCACTCAATTCAGATTTTTACAATTTACTAGCTTCAGACTTATATTTATTAAATAATTCTTAATAAAAACTTCCTGAATCATCTAAAATCATTTTCTTGATTCTAAATTAAATTTAATTAATATTGTTATTACTTTTTCAATGGTTATCCAATATTATTTATATTTTCAATTTCAATTGCAAAAACCTTTCTTAAATCTATCTCTTTCTTTAAAAAATTAAAATCGAACCCTCCAATATTTTTTCCTGTAAGAATAATTATAATTTTTGGTAAAAAGGTTTTGGTTAAGGATATGGTTTACTTTAGTATATTATAATTTTCTAACAACTTTTCCAACTTCTCAGCTACAATAAACTAAATCTATACATTCTGAAATATCATAAATCCAAACAACAACAGAAGGAAACTAAAAATGTTAAGAAATTAAAATACAGTTTTTAATTTATGAAGCCATGACAATTTAAATATTCCTCCACCTTAATGTGACTTCTTTTTATAATCCAATTCAAGCAAAATATTAAATCTAAATACACTTTGATTTCTTACTAATACAGCCCACCTTCAAAATTACATAATTGACTTTTTAATTTGTCTTTAAACTCCCCTAAAATACAAATGATTGATTTGTTGGTGGTGATTAAATCCATAAAATATTCAATAAATTAATTTTTTTTTATTACACATATGAATAATTTTTTACATAAAAATAAATTATCTACCTTTTTGTAATCTGAAATTCTATAGTTGACTTTCTATTTAAGTTAGATTGAGATTATTATAAAATTTCATTTGCAGTAATTCTTCATGTATCAATATAGAACTAATAAAATATAAGAAGAAGTTTAATTATTTTATAAAGAATGCTCAAAATCATATTAAATACTGAAAAAAAACTATTTTTAATTTTAAACTAAATAAATTCTTACAGTTTCTTAACATTATATTTTATAACTATAATAAAAATTCATATAAATATTAAATTTTAAATATAAATTAAGGAAAATTTTGCACTAAAGTACTAAAGTATTTGTATATTATATAGAATGTATTAATATTAAAACAGATCATGCATCAAAGATACTGCTTTCTTACTTGATTCATTAAGGTAATTATTAATATAAATTGATTTTAATTTACTTACATTTACATGTTTCCTTAAACAATAAAAGTATTTATTTGCTTAATTAAATTTTATTCAATAATAAAAATAGTGTTTAAATAAAATCTCTCAATTTCTTAAATATTATGGATCAATTTTAAATAGCTGAAAGTTCATAATCAATATATGATTATTATATAATAAGAGAATCTCTAATAAATAGTAAACAATAATACTTTAAATCAATACTTCAACAGCTGTAATTAAATGATGGGGAATAGGGATAATTAAAAATAATAATTGACCAGACTAATTAAAAACTGGAATTGCCTAACAGTTTGGATCTCAAATTTGCTACCTCAATACCTAAAACAATAGATTAATAAATATAATTTCTAATAATTAATGAAACTATCGAGATTGATGCATAAAATGTCGAAGAGTTACAATATCAATGTATTCCAGAATTTAATTTGAATTATTAATATTTATGGAAAGAAAATGTAGAGAGAGTAGATTAAATATATGAATATTTACTTAGAAATATAAATGAAGAACAGGATATTTTAATATATTGTAAAAATGTAAATGAAATATAATAATTTGTCTATGCTTTGAGATAATTCGGTTAGATTTAAGTTAGATTAACACCAGAATTTAATAAATTGTATGAGAAACTAGATTAATAAAAAAATTAATAATTCAATCATAACATTTATCTATTAATTGAGCCATAGTATTTAGAATCTGAATGTATTACCTTAATTATACACACTTAATACAAGGAAGTTAGAAAACCATTTATCAAAAATAGCATCATATATTGTGATGAATTACTTTCCAGACAAGAATTAATAATTAGAGAGATCCCAAAATCCAATTAATTGGGAGTATAAATCATTTACAATTTTTCAAGCGAGACTTATACTTCACTACCTTCAAGAATGATAAAATTAGAATAGTAAGAAACCTAATTAGAAAATTTCGATAAATCTAAAAATAGTGCTATTATTAAAGGCGCTTTAAATACATCAGGTATTTTATTATAATATAAATAAAATTCTAATTTAAAAATAAGAACTAGTCATCTTTGGTCATGTAAAGGTGATGCATATTCATGGATTGATATTATTGAATAACTTGGTACATTTATCAACTCAATCTTATTTAATTCTGATTTTGATAAAAATTAAAGCATTTTTGAATTAAACTAATTAGAAAAGTGGTGTGATGAAAATTTTGTCAATCTATATAAAGGAATTCTAATTCTACTGTATGTTTAACAATTCTCTTAAGAATATGTAAATTTAATCAAATAATATAGAACTGCCCTTAAGTTAATTTACTTAATTTAGAAGGATTAAATATGCCTCCGATTAGAAGATCTTCAAGTATGTAAGTAGTCTAAGATGATAAACCTTTGGTCGAGGAATAACTGAAATTGAATTTCCCTACAGCAGAATTTAGAGAAGATAAATTATATCATACAGAAGGATTCAGTTTTAAATTGCATTAGTGTTCTATACAATAATAAAAAGGAAGACTATAATAACACATACTTATTTTAGCTTTAAAAGAAAATTAAATTATGTGTCTTCATAATAAAAATAGAAAGCAATCATTAACTCAAAAGGAGTTGATCATTAATAATGTTGGAAATGCAATTTTGGAAGAGCTTTGGAAGAGCCAAGGAATTGAAATAAATGATTTAGAAACTCGACATAATTGTTCAATCGAACCAAATTTACATTTAAATTTGATATCCATATATTCGGATGATAAAATTGATATGAGTGAATTATAAACAAAAATTGATAAAATCAAAGAAAATTTAAAGACTCAGATCATGGAAATCAATCATATTAGTGGAAAGAAGTTAATATTTTAGAGTGGAGCATTAATTAGTGAGTGGATAAAGTAAAATGAATCTAAAGAATTTAAATTAGTAGGACTTCCTCCAAAAATAACTGAGAAAGATATTAAAGAATTGTTTGAAGATTTTACAGTAATAACACATCTTAAATTAAACTATTTTGAAAATGAAACTTAAGCATAAATTGTAATAGAGGATAAAGATGATATGCCTTACATTATTTAAGCATATGATTAATCGGAATATTAAGATCGTATTATAAATGTTATTACTGAATAGAATCACAATTAAAAATAAAAGTCTATTTAATAGAAATATATCTTGAATATCATTTGGTATGCCAAATAATGTACAGGTGTATGCATAGTTATTTTTAATGATATGGGTTAAGCATAATAATGCTTAAGTTAATTTAATAATTAGGTATTAAATGGAAAATAAATAAAAATCACTTAAATTGATGATTATACTTTAAATTTCTAAAATTTAAGTCCTCTTACTACTGAAATTGACATTCTAATGTTGTGCGGTGGATAAAAATAGGTCAAATATATGGATTTATAATCAAAATCTCTTTAAGAAAGCAAAGTTGATTATTCATAAAGAATAATACACTTGATAAATAGAAATATTGAAAAAAATGAGAAAAAAGATGTTGATTTTAATCATACTCATTTAATTAGAAAGACTGGAGGCAAGAGAAAAGCAAAAATCTAAATCTCTAGTCTTCATACTATGTAAAAGTTATTGGAAATTTTAAATGGATAAACAATATAGTTTGGAACAAATACAGTGAAAATCCATAGTCAAGGGAAGTATTATTAATTTCATAAAATACCTATTCAATTAAAGCCCAATATTTTAGGCAATTTAAAAAAATATGAGAAACTAAATTTCAAAGTGAATTTTGAATAAGGAAATTCATCTTAGCAATCAGAACTTCTTGTTAGAATTTGTTCTTAGAATATATTAGTACATTAATAATTAGATCAAATGCTAACTACATTCCTTTAAGGTTATAATATTGAAGTAAAGAGTAATGGGGATTTCCTTTACACAACTTTTGGATGGAATAAATTAAAAGATTTCGAAAAATTAGATGGAAGTATATATTTTATGATTGATCAATATAAAAAAGTTATTCGTGTTTGTTGTTCTGAGGACAAACTATAATAAATAACAGATTATGTTAATTAGATTACGTTAGCAGTTGTTTCTCATAAATTAATAATTCCTCCTGGAGCGATAAAGGAATTAGTTGGATTGAAAGGTTAAGGTCTTGAAAGTATAAGGAAGCAATTTAATTTAACCTAAATAAAATACAAATAATAAAGCAAAGAATTGTATTTGGAGGGATCAGGCTAAAATATTTAAGATGCTGTATCTTGTATTGAATCTGCAATTTCATCATCTAACTTAGATGGAGAAACAATCTTAAATTAAGGATAATAAGCAGAATGTCCAATTTGTTTTGATAATATTAAACATAGTTATTTACTATAAGGATGCGGACATAAAATTTGTTTAGAATGCATCTCTTTACATTGTTCAAGTGTTTTATAAGATGTAAAGCTTTTTCCAGTTAGATGTCCAGTATGTAATGAAAAAATGATCTTGAATGATATATTATAATTGATTGGTTTAGAACATAAGAATACTTTAATAAGCTTAGCACTGAATAAATTTGTATAGGATAACAATGATACAGTAACATTTTGTTATACTCCAGGATGCGATAATTTTGAACAAATATAAATGTAAGAGAAAGCAATATATTGTTCAATGTGTTAGAAATAATATTGTTGTTAATGCAAAGTATTTTATATAATAATTAACTATAGTCATTAAGACACCCTGGATTGACATGTGAAGAAAATAAAATTGGTGATTAAGGCTTATTATTAAAACTAATGAAAGAATAAGATATCAGAAAATGTCCAAGTTGTTAAGCTTTAATTTAAAGAATTGATGGTTGTTACAGAGTTACTTGTTCAGTTTGTTAGAAAAGTATTTGTTGGAAAAATAACAAAAAGGGAGTTCCATGTATGTAAGTGTTCAAAACATCATCAGAATGTTATGAACATTTATCTAAAGAACATGGTGGATATTGGTGATTTTCATATAATAATTATAATATTAATTTTGGGTTATTTTTCTATTTCAGAATAGTGTGATTTTTGTCTAAAGAAATGTTTTATAAATATATGTGGTAATAAAAATATTGTAATGTTAATTTAAATCATGTAATATACTTATCATTTTAACCAATAATTTAAGAATTAGAATTTGATAAATATAAATATAATTATGTCTTTAAAGTATAGATATATTATTATTTAATTAGAATAAGGTCTTCTTCTATAAATTAGAAATCAAGAATGAATATAATTATATTAGTTAACTTAGATTAAAATGATGAATATATAGTTAATTATTAATTATAATAAAAAATGTTGTGCTGTGGTAAAAATGGAAATACTTAAGGTTTAAGGAATAAAATGACAAGATTCCGATTTTCAGCTGAAGAAGTTTAGGAATTACATAGAAGGTAATGAACATTATTTAAATTAAGATTTTAGAGAATGACAAATGGATCTAATTATTTAACAAAAAATTAATTTAGAGACAATATGGGACTACTTGGTCTTGAGACAGTTTAAGTATTAAGTGATTGCTTATTTTAAATAATTGATGAAGATCAGGATGGTAAAATTTAATTTAATGAATTCCTTGCTTATTTTGATAAAATCACTTATGGTTCTCAAGATGAAAAAGCCGAGATCTCATATAAATTAATTGATCAAAATAGAAAAGGTTATTTCACATTAAGAGATTTCTAATAAACGATGTAAGCATTGATTGATTCATGGGTTGTTATGACAGGTACAGCCATAACAAATGAAATAAGAGATCATTTAGAGAAAAGAGTTGCATATATATTTACATAGATGGATAAAAACAATGATGAAAAAGTCTCATTTAATGAATATAAAGGCATATTAGCAAGTGATCCTACTTTATTAGACATATTTGAGTTCTTAAGGAAAGGAATAACAATTTCAATAAAAGAAGCAACTTTAAAATAAGATTAAATTGTGTTGAGTGAGTTTTACTTGATTAAGGATTAAACTGTAGACTTATTTGAGATGATGATTGGATTAAAATAAAATAGATATTCAACAACAGTATAAGCAAAACCAAATTTAATTTCAAGTTTAATGTTTTGTTAAAAGAAACTGTATTTTATTTTATTTAATCATTTTTATAGTAGACCACACGCTAATAGTTAATTTGGCATATAATATTTAATGGGAGAAGAAATTGATGCATTATCATTAAGAATGTCAAGCACAATAAATGTGAATAAGCCTCGCTAATAAGGAACAGTTTAAATGAGTTAAATTATATGCTCTAATAGTTAAATTGGTCCATTCATACATAGAGGGGATTAAGAAATTCCTATTAAATTTGATTATAATATACAGTCAAAAGAAAGTGAAGAAACTTTGGACCCAGATTTAACTGATGGTTTAGAAAAGATTAATCATATTCCAGAAGATTAAATTAGAGAGAATTATAAAGAAGCTTTAATAAAGATTCATGAATTAAAATAATAAACATAATAATCGCTAGACAGATTAGAGAAAATGTATTAGAAAAAGTTAGAAGAGTTTAATAATAAGAAAAAAAAGGATCTTGAATTGGCTGAAAAAAGAAGAGCCACAATAGCAAATATAAACAAAAAAAGAAAAGCTGCTCTATCTGTATAGTTTGGTCATTAGAATTGGAATCTAGTATTAAATATGATGATTGGTATATAAATGGCTGTTAAATCAGTTAATGCTCTAAGTGATTATGAAGTTACACTTAAAGATTTTAAATTAAAATATTATTTTGAATTGATGCCAAAAAGAACAGGAAATGAAAAAGCTACTTTTAAAGTTTGTAAATTCTTTGATTATGCTCCACAAGTATTTAATCATATTAGAAAAATGTTTTTTATTGATAATGATAGTTATTTGAGTAGCATTGGACCAGAAAATTTATTATCAAGTATTTTAAAAGGAGATTTAAGTACACTATCTGAATTAACATCTACTGGAAAAAGTGGAAGTTTTTTCTATTATTCCTAAGATGGCATTTATACATTAAAAACTATATCAAAAACAGAATTCACTTTCATGAGGCATATCTTATATAATTATTATAAACATCTTAAAGAATTTAGACAATCCTTAATTATAAAATTGTTTGGAATGCATAAAATTATTCTTGATGATAAAAAAATACATTTTGTCATAATGAGTAATGTATTCAAAACATCTCATGAAATAAATATAAGATATGATATTAAAGGGAGTCTTCATTAAAGAAAAACACCAAATAATGCTGATTATACTGTTGCTCGAAAAGATTTGAATTTTTTAGAATCTCATGAAAAAATTAATATTAGAGTTGATAAATAAAGTGAATTACTCACATAATTATGTAGAGATGCAGATTTTTTTGCTTAAAATAATATTATAGATTACAGTCTACTTTTGGGAATTCATGAAATAAATGTTCTTCAAGCATCCTCAAGAACAGATATTTTATAGGAAACAGAAACAGAAGATATTTCTATAGTACAATCCAAAACAGGTGATAAACTTTATTTCTTTGGAATTATTGATATATTGACAAATTTTAAGTATTTAATCATATTTCTATCTAACTTAGCACTAAAAAGAAAATAGAATACTGTTGTAAAAGATGCTTCTAAGGTCCTGATATTTCTGCTATTCCTCCACATTAATATGCTGAAAGATTTAAACGGTTCGTCACTAATATGTTTAGAAACAATATCTGACTAAATTTAATTTTCTCAATTATTTTCTGTATTATATTAGTTTTTTAATTATAAATAAATTGATATCAATTATATATAACATACACTTTCTGTTATAAAGGAACATATAATATTTGTTATTGAATCTATTCTGCGTTATATATTTCTTTTATTCCATTTTTTACAATTCCTATTATTAAATAGTTAAAATAAACAAAATATTTAAGTTAGATCTCAAAAGATTTTATACTTGGAATTGTGTTTGAGCACTCTTTAATAGATTGCTATTTTTGACAATCACCTATTAAATTTATTATATCTTAAGAAATCATATGAATAACTTAAGATCTGAGAATGGTATTATTGTTGCCTTATCTCATTTCTTAATATGAAATTACCCATTTAGAATATTAGGATCTCAAAAATTCAGAGTAATTTTGTTAAATATATAAAAAGGATTGTTAAGGAACTGTATTTCAAGACTATGGAATTCTTGCTAGCTCCAAGGGATCCAACAATTTTTAAAAATAAAATATTATTTTAGTACAATGGAGAAATAAATATCAAATTTAGAAGATGATTTTTTTCACAGAATATCTTCTGTCATTATTGATATTTAATTTGGATTTACTAAAAAAATAAAGGTTTTGGTAAAATCATAAAAAATACAGACTTAAATGAAATTAATATTAATGAAATATGTTTGATTTCTTCAATTTTATTTAGAAAATTTCAAATATATTAGTCAAATGAAGTTATTTAATTAAATCTAAATTGACAATAATATCTTTGATTGATAAATTTAATAGTAATAAATTAGTCTAATCTTAGTTCAAATTTAGTTAAGTTTCAGCAATTTCCTTCAAAATGGAAATTGTTGAATGTAAGGATGGTTTTTTTAACTTAATTTTTATTATTAATAAAGTATAATAATATAGTATAAAGTAGTCTGTTCAATTTATCAGCTTCTATAAATTGAATTATTTAATTATATCAAAGAAATTTTATAGTAAAGGCATGATGATATAAATAATCAAGGTAACTTTGAATTTTCTAATGAGAAATAATTAGATTTAAGTGCTTTAGTTATTAAAAATGCAATTGTTTTGAGTAATTAATAAATTTTTGCGTTTATGAATTAGATTGATGATTATATATATTATTAATATTATTTTTACAGTATTAATCAATAGGTGAAATTTATTTAATTGATAACTACACAGTTATACTTTTGTATTTATTTAATTATCAATTTAAAATGATTTTAAGAGGAGGTGGTTGTGGAAGTTCAACATAAAAAGATTCATCAATTGTGAGCGCACCAAATTTGGATAATTAAAAGATTCCACCGCAATTAGTTAATCAAATAAAATTTCATAGCACAAGAATTGCTTAGAACGCTAGTTTAATCTTAGATTAGCAATAAAATCTTATGAATAGCTTTTAGTTTTTCAGTTTAAATGCCAGAGCTGTATGGTTATTGGTAAAATAATAAAATTACACAAAACAAGCAATTGATTTAGTCTAAGAGAGTTTGGAGTAACTTTTTCCTGCTTTTAAGAGTTTTCTATAATCGAATCTATAATTTGCACTTTATACTTCATAAATTATAACATAACTAGCTTGGGTTATGTTTAAATTTTATTCAACAAACAAAGACAGATTTCTGGAGTTATCTAAACAATAATAATACCTAAATGAAATTGATCAGATTAGTGAGAGATTAGAAATAGAAGCTGATTCTTCACGTTATTAAAATCATATTGAGTATGAAATATTTGTCCTGCAAGCCATAATATTCATAACTCCAACAAATTCAACTGAAGGTTAGGATATACTAGTGAAATTTTTAGGAGGTTCATTCAAAGCAATTGCATCATTTTCATTAAATGATGATTTAATCGACAGTCTAAAAGATGGTGTTGCCTATCTTTATTAATAAGGAATTAAATATTGCAGACTAAAAAAGTTAGAATTAATTTATTCATTACTGACATTAAAATTCGATTCTATGGATTAGTTAGAAAGGAAAGAAGAAACTAAAAAAATTGTTGATTAATTAGGAAAAGTATTTAAAGAAATAATCAGAGAATCTAATGATTGGGAAATTTGGTTCACTTGGATATAACTCTTATCTGAGTTATATTGCTTTAAACCAATATTAGAATAAATTGTCATTGATAAATCAATGTATGAATAGATCAAATAGAAAGAATACACAATTCCCATATTAAATAATAAACATGCTATTGCCTTAAGACAATAACATATACAAACTGATTTAATCTCAAAAAACTTGTTTGATACATCATCGATCTTGTAAGAGTAAGCTCTTTTGTAGACTATTATCTTATAAGGATAAGGTTTACTATTAAACTATGAATAGCAATACTTTGCTAAATTATAAATTTAAAGAGATTCTTAGAAGGATTTAGAAAATCAAATGCCTATAACTACAGCAAAAATTTCATAGATGCTCAATAGAATTAAATAAGCTTAAGATTAGCTATTAGAATTTTATTTACTTATCAATCAAGAGGATTTAACTGATTAATCAAAATTAAAATAAGCAGAAAAAATCTTGAAAAATTAATAGAATATAATAATTAAATTACTATCTGAGATTGAAAATATCAAATGTTTATTAAAATTAGTTGAAGTACTTATTGAGAATGTTGAAGAGAAACATGAAATTCAAGAAGAATATTATTAAATTTAACAATTAAGTTGTGATTAATATTTAAATGGTCTTATTAAATCTAAAAGTAATGAATATTAAGAAACATTCAATAGAGATCATTTTATTGGTGTTATTGATAAATTGTTTTTATAATCCATAAATTCAAAAGCTTACTAATAGTAATTGTAAGCATTTAAGTAAAATTAATAAGACTAAAGTTTAATAAAAAGCTTAATTGATTCAATTAAAAAATTACAGTTTGATTAAGGTAAATCAAAAACTTTGACTTTGGATTCTTTGATAGGATTAAATAATGCAATTATTCTAATATTAGATTAAATTGTTTCTTTAAATTGGAATTTAGAATTATCAATTATTTTATAAGCAAAATTAAAAATAGTAAGTGCTCAATAATAATAATTTGATAAAAGTTCTTTAATGTATTAATAACTAGTATAATAAGGTAATTAAATGATTCCATATGAACCTCTTCATTAATCTGTAAAATTTTTATATACATAATATACTTAATGTGAAAGCAATTAAAAGTTTAAAAAAATTGAGCTTTAAGTTGTAAATTAACTTGAAAAAATATTGAAGAATTTGTTAGTTGAAAAATTAGATTCAATGAATCGTGTTAGTTAGTTTATGATAAAAAATGTTTTTAAATAGATTAATTAACCGGAAGATGTTAAGTTTGATTTAGAAATTTTGAAAATGATAGAAATAAATATGTAGGATTAAATTTTGTATTTAAATTAAGTTTAGAGTTCAATAAAAATGATTTCTGATTTTCTTTTATATGAAAAAGAGTCAAATGTCGACAATAGAGATGATGTATAATTATTAATAGATTAAACAACATTAACAGAAATAAGGTAGATATTTTAAAAAAATCAAATGAATCACTTCTAAATGTCTTTATGCCTTCAAAAATTAAATTCCTATAATGAATCATATAATGTGGTATTTATTAACTATGAAAATATTTTAAAAGCAAAAGATAATAATTTTTTTATGTAAGTAAGTGAAAAAAAGCACTTTCTTGACTAATTATTGTTCTATTTTTAAGCATTAACATCACTTAATATTCTTAATAAAACTGATTAAGAAGTAGCAAATAAATTATAAATGGATGTTGATAAGAAATTATAATAATTAATTGATATGTAAATAGCGAAACCATCGACTTTTAATATAGAAACCAATAATAAAATATAAAACGAAATAGAATTTTATTAGAATTTATATAATTTATTAGAAGAAATTAGATAAAAATAACAAATTTAATTAAATAAAATAAATTAATTTTAATCCACTTGCAATGAAATATTATTATAAGTAGAGAATCTGAAGACAGAAAGGAAGTTAAGTTAATATTTACCAGAATATGCTGAATTGCTAAATTAAACAGAAAGTCATATAAAAGAATTAATGGCAAAGCTGAATGTTGATAATTTAAATTTAATAGTTGAAAATGATCCCATTTTAACTCTTTTATAAAATAGATAGAATTACCAATATAAAAAGGAAATACAATCTTAAATCATTTTTATATTAAGTTAAATTGACACTAAGGAAGAAGAGTCAAGCTTTATAGGAGAAAAAATAGATGATATCAAAAGTTAACTTATGGATATACTAAGCTAAAATAAATGGAGAATAAGGCAAGTAATCATTTATGAATTATAGTAAATGAGATTGTTTAGTTTGTCACAACAATCAATCAATTTTAGTTCTGGTTTGTTAGTTAAATTTTAGGTGTATGAGACTGATAAAAGAATAAAGGTATTATTCGATACTCAAAAAAGAGATTCATCTATTTTGGTAAGTAAATATTGGGCAAGTTAAGAACAGTAGATTTAGAATAAAATAAAAGATAAATTAAAAGAATTAAATGATGTAGCATAATAATTATCAATAGAAAATGATCCTACATTAAAAAACTAAATAAAAAAAGAATATGCAAGATTAGAAAATGAGGTTTAAGGTATTCTTGAGAACGTTCAGAATATAGGAAATTCATTAGGAATAACTGTATTATTTTTTTAAGATCTGAAATAAGATTTATTGAGAATAGAAAGTTAAATTCAATAACTTACAGAAATGATGGAGGATATAAATAAAGATATTAAATATTTAAAGGGAAGATCAGTGAAAGAACTCTTAGAAATAAGAATGTAAAGAGTTTTGTAGTAAAGGTTAGTATAAAATTCTGATAATGTTTACATACAAATTTAGACTAAAGAAAATCATTCAGAATAAAATTTTGAGGATTCCGAAACTGTTTTAATTACAGAAGATCTGTTTGGTGATGGAGAGATAAATGAATTCATTTGGAAGCAATAAAAAGATTCCTTATTGATACATGGTTAAGCAGGATCTGGTAAAAGTACAGCAGCAAGAAAAATTGAGGAATTTCTTTGGATTGTCTATTAAAAAAATAAAAATTAATAAGATTATATTCCTCTAATACCGATTTTTGTTTCATTACCATAGTTAAAAGATCCCATATATTGTGCTATTGAAGAGACTTTAAGGTCAGATAATTATAGATTTAATGAAAGATAAGTTGAAGAATTTAAGGAGGCTGTAGAACTCAAATAATATAGATTAATTATTATTATGGACAGTTATGATGAATTGAAATAATAATATATTGGATTAAATTTAAATTGTTCGAATAGAATTTCTAAATGGAGATGGTATCAAGATAAAAATAAATATCCTAAAGTGATTACCACGTCGAGATCTGAGTTATTTACAATAAATGGTTATAATACTTGGTTTTTTTCAGAATCCAATTAGATAAAATATTATAAAGAAGTGAGGCTATTAAAATTTACTGATAGTTAGATTCAATAATATATAGAGGAATACACTTAATTGTGTGTTAAAAGAGTGATTAAAGACTTCTACTTTACTGCATACTAAGAATAAAATTATAAGGAGTTTGATGATTTCTATAATGATTTAACAAAATAAGTTGGTTTAGCGAATATAAAGTAAGAGAAGCCTTAAATGTTGAATAGTGATAAAATAAGTGTAATATTATAAAAGTGTAAATAATTTGTTTCAAATGAACATCTAAAATCTATGTAATAGATGTTGATGGAGATATGGTCAAGTTGGTAATATCAGAATTTCATTAAATTGTTGAGTTTAGAATCTGTAATAGAAACTCCTTTTATGCTAGAGATAGTTATGGCAGTATTACCATATATAGTAAAATAAAGGTAGGAAATAAATAATATTAAGGAGAATTTTATTAAAAAATATATTTATTTAAGTAAGAAGAATGATTAAATTTAAAAATAGGCTTTAGATGAATGGTAGAGCATTCTTAATAATTAGTAATTTATTACTGAATTTGTATAAGAATTTTAGATTAATTAATAAGAGAAAAAAATTGTATAATATTTTAAACATCATTAAAAATTAAATATTATTAAATAAGCTTTGCTTTAAGAGCCTTTATCTACTTATGACTTTTATGTTGAATTTTTCGAACATTATTTTAAAAGATAAATAAACAAATTGAGAGAAAGTGGAGAATAAATTGATTATGATTCCATAGGAAATGAGTTATGGGAATTTGCTCATAGATTAGCAAATGAAATGACTTTTAGAAATTTAAGTTAGGTTTAATTTTAACCTAGTGGATTGATATTTAAAAAAAAATATATCGATTGGTAAGATAAATTCTTTAATGATGATGAGAAAGAAGGTGTTTATAAACGATTATTCAGAAAATGTATTCCTATTAAATAAAAAAATGGAATCTATTCTTTTAATCATAAATCTCTATAAGAGTTCTTAGTAGCAAAATGGTTTATTGAACATTTAAATGAAATGCTTTAAAGTAAGAATTAAAATGATAAGAACCCAATTGATAAGAATGTAGATGATAAGAATAAGAATGATAAGAATCCAAATGAGAAGAATTAAATTGAAAAGAGTGCAAACGATAAGAATTAAAATGAAAAGAACGCATAGGACAAGAACTTAAATAAAAAGAATGCAAATGATAAGATTATAAATGAGAAAAATTAGAATGATAAGAAAACAAATGATAAGAATTAGAATGATATGAATGTAAAGGAGAAGATGACTCCTTCTGAGATGGAAGAAAAAGATGAATTATTTTAATACAATTTTTTTTAAAAATCTTGGGATTTAGATTATATGCAGGGTCCTATTAGATTTATAATAGATAAAATTAAATTTAATGATGAGATGAAATAAAAATTAATGGATTTAGTATATTTTTCTTAAAATGATAGCAAATATTTAGTAGCTAGTTCAAATAGTTTTTATATATTGAATCTTTTGGGATACTCTTTTATCGAAAAAGATTTTTAAGAAATTAAGATATAGGGAATTAGTTTAAATAATGCTAACTTTTTTAAATGTGATTTTAGTAAATCAGAATTTAAAAATGTAAAATTATCAAGAGTTAATTTAAATTAATCAATTATTTCTGATGTTAAATGGCAAGAGATATAAATAGATGAATTACCTAGAATATAATCAAAGTTGAATTCAATAGATTAAATTACTTATCTAAAAAGTAAAGAAGTTATTATTGTGACTGATGGAACTTAAATTTAAACGTTCAATTTATCGAAATTATAAGAGGATACTACAATTAAATTTGAATTCAAACCAAAATTAATAGTATAATCAAATAATGAAAAGTTTTTAGCATTAATGAACAATAGCTAAATATTGCTATATGATATTGAAAAAAACGAATCAAAGAAAATAAATTACGAAAATGTATTTTCATGTTACAAATAATGTATAACCTTTAGTCCTGATGATAAATCGTTAATATTGGGAGGATCAGATGGAGCAGATTAAATTTAAATATAGAAAGTATTTCAAGATGAAGAAATTACATAAAAATCATAAAATAATAATAGTAATAAAAAAGGAGGTTCAAATATTTAATAGAATTAAGGCTCGACAATTCAAAGAAACGAAGCTTAGAAAAAAACTATGGAATAAGTTGGTGTAACTTTATCTCAAAATTTCGTTTCATCCCTTATAAGTGAATACGTAGTAGCAATAAAATGTGCAAAAGTAGTTGTTTTATAACATTATTCTGATACTTTTTCAATTTACAATCCTGAAGACAGTAAAATAGAAACACATGAATCAAGAATAAACAAAATAACTTGCACAGACATTAATACAGATAGTACATCAATTGCAGTAGGTGGATATAAAGGAGAAATAAATATTTTTTACATAAATTAAATTGATACATTATTTGGTTTAGAAGGTCATAAAGATGAGATATCTCAATTGAAATTTTCAAAGGATGGTAAATAGTTAGTTTCATGTTCTCACGATAAAACTATAAGATTATGGAATACATAATAATAATTATAGATTAGTCAAACCTAATTCTATTTAAAACCAAAAGTGTTATCCTTAAGTTTATTAAATGATACATCCTTAGTATTGACAGGATTTACTGAAGGATTAATATAATTGTGGGACTTAGAAAGTTCAGATTCTAGATTGGATATGGGGAAAGGACACAGTTTATAAATAACATGTGCAATTTTTACATTTGATGGTAAATTCATAATTTCAGGTTCATATGATAAAACAATTAAAATTTGGCGTACGAAGACTGGGTAATAGGAAGGTCCAAACTTAACAAAACATACTTAGCCTATTACTGCGTTAGCTATATCAGAGGAGTCAACGCTCTTATGCTCAGGAAGTTTAGATGGTTATATTTATCTTTGGGATTTCTAGAATTTAAAATTTTAGGGTGAAATTAAACATTATGGAGCAGGAATTGAGGATATTAAAATAATTTTACATAAGGAGGAATATAGAATATTAAGTTAGACGAATGAATAGATTGCTTAATTATGGATAAATTCTTATTAGGAATATTATTTGCTTTATGATTATGAAGAAGAAAATAAAGATTAAAGAAAGATTCTTGGATATGAATGTAAAGAAGTATTAAATTAATCGAAAAATCTTCCAGTGGATGTAGGTAGAAGTTATAATATAACTTATTATTTTTTAAGAGATTAAAAAATAACTGCAATAGAATCTAGTTATGACAATCAATCAAAATTGATAGGGACGGATAAGGGAGTTTTATTGATAATTTATTTAAATGAATCTTCATAACAAAGAACTACTTCTTCAAAAAAACCAATAGAAATTATAAAAAGTATAAATCAGAAGTATTTTCTGACAATAACTGAATAGAAGATACATATATGGAGATATTCTGATTATATTTTAAATTAAACTTTAATTAGTGGAGAATAGAAAATTAAAGATGTTTTTGTTTTCAATAATAACATTTATTGCGGGGGAACATCAATAGAGATTTGGAATGTGCACTAATAAACTAAATTATAAAAGAGATTACCCTAACCTGACACAGTACAATCAATAGGATATAATTAAGAGTAAAATTTAATTTATTTGGGCTTAAAGAATGGATCAGTTAAGGTTTACGATATTACTTATAATTAAGAATAAATATTTATTGCTCATGAAGGAGAAATTAAAAAGATTTCTTGGTTGAATTCTAAAAAGATGTTACTAACTGCTGGAAATGATCGGAAATTAAAATTATGGACTAATTAAAATTAATTTTTTAAAGAAGAAGGAGTTGATAATCCTATTTAAACATTCTTTGTGTCATTGGATGAAACGTATTTTATCTTATAGCAATCAAATATGTTATGTATATGGAATTTAGATAATTTAGAATAGGTTGAATGTATGGTAAATATAGATTAGAATACAAAAGTTTTGGCCGTTTTTTCTAGTCAATAAGTGTTTTGGGCAAATGATTTTTAGATGTAAGTTTTACCAATCATGAATAAAAAGATTAAATATTCACTAATGTAAAAAAAAAGATCTCATTTTCCACAAGCAATTGCTACTACCGACAAAATGATATTGACAGCTGATTATTAAGGACACATATTCTTTTGGAATTTTGACGGAGAGAAGATTAGTTAGATCACAGATTCTAGAAATGAATTTAGATCTATGAATTTGTCAAGTGATTATACCAAACTAATTCTGGGGTTTAAGAATTTATTAATTGTTATTAATTTAAATACCAAATAGCCAATATTTACTAAACAGATACCTGAGACTCCTTTAATTACTGCTTGTTTTTTAAATAATACAAAAATTATTGCAGCAACTGAATCAAAAAATGCTCAGACTCTTATATTCAATATTGAGAATGAAAATTAATAACCTACTATAATTAATGAACACGTTGGATATGCTTTAGGAATTAAAGTCCATATTTTAAGTTAAACTTATTTAACGTTTGGAGATGATAAAGCAATTAGATACTATGTTAAATGCGATTAGTAATACTCATGCAAATACTCTTATTCATCTGTTTTAAAGTTTGAATGTTAAGGAGCAATTGTTTAAGATGGTATTATAACATCTAAGTCTAAAATTTAACTTAAAGATCTCTTTGAATAGAAGTTAGCAAATCTGGTTCAGAAAAAATGATAAATAATATTTATAAATTTTATTAGATATAATATGAAATTCAAATTATACAATCCTTTATAATAATTTATATTATAAAAAAGCCTTCTAATATTTAATCCTTACAGTATGTATATATAGATTATATCTCTACTTAAGAGCAAGTTTATATGATTTTTTTAATTGGCCAAAAATGGCTTAGTTTAATTAGAATTTAATTTGTAAATGAGTTCCAGGTACCATAAACAAGATTAGAAATTTGACAAAGAATTCATAGCCATAGTGGATGCATTCGGAGGCAAAAATTGCACAAGTTGGACTTAAGTAGCTAGAAAATTTGAATTACAAACGGGGGAAAAAGTATAGAAAGCAAATACACTTCGGTATCGTTGGGAATAATTAACAGGATATTCAGAGAATTTCACAAAAGAATAATAAATATAATTGATAGAAAGCGATATCAAATCAAGAGGAGTCAAAAGATAAGGGCTAAATGATTTCTATTAATTAACAGGAATTAAGTATTTAAATAAAATGATTTTAGATTATATAAAGGAAGATTTTGTAGAATATCTTCATAACATATTAAACAAGCAATGTAATCGATTGAAGAAGTATTTTCAAAGGAAAGAAAACATAGAAGGTGTGGAAAGAAAGATGCTGAGTTTAGATTAAAATTATCACATTTAAGCATTTATATATTACTAAGAGCAAAAGATACATTAAACTCTGAAGGATTTAAACAAAAGAATAAAGGATTGGATCCATTTGAATAATATCTCTGTTAATAATTAATAGAGGCATCAGATGTATGTGAAAGATTATTTTTAATGCATGCTCGCGTATTTTAAGCAGATAGAGTGGATAGATATTAATCTTATATGAAAGTAATAAACAGAAATTAATACAGAAAATTAATGTTTTACATAGAATATCTAGATATTCTCAGAAAAATAAGTGTTGAACAATGTACTAACGATACTATGGTATCTCATCCATTAGTACTTAGAAATATAAAAATGAATAAAGAAACGTTGATATACAAGAATCTTATTTTAGAAAATGATTGGGGCTAAAAATATTAGTGGTTTAATGAATGCACTCTAACATCAATATAAGAAGAAGATTATTCTTTATTATTGAAATCTAATAATAGGAAATCAAGACCAAAAAGTTCATAGGTTAGTATTGATCCCTCTGAAATTGATGACTAAAGATTTAATAAAAAAATAGAAATCAATAATTTATAATTTGATTTCATTCCGAAACATTGTAATACAGTTTATGCTAAAATCAATTCTGGCAAGGCTAATAATAAGAATGAAAAAGAATATAGAAAATTCAGAGGACATTTTATCAAACCTGGAGATACGAGAACTGATACTAGATATACTAAGATTTTCACATGTGATGATGATTCAGAGTATGATGCTGATTAAAATGAATAAGAGGCATAATTGTAAGCTTCTTCTAGGTAAGAAAAGTTATAAACACTCTACAATGAAGCATTTATTTCAGTTCCAAACAAAAAAAAATAAAATCAGAATTTACAAGACTGAACATTATATAATCAATGATGAATTTCATCAATAAATAAAATTAAAATAATGTAATCAAAAATTCATTTATTTTTTCTACTGTTCAGAATTTCCTCTCTTATCTTTATTATTCTTTCTTATGTACTTAATCTCTCTTTTTACTTACTTTTACTCTTTCCATTTTCCCTATTGATTTCTATCTTGTCTATCATGCTCTAAGCATCTCGAGATATACCTAATATATAATTAAACTGATTTGAACTTCTATATAAAAATTGATTATCCTTTAAACATTACTCTATTCTCTCATTAACCTATTCTAATTCATTTAGCTTTAAAATAATTCTGTATATTTCTTTTTCATTTTAATTTTAGATTTAATTATAATGAGTCTAATTTAATAATAATATCTACCTTTGCATTCTTCCTCGCTATTTTAGTTTCTTCTTTCTTATTTTACAAATAAATCTCTTGGAATTTATTTCCAATAATGGCTACAGGAAGTGAAAGTAATAATACTCCAAAAATCAAACTTAACACTCCAATAAATTTTCCTAGTAAAGATTTGGGGACATAATCTCCATATCCAACTGTTGTTATTGTGATGATTGCCCACCATATTGCCTAAGGTATGTTTTATATTTGACTATCATCTACAAACTCTTTTTCTGCAAAGTACATAAAACTAGATATCAATATCACACCTCAACACTTAGATTTAATTAATACATATCATTGTGAAAAATAAAAGTAAAGAGAGTGCTTACATACTTTCTGATAATCCTCTTATTAATATCTATTTTAGAAATTCTACAATATTACTTTCACTCCTAAAGCAAAAGTTGAAAATTTAAATATTCTAATCAACCGAAGAACAATAAGCATTCTTAATACTTTTATTCTGGGATCGACCTATATATCTATAAGATACAAAATTTGTTCTATTATTGAATAAATTAGTGCAAATATATCCACTAGATTAAAAGGCTCTTTATTAATCATTTTATTACTTTTGCAAAATTCAACCAAAGTTTCATCAAATGCATTATAAGATACCCCTCTTAATATATATTCTATTAAAAAGTAACAACTCACTCCTGAATTTGAAGTTACCCAAATATTTGTTATCCCTAACTCTTTTTCAGTCTCTAAAATTAATAATATTATATCAACTGAAATTATGATAATAGACAATATTGATAAAATAAATGCCTATTTTAATTATTCTCTTACTAACTTATTGCATTCATAATCATTTAAGATTAAGTAGATTTTTTATTAAAATTTCTTTTTCTTCTCTGATGAATACTCTCCTGAAACAGTTTACCCTATCTAAGCCACTGACTTCACAGATTTTATAGTTTTATATGACTAATCATCAGAAGGTTAATTCATTAATTTATATTACCTTCAAAATATAATTATAATAAATTATTTAGTATACTTATATATTTTACTTATGACATATATCAATTTATATAAATACCATTAATATAACATTATCTGTTTATGTGCATAAAAAAGTTTTTTTGAAAAAAAAAATATCCAATATTATAAAATTAACAACAAATTGATCAATTTGTTATTCAAGATAGATTTTATTAAAATTTATGTTACATTTTCTATAATTCAAATTCTTTAATTCAAACCATCTGCCTAATTTCATTTCAAGATAATATTCCTTAAGATATTTGTAACAATAATATCAATTTTGATTAATTAAATTATACATTTATATAATCTAGCATTATATAAAAATAATTAATATTTTGAAAATATGTAATATTATTTTTTCTATCAAATTAGGTTAAAAAATCAAATTAATGTTACTTTTCTAATTTGTATACTCCTGACGCTACTTATTCTCCTTTTATTCGAATCTTTATTTAGATATCTTATTATAGAGAAAAATTCCAATAATACTAGAAATTCACATAAATTCATAAGTGTTTTCAAAACCATAAAATATCAGATTATTTTAGCATTAAATTTCATTTAAATTTAAATTCACCATCACCTTATTTTTAGATTAAAAATTAAATAATAAGAAAATTAAAGGGATTTGCAACCTTTGTAAAAATTATTCTTAATTGATAATTCTTTATATTATCAGTTGATCACTGAAATCTTTTAGATAAAATGGCAGTAGATGATGAATATATAATTGTACTTCTAGTTATTATAATGCTTTTAACTTACACATTCTATTTATGCTTCAAGGTTTCTTGATTATTCGATATCTCTCTATAATTTTATTTCATAAATTTATTTTAAAGCATTTATTAAAGTCTCTCCGCAAATTTTAAAGGAAATATCGAGTATAAGTTCTCTAGTTCCCTAATCTGAGCATAATAATTTAATTTACAAAAAATTAATTATTAGTGTAAATGTAATTAAAAATATAATGAAAGTAGAGTTGAAAATTAATTGAAAATTTGAATTAAATATTGTGGTTGGTATATATTATATGTATGATCTTTTATTTATTTAATTTTTGAGACTTATTCTTAAATAATTCTATGTTTGAAGGATGTAGTATTAATAATTCTTTTTTTAGTAGTTTATATTATAATAATTTTTTTTTACTAAAAACTAAAAGCATATCTTATAATATTTAAACATCAAATCAATATCATTTCTTAGATTTTTGTTGTTTTTCATATGTCTCTCTTAATTTCCTATCATTTCTTTGAATATTTTCTAGTATTTCTTTATTCTTTTATGCTAATGGAATATCACCAACTTTCAAAGCTTAAAGATCTGAACGATTTTTGTGATCACTTTCTAATGGTTATTTATCCATTTTAATTTTATGAGGAACTATGTATCTGTAGTCCCAATATCTCACATTATCAAAATTGATGAATCCTATATATGTTCCATAAAGTGTAGATACTTTTTAACCTTTAAAGTTTACATCAGCCTAAAAAAAATCAGATGTTCTTTAACATAAGTAATATATGATTACTTTTTCTTAACTTTGCCTATATCAATGATACAGGAAAGTCCGTTGGCCTTATCAGAGAATGTAATTTTGTTGATGGTTTCCTGTCTTAATTAACCAAAAAATGTTCCACTATATAATTCATTAGGGAAATCGAAATCAATTTTTTATCCATCATTAAATTCAATTGATCTTTTGCCTTTATTAATAATCTAAAATAATATTATATATATATATATACTGTAACTGAATTTAATCCAGCTCTGCCTTCTACTAAATAATATCCATAATATTTATATTTTTTATTTGGACCATAGACTAAGAAATAACTGACTGGAGGATGATGCATAATTTATTCGCAATAAACTTAGGTTCCATCATTATAATTGGCTTGAAGAGTTTCTCCTAATATTGGATTAAGCTTGATAGAATGGAGAAAGTACTGGTTTTAAAAATGTATTAGTCCAAAAAAATGATGATAAAGTTGCTGTAATAACAAGCTTGAATCTTTCTAAGAAATCTGGTGTCATCGTAGCTTTTGAAATATACAATGGGAAGACAGAAGCTAATCATTAATAAAATATAATACTTCCATGAACAGATGTTTCTAAGGCAGTCTTAGGAATCATCACTCTTATAGGGAAACTTACTTTTGTTAGATTTAGAGATCCTGACAAAATTTTCTTACCAATTTATTTAACCATCTCCTTTCCTACACTTCTTGCTTTAGTTACTACTTTCTTATCTGCACAAATTCTTCCTCCTTTTTCATATCCTTCTTAATGACGAATTTCATCATCATTAGGAAAATATTTAAAATTGAGCACCAATTATAGAATGTCATCTTCTGGAACATCATGATATCCAACGTATTCCAATTTATCTGGATCAGCTATACCTTCATTCTCTTTATCTTATTCTTATACTTAAGCTACTGGATCGAATCCTTTAGCCTCTAATTCTTTATCTTCATTTGTAACAACTTAAGTTTCATCCTAACATAATTTACTATTTAAAAGTACATCAACATAATCACTTTCATCTTTCTCTTCTTATTAACCTGAGTTAGATTCGGGTTTCTTCTTTTTGAACCAGCCAAACATAAACAATATATTTTAATAAACAATAAATTTATTATAGATAATAGTATCTAATTTTCATTTTCATTCTTAAGCATACATTACTTGTTATTTTATAGAATAAATTTATATATTATATATAACTTTTATAAATTTTATAAGTGATAAATCATTTAGATTACAACAGTTGGAATTAATTTCCTGAATCCTAAGATTTCAACTCTTGAAGAATTCTGTCTTAATATTTTTAAATTTCTTTCCCAGAAGCAGGTATCTTACTAAAATCTGTCTTTTAAAAAAAGTTTAACCATTCTACCTTATCCTCAATAGGAAATTTCAATTCTAAAGCTCTTTATTCTAATTTTCTCTCCCTAGAACTGATGTTTTCTTAAACTCTTGAGAGTCTTTAATTAAACTCAGCTAACTTCTATTTGTATTCATTTCCAATTTCCTTGCTTATCTATAAAGCTTCTTAACTTACTTTCAAGCTACACCATGTAGAATCCATATTTGGCTTCTATTCAGAACTGCATGAAATGTAGGTTGATTTATTGGAACAAGATTGCCTGAATTTAGAATTAGGAATTAAATTACTCTCTTATAAGTAAATAGCCATTAATTCTACTTCATTTTCAGTATTTAAAGTGGAGGCAGTATCAAAAATCTCTAAGCCTTATGATTTCTTTAATTTAGATATTTCATATTAATTCTAAGATTTAACATCTGACATTAATCTTGCAATCTTATACTCAATTCCTAAACATTCAAACTCGACTTCAAAAAACCATTGTGGATACAAAGGTCTTAATTCTTCTATTTTTTCATCAATCTATTAATAGAATTCAGAATTGGTAATTTATTCACATTCTACCTTTGTTACAATTTGTTCTAAAATATTAAAATTTAACAAAGTCTTCTAAATTTCAAATTTCTTTCTATGCCCTATCCAATGAACATAATATTCATTAATATCTACATCTAAAGCAGTAATAAAGTATATCTAAATTAATTCCTTATTATTCTAAATTACAAGATTTTTATAACTCTCCCTTAAGATATCTATCACTTCTGTTGTTAATGTGATTTAACACCAAAATCTTATCATATATCCTATTAATTTAAAATGAGGATAGAATTTAGATTAAGTAGATTCAGCTTATAGATTAAATTTTTTTTCATACATCTACTAAATTAAATCACATTGTAAATCATATTGATTCTAAAATGTATTCATCAACTGTTAATATTATTGATATAATTTTATGTAGAGTTTTATGTTATGAACATAATCATTTTTTTTTTAATTTTCCAAAAATAATTCATTATAAAATTAACATATGTGAGCTACATTATTAAATACAATGCAAAAGTTTTCTAAAAAATTATTTTTTGGAAACAGTGAATGTTTTTTTTTAAAAAAATCAACTACACACCACTTCAAACATATAAGAGAATAAAGGTCATGATCGTCTAATTAACAATTAAGAAAATTAAATTATTTTTATTATTCTGGAAGACCTTCAAAATGTTCTTTAAGTCTTATAAATTTACGTTATGATAAGAATAATTAAAACCATTCTGATGTATATTCTGAAATTGGATCATTTTGAAGAATAGGTAAAGGTTCTGAAAATTAATTTGATTCATTCAATTATTTAATTTTGCAAGAATGGATTGCATTTTTTTACCATTAACTGTTAGGATATTGTATATATTTTAAATTGTCTGATCGTCTTAATTCCTTGAAATGCTACTAACAGAAAGAACAATCTTAAATAGCTATGTTTATTTCTGAAATTTCATTTTAATGTTATTAAAACAAGTTAATAAGTTATTGATTCTTGATATTCTGAACTGAAATATTCTGAGATTAGTCTTCCTTTTACTAGATTTATTTTATCTCTTTATAATTCCTCTCTTCTGTTTCATCAGCAAAACATTGAAACGAAAGATTTCCCATTATTTAATTAATTCATTGTAGAATGATGTGTTTAAGTATATTTCAAATTTAAACAATACGTAATTAATAAAATAAAAAGATCAAATTATCCATTAAATCAATATTTTACTAAATGGAATCCCAGTAAACCATGTCGAATTTAATCAATACTAATGTATATTTAAATAAATTTATTTTGTAATATAATTTAAAAAACAAATTCTAAAAATATATGTTCTTTTAATATATAATTCACTATTCATTTATATTAAGATTTTATAATAAATATTAAATTTAACTTATTAAAGTTTAAAAAAAATTTGTTATGCAAGATCTAAAATATATTTTAGACATGCAAACACTTTTTATTTAGGCAAAATAATAATATCAAAAACGCACTGCTATCAAATTTTATATCCTTAATAATATAATTACTTTAAATGATATTTTTTAGCTGAAGCTATTTGGTAATATATTTTAAAACATTTCAAGCTCATTTGATAGAGTATATAAAATAAATTTATTCTCTATATAGCCCAATAAATAATATATTAAATTACAGACGTTTAATTTGAAATTTTATCGTAAATAGCATGTTTTGCAATATTCTCCATTTTTATGGACTGTTTTTGATTAAAATAATATTTTCAAGCATATTAAAAAAATAAACATTTTATTAAATCTGGTATTACAGTAAGAATTTTCTTTAATCTGGTAGTTGGTAGAAAATAATATTTAGCCAATTTTATATAAATATTTAACTCATGAAATTGAACTAATTCAAACTAATTGTTCATTTTTTTCGATGATTGAGTGTAAATATTTTTTTCCATATTTATTTGCTTACTCATCTTATTTATATATTTGGATCACTAGTTTATATTGCTTTTTAATTCTATTATGTAGGCAATAACATTTAAAAAGTATTCACCAAAGCATCTTTGACTAGAGAAGACTACTCTTTCAGAATCCATTTTATTCCTAATTGTATAACTTAAGTACTCTAATTTGTAGAAATTTTTTATTCTCTCTATGGAAATGGTTGTTTGAATTTGAAATATTACTTTTTTGTCGCTGTTAGGTTTTTACTTAATCCCTCATTTGAGAGATGAAAGAATTTTTATAATTATAAAAATGTATAATTTTTCATAAAAAAATAAAGGAGTAACGATAACACAGAAGCATTTTTAACATATCCAATTAAGATATTCTTTATTTCTGTATTTGATTATTTATATTCCATAAAACAATATTTTTAAAAGTTTACAATATAAAATAAACTAAAAATTACATTTAAATTAATAGAATATTAAATTTTATATATCTTATTATGGAGATAAAAGAAATTTAAGTACAATATATATTATTATATCACATTTAAATAAATAAACTAAACATTCCACAATAAATCACGAGAAAAATAGCTATCAACAGATGGAAAATTTGAATTCATACATACAATTTAACATCTGAGAATTTGCTTCTTAGGCTTAAGTTCTAATATAGGATTCAATATTATCAATATCAAACTCTAAAAGTGTTATATATTGCTAATAAACTCAAGGAATTTAATTACTTTTTATTAGATACATTCTCTAATAAAACTTCCTTTAGGTTTATTTTGATAGTTATCCTTGAATGGCTTATTTAAACATAGTTATAATTTATAATATAAGATTATAGAAAATTTTTAAAAATACTTAAAAATTAAATCCTTAAATCTGTAAATTTATCGATTTATTAAATATACAGTAATTATTATTTTTGCAAGATTCTATATGAATTCTGCAAGCAAATTTTAACAATACTTAATGAATTGAATGAACAATTATATATATAAATCATAAGATGTGTTGATTAGTCGAATATTAAGGATCACTTTCAAGCTAAATCATCTCTTCAGAATTAATGAAGTCAGTTTAAATTGATGGTATCTTATACTTTGATAGCAACTTGTCATAAGGAAACATTTAATCCAACTCTTCAATCAATATTGGGATGTACTTAATGTAATTTTATTTAGTTTCACGACACTTAATCTTTTGATTTCTTTATACTGCTTAAGTAGCATAAATGTTTAAGAATTCTTTCCAAGACTCTCTAGCCTAGTCTCTATTTTTTTCTTATTGAGGAATTACTTATTCTCGATTAGTGAATAGCTCTTTAAGATCCCCTAACTCAAATTTCTTCTGCTAAGATTCTTTATTTTTCTTGAGCCATTTCAAGTAATCTACCACCGATTTTAGTTTTCTATTCACAGCCCAATGATAAAATTAATTCATGAAAAATGGTACAACTCTTCTCTTGAATGTACTGCAATCAGAGTCCTAGGTTTTAATTTTATTTAGCTTTTAAACAAACTTGATGGTCAAGTCTACAATCTTTTTATCAATGATTAAAGAGATCTTTTAATCATTAGATATTTCTTAACTTAGGTTTATTTCTTGAATCATTTAAAGATGTAATAATTATTAACTTTGATTTTTATCTGAATTTTAATTTGAAATCTTCTTTTTTATATAGATTAAAAACTCAAATTTTAAATGATAAATCTATAAGAATCTTCCCTAAGATATAGTACTTCTAAAACGGTTTTAATTTATTTAAATAAATATATCTAAGTTCATTCCTACATTGTTTAAGTGGTTGTAAAAGTCCATAATACATTTTTTCAAAAAATTAAAGTTCTTTCCATAAACACTTTTTTTCGTCAAATTTTATTTTTTAAATAAAACCAAAATTTATCTTCAATCTCTAAGAAGCAGATATTCTAAATAAAAGATTCTTATTGAATTATGTCAGAGTAAAATGATTCTATTAATTCTCATACGAATAATTGAACAAAATTTATTTATATTTAACAATTTAATATTCATTACTTAAGAATCAAATTTTAATAAGGTTTATAATTTTAAATTAACTTTCTCATTTATCAGAGTGATTCTAATATAAGGATTGATTTCATAATTATGAAAATTAGATGATAAATAATAACTAATAATCAATAAAACCCAGATTTTTATGGAGGCAACCATTAAAGTACTCTCATTTATACATCTTTATGAAGTCTATAATAAATAAGAAATCAAATACTTGCTTAAAATTAAATCTCTAAATTGAGGTATTTTACACTTCAATAAATAAACAGTTTTAAATAATTCAAATTGTTCGTCTTATTATAATGATGATAAATTTTAATCCACATTATGAATTAATTCTTCTGCCTTATTTTGTAGTGCTTTTACAAATTCATGACATTAATTAGGAACCTTTATTGATATCATTTCATATTCTTTTAATTTAACTTAAATTTCGGATAAATTCGGTTTACTATCATAATGCTGCTAACTTAACTTATAAATTTTTATAAATATATACATTTGTTGTATAAATTTCATCAATATCCTTAAATATAGCTAAAATTTCATTGTTCCATTATTAAATTTTAGTAATTTGTTGTCTAAGCTCAGTTAATTTTGGCAAAGAAAATTTGATATCAGTTTAAATTATGTGTTGTTTAATTTCTTTTTCAAACTAATTGGCCAATTATTCATATTATTCAAATGTTAATTATTATTTTAATTGTTATTGTAATTGATTATTTAGTTCAGCTTAAACTCTTAACATTTGAATAGTCTTTATAATTTAATGATCTAGTTCTGAAAGTTATTCTGGATATCTTTCTTTCATTAATAAGTATAATTATTCTGTTTTTTCTTATTATTGTTTTTTTAATTATTTGGTTTTAAAGGTAGCTTTACTTTATAATAATTCATTTGCTGTATTCAAAAATTCCCTTTAACCTATGAGAGATAGTAAATGCTTTGATTATGGTAATAATATAGGTAACCATTCACTTTCAGAGTAAAGAGCAATCAGTTAAGAAAGATTAAGATTTTTATGGTCCTCATATCTTACTCTCCATTCATCAACCCTTTGTTCTAAAAGCTCAAGTAATTCTAATTCAACTAATTAAGCAGGTAATTTCTATCCGATTCTAATAAACTCTTTAAATTCATCAACAGTTGGTAATAAAAATTGACCATAAATATATTCTCCAGAAGTAGGTAATATATTTTTTTCAAATTATATTTTATGTTTTTAATAATCTTCATGCAATTCACTCTATGGATCAATATATTATTCCCACAAATTTTCATTTAGAATTAAAAATGGAAGATTATTTTTTTTAAGACAAACTAATATGAAATATTATAAATACTTCTGCAATTATACTTATCTTATTGCTACTCTCTCTACTTTTTAATTCCCATACATTCATAATGATACCATTCTTCACAATTGTCACAAAATATCATAAATTTCACTTATTATTATAATTTAGTGTGATAATTGTAAAACTATTCAACATTTTTTTCATGTAAGCTTTTTAAAATCTAGAATTCTGTTATAGCTGATTCTCCTCCTTATCTACATGTACAATAGATTTCATCCTAACTATATAGATTCAATAATTCTTAAGACGAATTTTTAACTTAATCCAAAAAGCTTGAACTACTAAATTCTACTTCTAAAGTTGGAGATGCCTTTCTGTTGAATCCTTTTTTATAACTTCTTTTTTAGGAGATAGGTTTCTTTAATGCTAACATAACAGGATCAGAAGGCATACACTCATTTGGTGAGGATCTAAATGCTTTTCCTAATGGAACGTTGGCATCATAAAATGCTATATTATCATCTCTCATCAATTTTGAAACTTATTTTACTCTTTTTGAATGTTTTAATGATTAACTTTCTTAATCATAGGTAGGTTGAGATTCTTCTTGAGATTTGTTTTTTAATTTATTAATAGGTTTTTATACTTTTTTTTTAATGTTAGATTAAGATGACATAATTGAGCTTTATTATTAATTAATTAATAAAGAGGGTTATTATTATTATTATTATTATTATTACTATTATTATTAAGTCTATTTAGACATCTTAAAATCTTGAGGTTACAATTAATCAAGATATTCAAGAAATGGTTTTAATTTTTAAATCATTATTATATTTTTTAATCTTGGAATATCATTAATCATTTCTGATGCCATTTGCATCCAATTGTTAATTACTCTGAATTTCTTAGCCATAACGTAAAATTAAGGCATAAAAACTTCAGAATAATATGATACTTCTTTTACACTTAAAACTGATAAAGCTATTTATGCTTATTTATTTATCATAACTAATTTTTCAATTGAACAAATTAATTCTTAACTAATATAATTTTTTTCAATCCCCTAAAGCACAAGGCAAAGTAATTCAGGAACTTTAAAATAATAAAGTAATTCTCCAGTCAAAGAATAAGTTTCTTAATAAGATTCTGAATCTTTTCCTTTTTTCTTTTTTTTTTATTATTGTTAATCATTTAAATTTGTAATTTAATTTTACCATTATTAATACTAATATATCCAATCTTCAATCTACTTATTAATTTCCTCATTCTAAACTTCCTTCTAATATTCTTTTAACCTCTATATTCGTATGGGTTACAATTTTTTTAATTTATTTTCATCTAATAGAGATATTTATCCTAAATAACTACTAATTGTATTTTGAAAATTCAAAAAAAAATCTTAAGCCAATTTGGAGAGTTTGATTCCTTCTTTCTTCTTTTTATTCTATGGATTATCTGCATATATTGTTAACATTTCCTCTTTCAATTATTTTATCGATTCATCATTCTACAATGCCTATAAGATTGAATCAAATAATGGATCTGATGTAGCTATTGTTGATAAAATCCAACTAACTTTTTAATTCGATGCATGTAAATTCTATAGATCCTTAATTAATTATTCATCTACTGGTAATTTCAAAGATTCATCCAAAAGACATTTAATTTATTCTTAATTCTAAGATTAAATAGCTTCTTTTGCATCCTTATTCCATTTTTCAGTATGCTAAATTAAAGCTTAAATTATCTATAGATCTTTAGATCCACTTAAAAAAGGGGATTGAAACTTCTATAATTTTTCAATTTAGTCTTGAGTATGCTAAGTCCCATTTCTTTAGATATATATCTTACAAATAGTCTCTATTCCATCAATTTACTAACTTTAATCATCATTCACTCTTAGAGTCTATTTTATCATATACACTTATGCATGCCAATCTAAAATCTAAATTATTATGTCTCTAACTTTTGTCATAAGAGTTAATTCTTATCTATATTTTAATCCTTCTTTAAATAATTCCCATAGTTTATAAAATGTTTTGTTTTAATTATTTTTTCTAGTTGATTAAACTTACTTACTATCAATTAAAGTTATCAACTATTCTTTCCAACTTTGCATTCTTTCGGATATCTATTCAATTTCCTAAATCTTATCAGGATCTAACTAATTAAATATATCTTGTGTTGGATTGAAAAGTGTATTTGGATATTATTACAATTCAAAATTGTCATCATATACATCAATAAGTGATATATTTTATTGATAACATAATATCTCATCTGCTAATTAGTTCCATTCTAAGACTCTTAACGTTTAGGTTTAAAGTAATTTCAACTCTTCATTAATAATCCCTCTATTCAAAAGCATTTAAATCTGTTAATTTGCTATTTGATGTTATCTTTCAAACATTTTTTATTTTATAGAATCCAATATTTAAGAATAGTCTATCATACTTTATAATCTTTCTTAAACATCTAGGTAGAATGGACAATCTAATACTTCCCCTAATAATTTTTATTGCATTTCAGGATCATCTATTTATTACTTTGCTTTTTCATTCAATTCCAAAGCTTATTAATATAATTCGTTAAAATAATCAAAGTCATCACAAGTGACAATTAATTTTAATATTTATTAGTTAAAAATTCCTGCTTAAGATAAGGTCATTTTTTCTGTTTTTTCTCCTTAATTTGAAATATATTATCCTAATCTTGTTTTTGTATATTAAGTCTTAGTAAATTTACTGATTTTTTCTACTAAGTCCAAAACAAATTCGTACAATCTTTTATGTAATAATTCAAATGCTTTTATTTCAATTGGAAGTTATTTGTATTCTTAATTATAATTTGCAAGTATTCTTAATTGAATTTTTTAAGAATGAGAATTAGAAATGAGATTTTCAAAAATGTCATCAAATTTATCATTATCCTCAAGAGGAATAGGAAGCTTCAATAATTTTTAGTAAAATGTTTCAGATTTCTAAACTTATTCCCTTAATTACTGTATTTCAGGCGTTATAATGGGAATCTATTCTTCAAATTTTTCTAAACATTATCGTAATTTTTCCAAAGTTTATTTTTCTTTTAATAATTTATTTATTTATCTTTATATTTATATTGATGTTGAATGAATAGATTTTATTGATTCAGGAACTTCATATTTTAACTACTATCCTTGTTCTAATAATGTCTATAGCTAACCCAAATAAACTTTTTATTTGCTATTTATCATTTCCATCAAGTCCTACCTCCATTTATTTTGTTACATCATTTTGTCTTCATTCAATTTGCTAATATACATTTCAATTTTTTCATTCATATATTCATCTGTAAATTATAATGCATGTCTATGTTTATATTGATTATAAACTATTAAACTTGGAAATAATAAGTAAAACTTAGCTTTTATAACATTATAATCCATTGTCTTCAAAAACATTAGAGCTCTCTCATTAACTTGTTCCTAAGTAATCGTTAAACCACTCAAAATCAATCCATCACCACTAAAACCTTTACTTTTCTTCTTTGGATCCTCCGTTGCTTATTCTTCTACTTGGTTCAAAATTAAGCATTATGCAAAATTTAGATAATCATCTATGTTCTAAACCTTTTCGATTTTTTCTGTTTAAAATATCAAACTTTGTCTCTTATTATAGTAATTCAAATTTACATGCTTAATAAATTTATCCAAAGTCTTCTCTGGCTTATCAGGAACAATTGCTTAACATCTCTCATCCACTATAATCATTCTCTTAGAATGTAGGAATCTATTCTGCTAATGAACTTCTTGAAGCTTTCCATCATTTTGTTCAACTTCCATAGCATCATCCATAAAGCTCATAATCTCTTTATATCTATATTTTTATGAATGATTAGAATAGGCATTATCAATTAAAAACTCAAAAATATTTTATCATTATAAAAGATATAAGTTACTCTCATACACCCATCTCTAATTTTACAATAGAGTCTATCCAAAAGAATGAATAATAACTATACACTTGCTTCGACTTCTTTTTTCTTCTATATTATAAAAGACTAAATTGAACGATAATTCATTCCTTGTAATTACTTCAAGTCACAGTTAAACTCACTTCAATAGATGAATAATTTTTCTCTTTATTAATTAGTTTGAGATAATATTTACATAGTTTTTACAATCTGGATAGTCATAAAAACTAATTACTAAATAAGAATAAGCAATCAAAATGTTGAGGAGTCACGTTCATCTTCATTGATTGAAGCTATATCTGATGAGAATATAAATAAAATCAAGATTGTTGAACTTTGATATTAAGAAAAATTAAGAATTAACTTTATTCCATCACCTAATTGTCATTGATATATATCTATTGTTATTTAAAGAATTCACTATTGTTTTAAGTAATGAAGGTCTTTAAAATCTCTACATTGTATTTTAGTTATGTAAATTATAATTGAATAAAATTTGTATATTTTTTAGTAATTTAAATTTAAATTGGATAATTATTTCAATATTCATAGAAATTTAAGCTCACACTTTAAGAAACTTAATTAAATTCTAATAGGAGGTGATCTTGATCTATGTATTGATCTTTAGATTTCCTTAAATTGAAAGTTGTTTCATCAAATTAAATGATTTCTGAATTTTAGGTTTAACAAAATATATAACATAAAATAACATGAGCAAATGCAACAGTAATTCTTTATTTATTTTTTTCTAACTATTTTTATAATTAATCTGCAAACTCTTGATTGAATTATTCATCAGTAATATTTTATGAAATAAAGCTTTCTAATCTTTATTCATTATACAATAAAAGTTGCTCTTTAATATCATAAAATTAATATAATATTCCTTCTGATAAAGAAGCCATTTCACGATATTATTCTTCTAGAATTCTAAAATCTAGTTCATATATTTTGTTATTTTAATATTTTTTGTAGTTATCACTTATCAAACCCAAAATAGATTCACACATCTTTTACAATTTTAAACACAACAAAGCCATGATATTAGGGATTTAAAATATATGTATAATCTCTTGAAAAGTGTTTGAAAAAAAATACATCTCATTAATTTTTTTATTAATTTTCTCTATTTCTAAACTAAATTAATTATTTTAATGGTTGTAATTATCTTTTATTTCAGTAATTCTTATTGATTTCTAAACTTACAATTACTCAATTTTTGGTGGCTAAATTGGTTAATTTTTAAGACGATCAATAAGATTTGCTTCTATAGTCTAACTGTTTTCAATATAAAACTTTTCATAATCATCAAAAGGAATTCTGTTTGCTTGCAACTAAATTTTACTAATCATACCTAGATATATCAATAATCTCAATACTAAATATTGGTTTGCCAAAAGCTGGATGATTGATTAATTTTTCAAAAGATATTCTCTTTACAGGATTGAATTGAAGCATTTGGGTTAAAAGATCTTGTGTATGATCTGAAACTTCAATTTTATTTTTCTAAAAATTAATCTCAGCTTAAAATAATAAAATTGATTACGTTATTTATTTTAAATGTAATCAATTTATTTAAATGGATATCTATTGTACAATATTTGATAAAAAATGACCCCAACAGAAAACATATCTGACGATAACCCATATTTCTCTTGATTAAATATTTCTGGAGCCATCGTATATAAACTTCCTAATTATAAAACTGATTATTAATCCTTTTATAAATTCAAGTAAGTACTGCGGATGACAATAGTTTACAAAAGCCTAAATCAGCTATTTTGTAAATAGAATTATTATGAACCAATATATTTTATAATTTAAGATCTCTATGAATAATAAATTGAGCATGCAAATCTCTTAGTCCCTTCAAAATTTGTTTTATTATACTCAGAGCGTCCTGTTCTGTCAATCTAATATTAGGATTCTTTAATTATTATTCTAAATCTCCTGCTAAAGTTAAAAATATTCAATTAATTTTACAATCGCAATATTCCATCACAATATAGCAATACTATGTATCTGAGAAGGTTTCTACAAATCCAATCACATGGTCACTCTTTACAAGTTCTAATGCTCTAATCTCTGATTATACTAATTGTCCCATAACTCCATCACTTTCTTTAAATCTCTCTATTTCTATCATCTTAATAGCAACAAACTACTAAGTACGGATTTATAAACCTTTGAAAACCTAAATATTTATTTTAAATACCGATCCAAATGCACCTTTTCCTAACAAAGATTTAATCTCATATCCTCTAATTTATTGACCTGTTAGTGAACAATTCTTCAAGAGCTAATTCATACAAGAATTTAATATTAAAATCAATTTTAATATTCATTTATGTTAAAAATTATGATTTTTTATCACTTATAAATTCATTGATAAGAATAAGCATTAATATAGAAACATAGAATGATTGTATTGCAATATTAATAAAATTAATCATGTTACTAATATTAAATTGATTATAATGAATATTTGAAGCAAAACTTAATAATTGATACTATAGATATTTAAGGGAACTAAAAAGTTATAAGAAAATAAAATACTAATTATTTTTTAGGTTTTTGCAGTGAACCTAGCAACAGAATCATTGCTAAATAATTCTTGATTGGCTATAAAATCATTTTCAAGTGAAATATAAATATCATAGACAGTTTTTTGCTAGAATTAATAATGACATTATTACATCCAAATCAGTATAATTGTATTAGTAATAGGTTTCAGTATCTTAGACAACAATTAATGTATGATTGATTGGTTGATTAGATTCATTGAGTGCATTCTTTATTTAATAGGCCGATGGAAATTAAACACTTTTTAGTTCTTAAGCAAAAATGGTTTCATTTACAATTGATAAATTTTAAGAATTTTCCCTCTTTCTTATAGTGAGGTAAGACTTACCACAATAAGAAACTTTGAATCTGAGAGAAATTGACGATGTAGTACGATCAATCATTTCAGGATTAATGAAAAAATTAGGAATATTATCAGATATTTCTTCTAAAGTATAAAATGGCTCATCGTCAAGTCTTGTAATAAATTTTTATATTTCTGATCTCCTAGAGTTTAAAAGCTAAGCTAAAACAAGTGGCTTAGTAAATTCATTCATATTTGAAGGATCTGGTAATATTATTAAATTCCAAAATAAATAAGAACTGGATGTTGAAACATCTAAAATAGTCTATTTACATTCAGTTGTTCGTTCTTATAGTCTAGCTTTAGTAATTCCAATCATTTCAGCCATTTTTTAAATATAATCCATTTTAACTTCATTGTCAATAGAAGCCTAATTGATTTTGAGTGTTAATAATGCAATTCTTTGTGACTTTAGTGTTTGGAAAAAAACCTTCATAAAAGTCGGATTATCTACTTTATTTAAATTCATGACAAATATAAAGATTTCATAGTTATGATTAGGTTAAAGCATTGATATAGTAAAATTAACGTCTAAAGTCATAGTCCTAACATAGTCAATTCCATATTGAGGATTAGAGTAAGAAAGAGTGGTATTATTATCATTTGGTACTTTAGTTTCTTCAAATGTTGGATTGGGCATATGTTGGTCAGCATAAACATAAAATATAAACCCTTTTATATCAGTAATAACTTAGAATGTAGCAGTAGATCTGGTAACTTCTAGAACTTTTGTTTCAAGAATTTTAGGTTTTCTAAATTCCTGATCTCTTATAGGTATAATCATTTACTGTACATCAAGTTCAAATGAATCAGCATCATATCCACGCAATCTGTAGTAGAGTGTAATAGTATCTTCACTATCAGGATAATTGATGGATATGTTTAAGTCATAATGAACAGAATATTATAATTTAGCCATTTCTAATTAAGTACTAGATAGATTTGCAATTGAATGTTCAGTAATGTCAATACCACTATCAACCAATTCAGCATAGGTTACACCAAGTTTTTCTAATCTTTTATCAGTAATGAACCATTTTTATCTTAAAGGGATATCAGCAGTAAGATTCATTTTGAAACCTAATCTAACTAATATTTATTAATATGGAGGATTATTAGTTGTAATATAAAGTGGATATGATGTGCCATTCCTAGGCATGTACTCCATTTTTTCAATAGTTAATTTCCTTTTAAGTGTTCCTTTCACCATTTGTAATGGTGTCAATCTCAAAGGAGCATAAGTAACTGGTAAAGTATCTCCAGTTTTACTCCATTATATATAATAAGTCTATAATAAAATAGTTCTAGGAGCAGCAACTCTAAACTTAGCTTATTTACTGCCTGCAATAATTTGTACTGGGTTTGGAGTAATAATAATCTAGGAGTCTAAAACGTTTGGGGACAAAGTCAATGTGAAATCTGCTTTATCTGTAATATTCATTATGATTTCATCAGAATATGATCCAACTTCCAAAATGAATGGCTATTTTAAATTTACATCAATTTATAACCCGTCATATTAATAAATTAATGAGGCTGAATGTAGATTTGCGTAAGTTCTTCCCAAAACTATTTTATTAATGGAATCGTAATTATAAACAATGAAATTATTAGTTTCCCCATCATCATCTGGTGTCAATACATTCGTAATAGTTAACTCTAATTATCCTGATCTATCAGAATACCAATCTTAATTATTTGTTATAAAGGCAAATCTAAAATAATCCCATTTGCAAGATGCAAAAAAAGAAAATTCTGGTGTGGTCTCACAACCACCGTTAAAAGAATCAATAATAAAATTATTTGGAAAATCAATATATATTTATCCACCGTAAACTGTAGCTAACACTTGTTAAAGGGGATAAATTTCAAATATGAATGTACTTGCATATCTACTTAAAGTTACACTACTTGTAATTTTATTTAATTATATCAATAATGGAGCCAATTACGGAATTACACCACTAATTGCATTATTTCCTAAAAGCATGTTATTTCCATCCATTATTCCAAATAAAAATGTTCCTGTAGCCTAATTATTTAATCTGTTAGGATTTATGACTCCTAATAAACTAATATCTAAAGTGCCTACAAAATTAGTCAATTAATAAAATCCTGTAATTTTGATATGATATGGTATAATGGCCATTTTTAAAGCCCCTTAAAGAGTATTACTTTTGACTTACATCTTCTCTATTCCAATTATAAAATCATATTCAAATGGAAATCTGATCAAAATGTAATGATTTGTTGTTAACGTAAAAGCAGTTTTGATTTCTAAATTAAAATTATAGTATGCTATTTCCCCTTCATTTTTAGGATAGAAATCTAAAATTACATTGGATGGAGTTAATTCATCTGTTACCATAACTGTTGGACACAATCCTGTTGCTATCACCTATGAATTATAAGTAATTGATATAGTGAATCCACTTAATGGATTGTTTAATTATAGATATCCATAGTATTCAATTTTAAAAGCTTTACCTTTTATTGAATAATCTGTAACCATCTATACATAAGATGGAGTGCTTGTTTCAATAGCCAAACATTCTCTTAATGGTATCACTGAATCTTAAACAATCCTACAAGATACTACATCTGCTGATATTGAATAGATTGAAAGCATTCCTGGTAGATATAAGATTATTTAACTTAATTTTGGAATTGAAAAATCCACATTAATATACCATGTATACAATCCTAAAGTTTTCTTATTACTTGGATTAGACTCTACAGATGTAACTGTTAAAACTTAAGTTGTAAATGAAGTTGATCCTATTACAACTTATTTTGTTCCATCCTCTATTATATTTCCATTTTTATCTACAATTGAAATCCCAATTGTAAATGTACCACTCATAGGGTTTTTTATACTAAAAATCCCAATCGAAACTCTCTATCCTTTAATTAAGGGAGCAAAATTGAGAACTCTAAATTATCTTATAGTTGGCAAGTCATACGAAATTTTATTTGTTGAATTTTTTAAATTTGTATACGGAATATTGTCTAGATAAGCATTAGATGTTTAAATATCATATCCTAATGGAAAATCAATTATTATCATAGATCCTTCATAAGATTTCATTGATGTTGTAAAAGATATTGAATAATTAACATATGGATGTTATTAATAGTCTGATGATATTGATAAACTAATATCTAAAAGTGATCCTTTAGTTAAGGCTGGTATTGTAAATGTTGCTGTGTCTGCAAATTGTCCTCCCGATGCAGTTTTAATAGTATGAGTAATACTTGAAGATGGGAGACTTACTGGAATATCCACTCTTTCAAAAATTAAAGTATGTAATACACCATTCGATAATTAAGATAATTTTGTCATTATGTAAATGAAAGTTGGAAAATATTAAATAACTTCTGGTTCTTAATAAACTCCATCAATACTGATTAATAATTTATCTGGATTAAAAGTAAAACCATTAGGTAACTCAAAATAAATTCCATTTAATTTAGATGATGATATACTTATTACAGTTTTGAACTTATAAGTTAGAGTGGTTTCAACTTATAATTTAGGATTTTCTAAAACTGGTCCACTAAAAGTAATTAAAGCATTTCCAACAGCATTTTTAACAGCTCCAATATTAAATGATTGAGATCTCAAAGTAGTTTTAATTTTCTATGTATATTTTACTAGATCAACTCTTATACGTGGTATGGCTCCAATTGTTGATGGATATTACACAGGTATTTTTAATGAAATAGTAACAGGAGATGTATTAGTTGCTGTAATTGCTGCATATCCTTAAATTTTGACCATCGCATAATTTTGAAATGTTGGAGTAGCTGTATTTACACCATGAAATAACACACAAGATAATTTATTTCCAGCACTAGCCACAATTCCATCTTAAAATTAACAACCATATGAGGATAGATCAGGTAATCCTGAACCTAAATCATAAGTGAAAACATTATTTGTAATATAATACTGATAAAAATAAACTTCTATTGTTGTAAAAGGAACATAAGGATCATTCATATTTTTCACTCCTGCTGCAACATCACAATCAATTTAAAGTTACAACTACAAAGCTGTTTATTAATTCTAATGAATTGACAATTAACTAACAGAAGTTGTGACTTCACTTGATCCTGGTCCTGTTGTCTTTTTAAATGTTGGTGGAGATATTACAAATGTGTTATTATTATAATAGACATTATTTTAATCTTAAACAAAGACTCCAATAGGGAAACTTCCAGAACTTTCTGGTGTTAAAAGTCCTTTGATTGTTATAACTGCTCCTTTAACAGTAGAATCATAATAATCAAAGACATTTGTTATATTCAAATAACCAAGCCGAAAATCACATGTAACATCAACCATAACATCATTTGGGTCTTTAAATGTGCATTCAGGTACTCCTTAAAAATCTTCTGGTATTTCTAAGCCAAAGTAGGTTTTGGTTGTTAAACTAATTCCTACCTTAGCAGTATATACTATTGTAATATAAGCATTAGTTTAAGGATAAATATTGCTCGAAACAGAAGGATCATCAAATGTAATAGCATAAACAAGTGTTGCTGTAGGTATTGGCCATAATACTATTTGCAATTAACTATTAACAGACAATGTATCCTAGTCTGTTAAATACAAATAATCAGAATCTTTATATGTATAAATCTCAATTGGATTGGTTAGAATAACTCTATCTCCAATTCTTGCTCTAAAACGTACTTCTACAAATTCATAACTGTAATCAGATTCTACATATGATTAAAAATTAGATAAAAACATATCCTTTCCTAATGGACTGCATACACTATCTTAAAATTAACTTGGATCTAATAATCCTCTAGTGATTTGGCAATTCAATACTTAATAAAAATCTGTTGCTATCTTAGCATATTAAAACCCATTTTTAGGTCTAAATTACAATCTAAATTCTCTTATATAATAAATATAAGGTTAATAATATAGTATTTCTAATTAAACTAGTTTCATTTATCCTGCTAAAATTTCTAATCCATTAACTGCAGATGATTCCTGAAGAGTGTTATTTGTATTTCTTTCTATGACTCTAAAATTAAAAAGTGGTGTTTTCATTTTTCTTGATGGATTTACAACATCAATAAAAGCTATTTAAACATTCGTTCCTTTTGAAATGGAATTTTAATTGCCTGATACAAGTATTTAATTTTTAAAATTCTTGTGAACTATACATGAAGGAGTAAAGATATTACAAGAACACTTCTTTAAGTCAGAAAGATCGTAAATCTCTGGAAATGTAATAATGAAATCAATTTTGCTATCTAAATCTTAACTTGGTTAAAGTGTTGCTAAGTAGTTTGTTACTTCTCCAGCATACTGATTGTCTATTGTCATCTATGCAAATAATAATTATATTGTTTCTCCTGCTAAACCTATAACAGCAAAATTTCTATTCATGTCAACAATATGAGAATTGAGCTTAGTATAGACTTTGAAATTTCCAGTACCACCTTATTTTTAAGAATTAATAATTCCTGATATTGTTATGGTCAAGGGAGTTTCAATTGGCCACTCTCCTAATTGAATTTCCAGTGATCTATCATTTTAAACAAATGTTTTTGTGTGAGGATAAGGTCCATATATAACTGCATCTGGACGTAATCCTAATCTATCAGGATAATTTGCTTCTGGGAACTCAATAATCAAAATTCCTGAAGATGGTAAGGTTGTATCAAATATCATTGTAAAATTATACTCTGACCAACTAAATATATTAGATCAATTCTAAATACCCATTAGGGTTAACATTTGACATTGTTAGAGATCTAGGCCCGAATGGTCTAACTCTCCCACAATAAACTTGATGTAGTAATAATAGTATTAATAACATAATATAATTAAAAATTAATATAAAATTTGATTATAAATATCAATTTTGTATCAATATTAAACCTTTTTAATGATTTCTATTAAATTCTTCTTTTTCAAATTCACAAAATCCTCTTCAAAATCTATCTTCTCTGTACAAAGATCTTAAAAATTTATGCATCTTTATAAGTGAATCAAAAAAATAACCAAAGTCTTCTTCTTTTTATTTTCAGATTCCCTATTAATTTCTTTTTTAATTAATGAATGCATTTCCATTAATACTTAACAATAGTTAAGCTAAAATGTTCCTGTTGGTTCTTCTTATAACTCTAATGTATACTCATATCTCAAATTTTTTAACACTTACTATGAACTTTAACTAATAAACATTAAAATAGAACGATACAGTTATTAAAGCAATATAAAGAATTATTGATTTTATAAAAAAGCTCCAAAGTTTTCTTACATTTGACTTAATTCAATCACATATGGATTGTTTTATAATGTAGAAAAGTAAACTTTGCTTTCAACTCTAATCCTTTTCTAAAGCATAAATTTACCAATCCAAGACTATAATATTAATTCAAATTTACTTCCGTTTAATTCAAGAATTAAATTTAATCGATTTCAGCATACGTTCTACTGCAGTATTCTAGAGCATCCTAGATAAAACGAAATTGCTAAATTGAATATGTACCATTGTAACTATTAATAAGTTAATTAAATTTATTTTAATTTCTGTCTGTCTTGAATATATGCTCGCTTTCAGATAATTATTAAATTGTATTATTAAATGACTATTAATTTGGAGTTATATAATGAGCAGCTCTCAATTCGTAAGTTAATTTTGATACATTTTATTAATAAAATTAATTATTGAAGACTGAATTGATTTTTTACAAATTCTCTACATACTAATTTTATTCCTATTAATCCTCTGCTTAAGTTCTAAAAATATCTCCATTTTATTTTAATGTATTCATTCCTGATTATTCTATTTGAACATCTTGATTATTATCATAGATTTTTTTATAAAAAGTGGTTGTTTCTTATTTACTCACATTTTTTAAAGCAATTAAACTTACCTAAGACATTTTTTATGTCTTTTTAAAAAGTGGAAATTCATATAGTTTTGGAAAAGTCAATCTTTCTTTTGGATTCTCTTTTAGCATTTTTGAAATGATCTCCTTGACTTCTTGTTGTATTTTTACCCCATTTCTGTTAAAATCTATATTCTCTATTAAAATGTTAGTAATATAATTTTTTACATTTTCGTATGGCTTCTAAATAGCTTTAAGTATTTAGATAATCAAAAGGCAATTCACCAAATAAAAGTTAGTAAAATATGCATCCTATAGAAAAGATATCTGATTATAGGCCATAACTATCAAATCGAGCAACTTCAGGTGCCATTGTTCCAGGTGTTCCCAAACATAAAGTGACTTCCATATCCTAAGAGAATAAATTAGTAAAAAAATAACCTAGTTTTGTAATTATTTACAGAAGCCAAGATCAGCAATTTTTACTTAGTCATTATGCATCAATATATTTGCCAATTTGATATCTCTGTGTATTATATTATTTTTATGCAATTCACTTAATCCATTTAAAATTTAGATAATAATGTCAATTACCTTTTGTTCCTCTATCTTTCTTCCTTGTCTTTCCCAATATTTTTCTAAATCTCCTGCTATTGATTTTTAAATATTAAATTAATACCATTACAATATTCCATTAAAATATAGCAATTTTATTTTGATTAAAAATAATGTTCTAGCTTCAAAACATTAGGAGAGTCTATTTTTGAGAGAGCACTTATTTCGTCTTTTAGTAATTCCCCTACTATTCCTTCACTATTGCTTAAAGATTAAAATTGAATAATTTTGATCGCATGAAAGGATTAATCGATTATACTCTGGCATTTATAAACCTATTTAGTTATTATTAAAAAATCTATAATTACACAACCAAAGGATCCCTTGCCTAACTCTTCAACAAGCTAATAATCTCCAATTTATTTTCCCGTAAGCATAATATAAATATAATTAATTTCTATTCTACTATTTAATATCAAATATTGTCATAATTTTTATAACACATTTTGGAATACATTTATTCATGTTATTTATAAATCGTACTGGAAACCGCTATATCAAATATATTCATTAGTTATTTTTTATATTATTTGTTTATTAATCTATATTAAAACATTTTTCATTTTAAATCGCTTTATTCATTAGATTATTAAATTGTTTAATTATTATGATGCAATCATCATATATTTTTGGAATTCAGAATTTTACTTGGCCCTATAAATTCAAGATTTTCTATTGAAAAACCATCAAATATTAATTAAATGGCACAATTCGAAATTCCAAAAACTTTTAAAGCAGCCCAATTAGTTGAATACGGCAAAGACCTCTAAATAGCAGAGATAGAAACACCAGAATTAAAGGAAGGCTAAATTTTAATAAAAGTCGAGGCAGCTCCAGTTAATCCATCAGATCTAGCATTGATTGCTGGACATTATCCATCAGGAAAAGTATTTCCTGCTGTTCCTGGTATCGAAGGTTCAGGAATCATTGTACAATTAGGGTAGTTAATAATAAATATTGAATATATAGACCAAATGTAGAAAATTTGAAGGTAGGTACTAAAGTTGCCTTTGTAGCTCATTCAAATTATGGAAGCTATGGATAATATTCTGTTACTACCAGCTAATAAGTAATCCCATTGGATGATGATATCACTTTTGAAAGTGGAGCATCATCTATAGTTAACCCTGTTACAGTTATACTTATGCTTATAGAAACCTAAGAATTAGGAGCCAAGGCTATTGTACATACTGCAGCAGGCTCGGCATTAGGCAGAATGTTATTTAAGTATTTCTAAGATTCAGGAGTTGATGTTATTAATGTTGTTAGAAGATAAGAACAAGTTGATCTTCTCTAAAAGGAAGGTGCAAAATATGTTCTGAATCAAACTTCAGAAACTTTCTTCTAAGATTTAAATGCTTTAGCCACTTAATTGAAGTATTAATTATTTTAATATTATTAGTGCTACTGTTTTCTTTGACGCTATTGGTGGAGACTTAACTGGTTAAATATTCAGTTAATTACCTAATAAATCAACTGCCTTTGTTTATGGATTATTATCAGGAAAACCTGTTGGTAATATCACTGCAAACGATTTACTTTTCAAGAGCAAAACACTTAAAGGATTTATTTTAAGCACATCATTACACAAATATAATCCTTTTATTGATTTGGATGCTCAAAAGAAATTGAATTAATTGCTTAAAACAACTTTAAAAACAGAATATGCCAATCAATATCAACTTAACTAAATTAACGAAGGAATTGAATTTTATAAAGTGAATCAAACATAAGGAAAGATATTGGTTAGACCAAACTAATGAAAATATATTTACAGTAACAGAAATATTAACAAATCATTTTATATTTCATTCAAATTTAGGTTTCAATAAATATATCTGTAATTTATGTTCAGTTGAATTTTCTAACAATAATTGACTGCCCAAACGACGTCCCCCAGATGAAGATTTTAGATTATACCAATAACTTAATCTGTATTCACTTTCTTCATCATAATCATCGCAATACAATAATTTTATGTTCTCATCTGGTGCAAATCCAAATGAGGACTCTTACACTTGATACCAATATATATTTCCATGTCTACTTTTTATGGCTTTATCAGATTCAAATGTTGGTCTCAAAACATCACTTGCAAAATCACATGCTATCAAATCTATTTTTTCTTAATTCATTATGTTTACGCCTCCCAAACATAACAATGGATCATCACCTTCATTTTTGTAAACTTTTTATTGTATACTTATCATTGTGTAAATTAAAATTGGTTTATCAAATAATTCATCATATATTAATTCAAAGTCTTTCAGATTTGCTTTTGGTAAATTTAAATGAATTTTTATCAAATGTCTATAATTTAATAATGTATAAACAAAATTCTTTAATTAAATTATCCTTTTCATAATAGATTTCTCATTTATTTAATTTATAATCTCCTTTACTCTTTTTTATTAATCAATATTTTATTTCTTTTATTTTATAGAATTAAATTTCTATTCTACTTCCTTCAAGGCTATAATATCAAGTTTAGATTATATTGCTTAAATTTAGATTCTCATCATATCATTCTAATTATTTACATAAGTTAAATTTAATTATGAGACTTAAAAGTTATTTTATAAATTCATCTTAACTTTTTCTATATTTGATGTTGAACTTTATTTAAATGCTTCAAATCGAAGCTTTAATTTTTATAAGCCATCTGCTACTTCTAAGATGGTTTAATTTAATGTTTAAATTTGATTTGATTCATTTTAAAATAAATGTTCTAATTTTTTTTCAAGTATATTAAATTTATCCTTCTAATTTAAAACCTCTTACATCAAATACTCTTATATTTGAAAGCTCGCTTCTGATTATTTTTAATACTTTATTATCTCAAATTAATTAAACTGTAAATATGCTAGATAAGGTAATATTAAAACCAACAATAATAATTATAATTTATTGTATAGATATTACTTGTTAAATTGAGTGACTTATTTTTCAAGGAATTCTAATTTTTGATAAGACCTATTATAATTCTAATTTTAACCTTTTCATAGTTGTACGAATGTCCAAATCAAGGGTCTGCATATACTTTTCAATTTATGAGAATAGTATTCCTAATTTTTATTTTGAGTCTTCTTAATATTTATTTTCATTTTCAAAATAAAATCTCACATATTACACGTGAGATGAATTCTGGTAAGGAAATGTAAACTTTTGCTCTAAATATAATGCGCTTAGAGATTTAAAGAACTTTGTTGTTTCTCCTTCAATTTTCTCGGTTGCATTTTTTATTAAGTCAGCATTTTTACTTAGTTATATTTCCTAAACTTTGCTTTTTTAAAAATCTAATGCCTATTAAAAAATCATCTAAATGAAAGTTTATTTTCTGTTTTGCTTCTTTTTAATTTCATTAATAAATTATTCTAGCTCAATGAAATCATCCACATGCCTAACAACTTTATTTTTACTTAAATGATATTTTGTTAGGCACTAATAACATTATATTTGTTTTTTATCAACTAACCAGCATTCCTCGTTCAAGCATAAGAATTTTTCTGGACTTTGAGTATTTTAGCAAATTTAAAAATCCATTCAAGTAATTAATATAATCATTTAACATTTTCAATACTCATTCAGCACAAATTTTTTACAAGCTTAATTAATATTATAATTATACATATTATTCAATTCTAAAAACAATAGTAAATATCATTTTAGTGATAAAATTAAGAATAAATAAATTACGAAGTATTTATTTGATTTCTAAGAAGTGAGATTCTGCCTTAAAGACTTTTTTTTTAAATATTTATTTACAATATTAAATTTCTTATTTAATATTAATACTTGTACTAATCACAAATTTAAATCAATCAAATAGATTAAATATTAATTCTACTTTAATTTCTGAGCATTCTTTACTCAATTTTTATGATTTATTCTATCCATAAAGCTTATAATTTTTGATATAAGTCTTTAATATATTAAATGACCGAGTTTTATTCTATTGTAATTAGAAAAGAAAAGTTATAGTTAATTATTTTTTTTTCAATTTAAATAGTATATATTTGATATATATTTTATAGATACGTTAGAGGCAAAGAGATCAACTTGCTTTTGAAGACATAGTTAGAGAATTAAAGAATCAAATTATACATCAAATTCCATTTCAATATTTTAAACTATAACAATTAGTTTAAAATGTTAATCATCAGCCATTTATCATTGAGGCCTTCTAATCTATATTAGGATTAATTCTTAAATATAGCAGACTAAATAAATAAGATTATAAGTGATAGAATTTATTTTTAAAGGTTAGTTAGTTGGATTTGAAATTATACAAAAAAAAATTTAAAAGCAAGAGAAAATATACGATAATCTTCAGATATGGCTTTAAAGTTTTTGAACATTTGTTAAATATTCATTAGATAGCTTAACAAATGTGAGTTTAACTCGTAAATAATTATGAAAGGCATTTAATCAAATCCATTAATTCCTTACTAGGGTTTTATTTGTTATCCTTGTCCATTCTATGAGTACCCATTTCAAATACCCACCCTATAAGCTTATTAATATATGCAAGTTAACAAGAATGGCATACAAGTAAAGCAAGAAGTTAAAGAAGAGTATCAATCAGAACCTATCAAAGCTGATTGGTGTAAGAAAAAAATTATCAAGCAAATTCCTTATACCTACCCTGGAGAAACTAAAAACTTTTATAAGAACATCGGGAAGAAACTATCATCATTCATTGAAAATAGTTTTGACTAAAAATTCATTAAATAAGACTCAGGAATAATGTAGTTTATCAAAATCGAAAGCAAACATTACAATAGAATACACTTTAAAAAGCTTTTAAGCTCTAAATTGGGAAAAATGATTTTAAAAGAGTATTTTGGAAGTTTTTTATGGTGCTCTTAACTCATCTAGCATAATAAAACTGATATTGATTTGTACTTTAGGCATAATTAACTTATTTTTAAAAGAAAATAAAGAATATAAAGGACCTTTAAAGCATGATTAACATTAAATATACATAACAATTTATATTATCAAATATTAAATAATTAAGCATTGTGTAATTTCCTTAACTCTACAATTTATACTAAAGCACTGTATGATTCTTTTATTTATATGTAATTATTAAATTTGATTAAACACTAGTAAGTAGAATATATTATATCAAGCGAAACATTAAATTTTACGAAATAATTTTAATATAATTCAATCAACATATTCACTCAATATTAAAATTTAATTTATTAAATTATATATATTTATTCCCGATCACATAATATTAATTTATCTTAATTTTAATTAAAAATTATGTTATCCATAGAGTGAATATTTTCAATTTTGAAATATTTATTTTTACATGTGGCAACATTTACAAGTAAAATTTTACCTCTGTCTAAATAAATTAAGTAATCATAATGAATTTTGAATAATTTATAATTATCTGGTGCTTTGAACTTTCTGATTAGTTTTTACTTTGGTAAATCATAGAAATAAAATTTCTTAGATTTAGCAAAAATAGCTGTTATACCATTTTCTTCAGTCATTGCTTAAAAGCAGTTCCCTTATCTTAATTTTATAGCCTTTATTTGCTTTTCATTATTTGGATCTATAAATTTAATATTAAAAAGATTATCAATAATTATTAACCTCTTTTATTATTAGATTAATCTACAATAAATTGGTCTTTGCTAACATTTTGTTAAAACAGTCTTTGGTTTTTAATTAGAAAAGTCGAAAATTTTTATAGTAGCATCCAAACTTAAACTTATTAATATGTGAGAATTTGGAATAAACTCTATCATTTCTATTTACATTAAGTGATAGTTCAAATATATTTAGGATAAAACTTTCTTCTGTAAATCAAATTTAAGTAATGCATATAGAACTTAATCCTTTACTGCAGTTTGTGTAATCACACAACAGATTTAATCATCTGATGATACACAAATATAAGTTCGATTTAATTCTATTTGATTAAATTGAGTAATAATATTAAATGTTCCTGTATAAAACTCATATGCGAGTAATCGATCAGTTTGTACAATATATAATAGATTTTCATCATTCGATAAACAATAAACAAATCCACCTTACTTAATTTCAAGGGTTGTTTATAAATTCTTGTCACTCATTAGACTTTTTATAATTAAAATAATTAATAAATTAATTATGTAAAAATCTTTATATATTTAATAAATTTTTTTTTTGATTAATCATAAATCTTCTGAATTGTTTATATTATTTACGTAATCACAATATAAAGATCCAATTAATTTTGGTTTTTTCAACTTTTGTTCAATCAATTCATCTATATTTTCAATTTTTTAATTTAATTCCATTGATGAATGAAGTTTTTTTGACAATAGCTCTGGAAGTTCTTATTCTAGATCTTTTATAAATTCTTTTATATTTTGTTTAATATAAGAAATAATATTAAGCTTATTGTAAAGTTTGATAAAAGAATCATCATTGCAGATATATTATCTTCTTGCAAGTTATCTTTTTACGTGATTTGTGTTTTTATTATTATATAAAAATTATATCAAAGATATCGTAAATTTAGATATAATTTTTATTCTCTAATCCCCAACTCTTCTATCCTAAAGTCTTTATTCAGCATTCTGATTATATAAAATAAATACTTTATGAACAATATGAAAGTCAGATAAACCTATTAAATAATCTAGACAAAATATCACAATAATTTGTTATTGCTGTTAAGAATATTAATCATAAATTTCGAACTAAACCTTATAATCCTCTTCGTTTAAACTATCCAAAAGGTGCTTTATGTTGGCTCTTATTTGTAATATTGGAGATTATTCTTTCAACTTAATATTCCAATAATTCTTCTCTAAATAACTAACAATATAATTAATTGTAGAAATTATCAGTATCTTATCTGGAATTTCCTTATGAGTTAAAGCATGTCTCATTTCAGATAAAATATCGGAACTAAAATCAATTATGGTTTATACAAATCCAAGCTTAAATTTTCTTGTTTCAATATCTGATTTACAGATTTATTTTTATCTTTTGATTATGTTGTATACATATCTGCTAATTGACTTATAAATCTAATTATTTCTAATGAACCTGCTTTTAATAAAATTTATCTTTGTGATTCATTTTCATTTTCTTTAAGCAATTATTATTTAATTCTTAATAAAGATGCTGTCATTTCTATAGGCATAGGAGTAAGTGAAGAATGTTTCAAAACTTAAGGTAGATCTGTAGTATCATTAATTTCCTCATAAGCTTGCTTTAAAATAATATTATTCACACAACTTTAAAATTAAAGCATATATTTTAATAAAATTATTTATAAGAAATTTTGATTTTGGAACAAAAAATCAACATATAAAAGAAAGTTGATTTGATATGGGATTCATTTGAAAAGGAAAATTAAATTTTTGATAAGAAAGTTGCTGATTATAGTTTACAAAATGGAATTAATAATCAATCATATTAACCAGATTAATTGTAATTTTGAGCTGTATATGAGAAAAAATATTAATTTATTATTTCAGATATTTATTATTATGATATAAATTTTACTACTCATCATTATTGGAGGAAGGACTCAAAAATTACTAAAAACTTTTGAACTCAATGCTAATGATTAAATTTCGGGGATTATCAATGTTGAAAAGCTTGATGAAAATCTTTTGATAGTATTTTATTTTGATAATGCGAATAACCCAATAGCACTAGCATCAAAAGAGGAAATTCTTGAGACAGACTTTAATACAACTGTAAAGCCAACATTTATTGAAAGCAAAAAGGATATTTTATTTGATTACGAATCAATTTAAACTCATTATCATACTCATATAATACAAATAGAGTATGAAAAAAGCATTTATTATTATGCAAGAGATAGATTTGGACCTCTTAAACTAAAAATAGAAGTTTATTCTAAACCTCATTCTACATGCATTAACGAATGTTAAGGATTTTAGATCAGTAAAACAAAGTAGAAATCTTATTGTAATACAAAATGCGAATGCGAGACTGGATACTTCGGATCATATTGTCAGTTTGAGTTAATTAACATAAAGAAGGATTTAAATTATAAGATTCATTTAATACCCCATAAAGCTGTATATTTATCATTTAAGTTTGATTAAGAAGCAATTTTAATTGCAGATGATGTCATTGATCCAATAAGTAAAAAATCATAGAATTTGTTATAGCTGCTAGCTTTGGCCTTTTAGGATATAAAGATCTTGAGATACCTGATCAAACATCCAATACTGCTATTCTTCATAGTCAATTAAGTCTATCCAAATTAATATAGAATTTTAAATAGTCTTTTAAAGATGCCTCTACTTTAATAATAGGATTGTAGTGTAGAACTGACTAGACCATAATCATAACTCTTAAATAGGAATAAACTGTTATTTGGAGCGGCAATTGCATGTTTGTAGCTTTTGCATCTTTTAATATAATTTTGATGATATTTTGTTTTGGAATCACCAAAATATGTAAACATAAAACAGTTGTTGTGAAGAAGAAAAGAAAATTATAAATAAGACCCCCTAAATTAGAGGATAATCCTAAGAATTTTTCAGGGTCATTTTTCAACAAATATTTCGAAATCTATGATTTTGAAGATTTTAGACAAATGAATCCTTAATTCAATTAGAATATACAATGCGTTGTTTGCATGGAAGATTTAAGTCAAAAAGAAGTTAGTATAACTCCTTGTGGCCATGTGTTTCATCATCAATGTTTAAAAAAATGGTTAATGAGGATACTTAATTGCCCTTCTTGTAGATTTCACATCTCTTATTAAAAAGTGATCGAAGGAGGATGGTTAGGTAGTAAGATTTAAAATAGTTCAATTTGTCAATAGTAGTATTCTAATACTCAATTAATGATTCATCGATGCAATTCATTTATTGAGAATAATGATAATTTTGAAACAGTAGAGAAAGGAGAAGAAAATTGAGAATAAATAGAGAAATTGATTGTGAAAAATATTTATCTGATCTAAATTTCAATATAGAATAATTATTTAAATTATTGGTAATTATTTTTTAAAATACATATTAACAAATCATCTCTATTGAAAACAATTAGGACATGATTTTGATTCAGCACAATCTCTATGAAAAACTTTTAAGCAAGTGTCACAATAGGTGACGTTCTTAATACAGTAAACATATAATACTATAAATAGGTTTTTGTTGTTTTAACATCTTACATAACTTTTATTTATTAATATCATATTTTATTTTATGTTAATAATTCTTAAACTTAGAAAAATACACAGTTAGGAATTTTACTTACTTTATCAAAAGTATGAATTGGCACTACATGCTAACACATTATACATATATGTCCTCTTTTTTGACAACTCTTACAAAGATCAATATGTTTAAAGAGTATTACATAATATCCTTAAATGACTTTGGTCAAGCTTCCATTATATATTTCATATAAATCTTTTAAACTGAACCAATTTCTCTTTAAGCAAAGATTCATTCTTTTTTCTAATAATGTTTATACTAATTTTGGATCACATATCATGTCGTATAACAAATGAATTTATCTTTTAAGAACCATAAATTCAAAAAGTGTTTTATTAAGTTGTAACAATTTGGATGTTGGTGTTATTTCGAGAATTGGCAAATCGTATAATTTATCTATTTCAGATTAAGCAAGTTTAGAAACCTTATAATGCCTTAAATCAAAACTATCCAATGCTTCCATGGTATTGGCATTCTGACAACTGACATGCAATCATTACAAAAATAGCGACCATGAAAGAAACATTAATTACAATTCGCACCTATAGTGAGGAATCCATTAGATATTGGCTTTTAACATTACCAACATTTAAAATTCTGATCTTTCAATTCATATTATGGAGGAGGTTAAACAAATCTATTAATATTTGGAGTTTCAATAATCTCCTTGTATATCTAAAGGCTTATATTAATTTTAAATACACCTCTTCATAAAGAATTTAAGAAGGTTTCTTTCCTTTATCTTATTATAAAGATGAGGTGGAAGTTTAGTAAATTAATCACTTTGTTCATGAAGTAAGGAATCTCTCGATTAACTAAACAACCCAAAGTGATTATTAGGATTATTGCAAGTAACCTAGTCTTAGTTAATCCAAGACATTTAAAAAATAAATTAACAAATAATGTATGATGAAGGTGATGGAGAATACATTGAACAAGCACCTTCAGATGATGGGCTGGAGGATGTAGAAGTTATTGTGAATAAAGAAAAACAATATCAATAAGAATTGTTGTAGGTTTTAAAGTAAAAGGAGGATGAACATAAAGAATTAAGATAAGAATTAAGAGATATAATATACAAAATATAGCAGATCTAATTAAAGTGTATCAAAATATAATTGATAAATAGAATATCAAGATGAAAGCCCTATGGTTGATCCTTACTTAAGAGAATATATGTAGGAGCTAGGCGATTAACAATTATTTGATTTAGAGTCTCAGAGATAGGAATTAAAGGGAGAAAAGCAAGGCAAAATAGAATAGTTGAGATAATTACAATAGGCAAAGAATTAAATAAGATTATTCTTTACATAAACTGAAATATCAAGTCATTTACAAATTTCTTACAAAAATATGTTAGAGAATCTCAATTAAGAGTTGTTTTAATACATGTAAGAAAGGGCGGATTTGGAAGATGAATAATTTGAATTTGACAAGCGACTCAAATATCTGAGATCTTAAATAAGAGTATTATATTCATAAATTTTTAGGAAGTAACAGAGAAAAATCAAAAAATTATACAATAAATAGAGAATAGCAAATAAATAGAATGAATTCTTGTATTTTAACATTTATTTTCATAAAGTCATTAAGTTCTTTCAAACTTCTATTTAACTTTTGGGAATCTTTCTAATTGTTTCTCAAACATTTAACTTATCACCTAATCTAATGGAACTTCCTTTCCATGGATTGTTTTGTTACCGGGTGATAATACCGAATTTGTTAACTTTTTTATATGATCTTCATTTTCTTCTCTTTTAGAAAGATAAAGTAAACCCTTTTTACTAGGTCCCTCATTCTTTTAGGGTGGCTCAAAGTTATAAGTTTTTCTTAAAAACTCAGCAAACTATTTTTCATTTTTCTACATTAATTATAACTCTACCTATCCATTTTTTTAAGCATATAAGAAATACAAGAAATTGCCTTTCTCGACGTTGCTTAATTATCTTTAAATTTTCTTTTCTTGTTTCTTAGGGGCAATAGAAGTTTCAGATTATTACCTTGTTTATAAATTCAATTGTTTATGTTTGTTTTAGACGGCTGGCAGTGGATGTATCTATTAAGATTATCTCTCCATAACACTTTTTTTCAAGGTTAATCTAAGCAACTGGGCCTACTTTGAGTGAATGATAACACCTTCATCGATGATTTATTGAAATTAAAGTGATTATATATTTTTCATATTTTTGAAACAAAATCACCAATTTCATTAACAGCATTTCTCAATTAAACCAACTAAGAGTTCATATTATTTATATTCTATTCCATTTCTGTAATTTTATAATCATTTTGTAATAATGCTTTGATATGTTAAAATATTCTCATCATATCTGCATCCAAATCACTATACTTTGTAAAAATACATAATAATTACGTGCTACTACATTTCCGCTACTCCATGATTGTTAGCTCTTTAAAACTAATTGTTTTCATTAACTATTGCTGCAATTTGATTAATTCTTTCTTCGCATTCTTCTCTAGTAACTCCATGCTTGTGGTTAAAAAGTTCAATCTGTTCATTTACTCCTCCAAATTATTGAGTGATTTCTTCCAGTTTATCTTGCATAACCATAAATTTTTATTAAATCTCTTTGTTTAATGTCTTATATAAATTATCCTCTATACTCTTTAGTCCTGCTAAACTGTCTTTTTAAATTTTTTTTTCCAATTTCTCAAGTTAACCTTTGTCCAAAGTTACTTATTATATTATTTGAGAGTAATCTTATTGCTATTATTATTTGTATTATTGATCATTTAATTCATCCAAAAAACCTTGTTGGTCTATTAGCACTTTTTCGAGATTTTCTACTTTTAACATTAACTTTTGATTATCATCTTCAATTTTTCTTAATCTCTGCCATATCTTTTCAATTGCCTACTAAAATCTTTCAGCATTCACAAATTTACTCATTTCTTCTTGCAATTACAAACACAAATCGCAAGACTTTTATCCATTCACTTCTTCAGAAAATTCTATTGTTTAAGGACCTTTATCCTAAAAGTTTTATTTCATTATGAAATCAATAATATTTAACTACATGCCTTAGTTTCTACAGGAGCTAGCTGTTTGTAAAACTCTTTCTTTCGAGTTTTTTCTACTCATTAAATTAAATGTTATAAGTTTAAAGAATACTAAAATCCAGACAATTATATTAAAAAGTATTAGTATTATTATTTAAACTCGAGACTTGAGAACAATCAAATTATGTTGATAACTAAAATAATCTATTAAGCAGGATTATTTTCTTCTTCAAACCAAAAGTATATGCTATACTAAATAAAATTACTTCTAATTAGATATAAATAAAAATTTATTATTTATTTACCTTAGAAACTCTTTTTGGAAATCAGTATGAATTATAATAAAAAATTAAAATGATTTACCAATAGCTTATAAATTACTAAGGAAGGTAATTATTTAATTAGATAAATAATAAAGAATTTTTTCATATAAAAAAAATAGGATAATATAGGATAATTTAATTTTAATATGACGACTTACAAAATTATAAAGATTAAATCTAACATGATCTATAGATTAATAGTATTTGCTCTAACTTAAATAATGATAATCATAAAATATTTGTTCTTTGACATTATCTAAAAATTTTACAATGCTGCCCTTAAAAATTTAATTATTTAAAATATATTAAAATCAGAATATTGAAGTTAAGATAGAGCATTGAAATGATTTTTATTTTATAAAATAATTTAGTGTGTTTTTCAATTAATTTAGGCAAAGTTTATAAAAATGGAATTACTTAAAAAAACTAAAATAAACTTGATTCTGCTTTATTAATTAATTTGAATATTGGAAAATAAATGAAAAAAATTTTTGTTTGATAAGAAAATAGTATAAAAATATAATTATATATATAAACTAATTTTGAACATATTTTTCTAATAACAGATGATTTGAGTTAAAATGAATTGTGTCATAAAAAAATGAAGTTTTAATTTTTTTGAATATGTTTTGACGATATTATGATGTAATCCATAAAAATAAAATAATTTTCATTCTGTTTTATTAATTGTATGGCACTTTTTCATTTCCATCCAACAGCCCAAGCCACAAAAACCCAAAAGACCAACTAATATTGCAATCAAGAATAAATGACTGAAGGAAGGTTCATAATACTCAATTTCCATTAAATCACTTAATTAAAAATGTTTATTTATCTTAATCAAATGAGTCTAACATTAAATCTATAAATTTTTTATCTATCTTTAAATTTTGAGCTAAAGGTATACACTGATTCCATTTGTGTGTTCGGCTAGTCAATTCCATTAATAACTCAGGGCCCTCACAAAATAATTCACAATTTTATAAATAAGATAGAATTAACTTATAAATGAATATCCATCTGTTTAAAATCATAGGCTTCATAACTAAATTCTAATTTGTAAAACTTCTTACATAAGATCTAATCGGAATAACCATTGCTAGCATAGACAAAACCAAGGAATACAAAAATTTTCAAATTAAACGTTGTTTTTAAGAAACATATCGTAAAGCTTTCTTTGTTGGCTCATGCATAACAATTGCACTATTTGTATATGTTTTGATAACCCAGGAAGGTCTATCTTATGATTATAGACTACTCTCCAAATATATATCTCTCAACTATAATCGCTCATATAATGTCACATAATTCCAAAAGGCAACACATTCTTCACTATGAAAAAGTAGAGCACCTGCCAAAAAATTCATTCCCTATACATATCCAACACCCATATCATAAACTGCAATAGTATAGAGTAGTCTTTACAAAGCCTCCTTTCCTTGTTGTTATTAAAAAAAAGGTTCATTAGGAAATGTCCTCATCAAATCCCTTTCAATTTGTTTACGTTATTTCGTTATCCATTACTATTAATCTGCAATTTCTATTTTACATAATTATTAGTAATCATTTCTCATATTATCTAATTTTTTATATCATAATGAATTTTTAACCATTCAATAGATTAGGTGCAACTCTCAAAGTCTTATTTTAGATTTTCATCACATTTGCATTATGTTCTTTTCATATTTTATAATTCAAATTTAATTATTAATTTTTCTTACATTCTTCTAAGAACTAGCTTTATTTAGTTTTTCTCTGAGATATTGTTAAAAATTACATACTAAGTACTAAATCACTAAATACCAAAGGTTTGTCATTTCAAAATTGATATGTAATTAATTTAATAGTGTTATCCTAAAGTCTAACTACGAAAAATTTACATTGATCAAGTGAAACAATATACTTAATACCCTTAGAAATTAACAAAATATTATCTTTTTTATTATTATTTATTCACTTCAGCCATTCTTAAATTAGTATGGTATTGCATATGTAAATAGAGAATATGAAATTCCACAATATATCTTTTTATGAAATAAACCTAATAATTATTTTGCATCTTATCTATATCAATTTTTTTTTTCAATCTTTATAAATGAAATCTTCTTTCTCCCCATTCTAATAAAATAAATAATTATATATTCGGGTTTTATTCTGCGTATAAAGTATTATTTTGTGAAAATGTTGAATAAGTTTATAATTTGAATGGAAAATTTAAGGAATTATATTAGATAACTTATCTTAATATATATTTATTTGTGAAAAATATCATATTGTAAAGTTCAATATTATTTTTTGTCTATTAAAAAAATAATCAAGTCAGAGGCTTTCAGTTAATTCAATCCTAAATATAAATTTTAATATTGATTTTTCCATTTATAATTGAAAAGTAGTTTAAAATACACTTTTATGTTTCTTTTGCTTTGCAACAACTAGACTTGATAATAAGTTTTTAGGGTTTTTCTTGTGTTCTTATTCTCTGAAAATGATTATTTTTTTTTACCCGAAATTGGGTTATGAAATTTTCATTCTTCAAATTCAAATTTTTGCTGTAAATTTTTTCATTATAAAGAATATAAGCTTTTTTAGTGTTCATTATGTAAAATATTCGTTACCAAATTTTTGAGCTTTTTGGCCATTCTTTTTGAACCATTTTAAATCAAAGCTAAATTTTCCTAAATTTTAAAATCTTTTGATAGAAAATTACCATTGTTAGCATTGATAATTTTTTTAACAAAATTTTTCTTGCCAATATAAAAAATACATTATTAAGATATTTTTCATTAATGAGGTTGATTTTATGAATATTCAACACATCCAACCAGATTAGGTGTTTTTTTCTTAGAATATATGAATTTCTTTATTTTACTTTATTCATGATAAATTAAAAATTGAAAAAGATGGTTGACTTTTAAAAGTTTTCATTTATATTTACTTGCTTTAGCAAAAAATATTTATTTTTAAATTTGAATCTTATTTGGTTTACAACACTCATTCATTATTATCTTATATATGAGCTTGCTTTTACTATTAGTAAATTAAAACTTCCATTTCTGATGAAAATAACGGCTTTCTAGATCTTTCTTGATCTAAAATACTTTAAAAAATATTTTATAATTTGATTCAATTTTTTCTCCTTACCAAATTAATAGAATCATTAATTGAAATATTTAATTTTTTCTAATTCAAATTCAAGTGATTCAAAGTGAATAATCCTATAGGCTTTGATATATTTTTAATTTGCGTTTGTAAGTTTAATCAAAATTAAAATATAATAAAGACCAGAAATGATATGTTGATATTTATATTACTCAAATAAATTTTATTATTTATAATTAATATAAAATATAAAACTTATTATTAAAAATTGATTAATTACTCATTCATCTATCCAAAATTCAAATTTAGTTTAAAGTCCAGTAACCCATCTAATAGCGATTCCTCTGTATCCTGTCAAAAAAAGTACTTTAGTTGATTTATTTTGGTCTTATCCCATTGCAAGTTTAACCTACGATTCTTACTATTAAATAATGTCATTAAATGATAAATGGATTTTATCTTGATCTTCCTAATAAACTTTTTTAAAGAAAAATTACCTCTGAAGCATTTTATTCCAAAAAAGTGGCTTTGAAAGATCCATCCTCTTATTCTAATATCACAGTTTTCCCGTAATCTTTAATATGAACAATATATCCTTTTATTGACTTAGATCTAATTTTAAAATACAATAAAATACATAGATTCTGAACCACTCTTATCACTTACTACTTGTCTTCTTTGTTTCTGTTTTTCAATTATTGCTTTATTTGCTTATTAAAATGTTATTTAACCAAAAGGAGCACCACCATTGGGTTGTTGATTAGAATTTTTGATTTTAGTTATTTAATGATGATTATTTATTTTAGGGTTAGAATGGTGACGAAGGTGGTTGAACTCCTTAACCTTAAGTAAATGGTGATGAAGGAGGTTGTACTCCTTAACCTTAAGTAAATGGTGATGAAGGAGGTTGTACTCCTTAACCTTAAGCAAATGGTGATTAAGGAGGCTGAGCAATAATATTCTATTTATTTATTCGTCTTAATTGAAATTATTGAATTAATTAGCTTGGATTTATTGGGACCCTTTTTCCTATATATACTTAATTATATTTTACTTAAAATTAAATTTTATCACCTGATCTGATTAAAGGAGCGATTTTAGTGTTTTTTGCAACCATTTATGATTAACCATTAATTATCCAAACCTGATCTTAAAATTTTAAATTTTTAAAATTATCTTCAAATACATCAAATAACAATTCATTAGGTTTGCATTCTACGTTCGTACCGTTGATGGTAAACTTAATACTCATTTTTTTAGAAAAATAATTAATATTTCTTTTTCTATTAAATTTTTGCTTTATATTATTATATGTTAATGAATAATAGATATATAATATATATATAATTATATATAATAAACATAATTAACAATAATAGTTTATCAGAAAACATCTTCATACAAAAGAATCATTTAAGTCTAATGCTCTTATTCCTGTTAATCTATTTTATTCAAGATTCTCTTTAATTTATTTTCATCATTCCCAATCTTACATCTAGTTAAAAATTGATAAATATACAATTAATCTTTAGAATATTGAAGTTAAGATAGAGCTTTGAAATGATTTTTATTTTATAAAATAATTTAGTGTGTTTTTCAATTAATTTAGGCAAAGTTTATAAAAATGGAATTACTTAAAAAAACTAAAATAAACTTGATTCTGCTTTATTAATTAATTTGAATATTGGAAAATAAATGAAAAAAATTTTGTTTGATAAGAAAATAGTATAAAAATATAATTATATATATAAACTAATTTTGAACATATTTTTCTAATAACAGATGATTTGAGTTAAAATGAATTGTGTCATAAAAAAATGAAGTTTTAATTTTTTTGAATATGTTTTGACGATATTATGATGTAATCCATAAAAATAAAATAATTTTCATTCTGTTTTATTAATTGTATGGCACTTTTTCATTTCCATCCAACAGCCCAAGCCACAAAAACCCAAAAGACCAACTAATATTGCAATCAAGAATAAATGACTGAAGGAAGGTTCATAATACTCAATTTCCATTAAATCACTTAATTAAAAATGTTTATTTATCTTAATCAAATGAGTCTAACATTAAATCTATAAATTTTTTATCTATCTTTAAATTTTGAGCTAAAGGTATACACTGATTCCATTTGTGTGTTCGGCTAGTCAATTCCATTAATAACTCAGGGCCCTCACAAAATAATTCACAATTTTATAAATAAGATAGAATTAACTTATAAATGAATATCCATCTGTTTAAAATCATAGGCTTCATAACTAAATTCTAATTTGTAAAACTTCTTACATAAGATCTAATCGGAATAACCATTGCTAGCATAGACAAAACCAAGGAATACAAAAATTTTCAAATTAAACGTTGTTTTTAAGAAACATATCGTAAAGCTTTCTTTGTTGGCTCATGCATAACAATTGCACTATTTGTATATGTTTTGATAACCCAGGAAGGTCTATCTTATGATTATAGACTACTCTCCAAATATATATCTCTCAACTATAATCGCTCATATAATGTCACATAATTCCAAAAGGCAACACATTCTTCACTATGAAAAAGTAGAGCACCTGCCAAAAAATTCATTCCCTATACATATCCAACACCCATATCATAAACTGCAATAGTATAGAGTAGTCTTTACAAAGCCTCCTTTCCTTGTTGTTATTAAAAAAAAGGTTCATTAGGAAATGTCCTCATCAAATCCCTTTCAATTTGTTTACGTTATTTCGTTATCCATTACTATTAATCTGCAATTTCTATTTTACATAATTATTAGTAATCATTTCTCATATTATCTAATTTTTTATATCATAATGAATTTTTAACCATTCAATAGATTAGGTGCAACTCTCAAAGTCTTATTTTAGATTTTCATCACATTTGCATTATGTTCTTTTCATATTTTATAATTCAAATTTAATTATTAATTTTTCTTACATTCTTCTAAGAACTAGCTTTATTTAGTTTTTCTCTGAGATATTGTTAAAAATTACATACTAAGTACTAAATCACTAAATACCAAAGGTTTGTCATTTCAAAATTGATATGTAATTAATTTAATAGTGTTATCCTAAAGTCTAACTACGAAAAATTTACATTGATCAAGTGAAACAATATACTTAATACCCTTAGAAATTAACAAAATATTATCTTTTTTATTATTATTTATTCACTTCAGCCATTCTTAAATTAGTATGGTATTGCATATGTAAATAGAGAATATGAAATTCCACAATATATCTTTTTATGAAATAAACCTAATAATTATTTTGCATCTTATCTATATCAATTTTTTTTTTCAATCTTTATAAATGAAATCTTCTTTCTCCCCATTCTAATAAAATAAATAATTATATATTCGGGTTTTATTCTGCGTATAAAGTATTATTTTGTGAAAATGTTGAATAAGTTTATAATTTGAATGGAAAATTTAAGGAATTATATTAGATAACTTATCTTAATATATATTTATTTGTGAAAAATATCATATTGTAAAGTTCAATATTATTTTTTGTCTATTAAAAAAATAATCAAGTCAGAGGCTTTCAGTTAATTCAATCCTAAATATAAATTTTAATATTGATTTTTCCATTTATAATTGAAAAGTAGTTTAAAATACACTTTTATGTTTCTTTTGCTTTGCAACAACTAGACTTGATAATAAGTTTTTAGGGTTTTTCTTGTGTTCTTATTCTCTGAAAATGATTATTTTTTTTTACCCGAAATTGGGTTATGAAATTTTCATTCTTCAAATTCAAATTTTTGCTGTAAATTTTTTCATTATAAAGAATATAAGCTTTTTTAGTGTTCATTATGTAAAATATTCGTTACCAAATTTTTGAGCTTTTTGGCCATTCTTTTTGAACCATTTTAAATCAAAGCTAAATTTTCCTAAATTTTAAAATCTTTTGATAGAAAATTACCATTGTTAGCATTGATAATTTTTTTAACAAAATTTTTCTTGCCAATATAAAAAATACATTATTAAGATATTTTTCATTAATGAGGTTGATTTTATGAATATTCAACACATCCAACCAGATTAGGTGTTTTTTTCTTAGAATATATGAATTTCTTTATTTTACTTTATTCATGATAAATTAAAAATTGAAAAAGATGGTTGACTTTTAAAAGTTTTCATTTATATTTACTTGCTTTAGCAAAAAATATTTATTTTTAAATTTGAATCTTATTTGGTTTAC
>JPFM01000011.1:0-186650 GCA_000733375.1 Paramecium sexaurelia | reverse complement strand
ACACAATTCATTTTAACTCAAATCATCTGTTATTAGAAAAATATGTTCAAAATTAGTTTATATATATAATTATATTTTTATACTATTTTCTTATCAAACAAAAATTTTTTTCATTTATTTTCCAATATTCAAATTAATTAATAAAGCAGAATCAAGTTTATTTTAGTTTTTTTAAGTAATTCCATTTTTATAAATTTTGCCTAAATTAATTGAAAAACACACTAAATTATTTTATAAAATAAAAATCATTTCAAAGCTCTATCTTAACTTCAATATTCTAAAGATTAATTGTATATTTATCAATTTTTAACTAGATGTAAGATTGGGAATGATGAAAATAAATTAAAGAGAATCTTGAATAAAATAGATTAACAGGAATAAGAGCATTAGACTTAAATGATTCTTTTGTATGAAGATGTTTTCTGATAAACTATTATTGTTAATTATGTTTATTATATATAATTATATATATATTATATATCTATTATTCATTAACATATAATAATATAAAGCAAAAAATTTAATAGAAAAAGAAATATTAATTATTTTTCTAAAAAAATGAGTATTAAGTTTACCATCAACGGTACGAACGTAGAATGCAAACCTAATGAATTGTTATTTGATGTATTTGAAGATAATTTTAAAAATTTAAAATTTTAAGATCAGGTTTGGATAATTAATGGTTAATCATAAATGGTTGCAAAAAACACTAAAAATCGCTCCTTTAATCAGATCAGGTGATAAAATTTAATTTTAAGTAAAATATAATTAAGTATATATAGGAAAAAGGGTCCCAATAAATCCAAGCTAATTAATTCAATAATTTCAATTAAGCGAATAAATAATAGAATATTATTGCTCAGCCTCCTTAATCACCATTTGCTTAAGGTTAAGGAGTACAACCTCCTTCATCACCATTTGCTTAAGGTTAAGGAGTACAACCTCCTTCATCACCATTTACTTAAGGTTAAGGAGTTCAACCACCTTCGTCACCATTCTAACCCTAAAATAAATAATCATCATTAAATAACTAAAATCAAAATTCTAATCAACAACCCAATGGTGGTGCTCCTTTTGGTTAAATAACATTTTAATAAGCAAATAAAGCAATAATTGAAAAACAGAAACAAAGAAGACAAGTAGTAAGTGATAAGAGTGGTTTAGAATCTATGTATTTTATTTTATTTTAAAATTAGATAAAAGTCAATAAAAGGATATAAAGTTGAAATTAAAGATTACGGAAAAACTGTGATATTAGAATAAGAGGATGGATCTTTCAAAGCCACTTTTTTGGAATAAAATGCTTCAGAAGTAATTTTTCTTTAAAAAGTTTATTAGGAAGATCAAGATAAAATCCATTTATCATTTAATGACATTGTTTAATAGTAAGAATTGTAAGTTAAACTTGTAATGGGATAAGACCAAAATAAATCAACTAAAGTACTTTTTTTGACAGGATTCAGAGGAATCGCTATTAGATGGGTTACTGGACTTTAAACTAAATTTGAATTTTGGATAGATGAATGAGTAATTAATCAATTTTTAATAATAAGTTTTATATTTTATATTAATTATAAATAATAAAATTTATTTGAGTAATATAAATATCAACATATCATTTCAAATCATTAGTTTATTTTTTATTCTTGCAAATTTCGATAAATGATTATTATTTTTTTTTTATAATATTAATTATTTTTATCTTTCTAAATCTTCGACCATTAATTATCCTGCTTAATTGATTGCCTAAAGCTCTAGAATTTCCTTTTCTTTAGAAATGTTTTCCTCTAACAATTTCTCTTTTTAATCTGACAAACTTTTAAGTCTTTCTTGATATTAATTGCTACTTAAGACTGTTAAACTGTTTGTTAGATCTATATTTTCTTATAAAAGTTGTTATTTTTGAAATATTATTTTTTAAATTTTACCTTAGAATAATGATCTTAAATTTTAGATTTTTATTTTGGATTCCTATTCGTTTCTATTCAAACAAAACTCTTCCATTTCCTATCTTAAAATTTAATCCTCAAAATCAACCATTTCCTAATATAAAAATGATTTTTTTGTTTTTTCTTTATGTTTCCTCATGAATTTTAATTTCATATTATCAATATATTCTTCAAAGTTTTTTATAATTTTTGATCTGCCTTCATTTTTTCTAATTAATATTTAGTTACAAAACTATTCTATTTTTGTCTCCAAATTCATCAAATCTTGAGCTTATTTTAGTTTTTCAATTTTTTCACTTAAACTTGTAACTTGATTTTCAACTTATTAGCGCGCTATTTTAAGCTCAGAAATATAATTTTTTTAGTCTTCACAATTTTCTTAATTTTAATTGAATTCTTCTAAATCTTTAGTTTAGTTTTGAATTAGTATTTGTTATTAACTTTTTAAGTTCATTAATTCTTATTTCTCTTATTCCAAAGTAGGAATACATAGTTAAATACTTATATAATGTTCTTATCTATCTTATAATCCATAATTAAGTTCATTCACTTGAGTATTTTTTATAGATGTCGATGTCCATAGACTATCAAAATAACTCCTTATATTTTTCTTTAACTTTTTATTCTCTTGCTCTATATTCATCAAGTCTGATTTTATATTTAATTCGGTAGCTTCCAATAAATTAATAATATTTTTGAATTGGTCATTTTTTTTTTCAGAAATATTTTAAGTTTGCATATTTGTTACATCTTGCTTTTATAGAATAAAACATTTTTACATAAGGATTAATATTAGATTTAGTTTATTAAAATGAAATAGAGCTCATTAGTTCATTGAGTTATTCCTCTTTTTAAGTTTGCGTTTATTGTTTTGTTTTGTATTTTTCATATCTAATTGCCAAATCAAATAAATTAGATGAATTATTTATTTCTTTCAATATTGAAATTAGTATGGGTAATTTTTAATATCTTGATTTTCTTAAATCACTTCTGAATTATTGTACAATATCAATTTCATCATTATTTAATTCATTTTAACTTTTTTCTTACACCATTTATTCATCCATATTCCTAAATTTTTAGTTTTATTTTAATAATAATGAACCAAGTTTTTATTAATTTCATAAATTTAAAATAGGCAAAATAGATTTATGGAAATGTTATCCATATCTAGATTATTCATAAATAGATTTTTTAATAATAAACTAATTTTTTCTATAGATAGTGCAAAAAAAAATATATTTTACTAATTTTCAAGGTTAGACTAATTAAGAAAGAAAATATTAAAATATATTTAAAGTAGCATTCATGAAAATAATTACTTAATTTATCGTTTATAAGCTCAAATCATATTGTGTCAACTTGCGTGTATTTGGAATTTGGTTTTGTAATTTATGTTATGCCATAACCTATGGTGTATCCTATTCCTACAGCAATGTTAACCCAACCATTCATTGTCATCAATAACATCATTGTTATCATACTTGATAAAGTTAAAAAGAATTAATATATAGAAAATCCTACTCTTCTTGACCTAGTTAAATATAGTATTGTTTTAATACATAAATTGTTTCAGAAAATTTTAAACTTTGTCACCTTATAACATGTACATGATATGAATGATAGCATATAGACAAGATAAAAAGCAACCACAAAATAACAAGAATGGTTAATCATCATAAATTCTCCAACTATGAAGAAATTCATTCAAAATTTACCTTTCAAAAATGAACTCGCATTTTGCTGTCCAATAAACATACATCTCCATCATCATTTTTCTTTAAATTCAATTATTAATTAATATTATATAAATATCATTTAACTAAATTACAACAATGCCATATTAATTAAATTTTACTTATAAAATATTATTCAAGCACACACTTCTATCAATAATTAGTTGATAATTAATCATTTTTTTGATAAGATGTAATGCAATTTTTAAATTATTTTAATGCAATTTTTAAATTATATAATTTAAAATTTTTTTTTTTGGAATTCAATAAATTTTAAGTGTTGTATTCTTTTGAATTTTCTACTTAGAAATACCTAAACTAAAAAGTGATTTTATTGATTCTTACATACTTTCTATATATTACACCCTTATATAAATATTTATAAAGGCCATATGATTGAATTAATATACATTCGAATTCATTTTTCATTAAAACAACTTATCTATGAATATCAGATTTATTTAAATGTTAGAATAATTGAATTGAATAACTATAATTATTTCAATTCTAGAAATTACTTAAATTTTATTATTAAAAAATAGTAATAAATTCTAATTTATATTTAAATTACGAATCTTAGAATAAAGAAAAATAAATATGAAGAATTTATTGAAATTATTAAAAATTCAATGCGTCATCCTTGCTTTTTATTCACTCTTAATTATAAATGAATAGTATTAGCTAATTTAATAAATTCTGTCATATAAGTTGGGGTTATGTTTGCAACATTGATATTAGCGTTTTCTAATTTAGTTCTCATATTAACAATTTCATGCAATGGGATTAGAGTTGAAATATCTATACTGGATTCTTATTGTTCAAATCTATCAGTAATTTAAGAAAAATTAGTGGGACTTTAAAAATTTTATTTTTGAGGCGAAATCATTCCACTAAATTAAGTAATCGAATATTAATGACCCTTAGTCGGAAATTACAAATTTTTTTATTAAGGTGGAGGCGATAACGAGGTTATTGATTAAATTCTTAGAGTAATTAGTATGATATTTACTTTTGATGTAATCCATTGATTTTACTTGGAGAAGAATTTTAATTACTTTTACCTGATTTAAATAAAAAAGGATCTTATTGTTTCACTTTCTTGTCACTGTATTCCTAAAGCTTATTGACTAAATTATTCAATGTTGGAACACTTTTAAATTAAATGATAATACTTCCCATTTTCTTTTTTATTAGGAGTTTTTTTTAGGCTTTCAACACCATTAATTGAAGAGTCAAATCTTGTTTAGACAGGGGATTTTGAATATTTATCAACTAATCTTTCTCTATATAACTTTAGGTTAAAATTTAACGATTCACTCATTAAGTATATTAATAAATGATAATTTAATAATCACTCTTATTCATCTACAATTAATTATTCCATTTCAGAATCAATAAAAACTTCACTTATATTCATACCAGTCTTATCCTTTAATGATAATCTAGGGAAATTTTAAATTAGGTCAATATTGGCATGGGGATCATGGAAACAATCATCTTCTTAACTTTAAACAAAATCAAATAAATTCTTAATATAACAATAGCTTACTTTGATTTTATCATTAAAATTAAATCTTCTTGTTCTAGTAGCATTAATAAATCTAAACAGAATCGAAATACTTTAAGAATTTTAAGGTTCTTCGGGTAAATTCGATAATAATTGAGCTTTTTTGAGTAATCTTTATTCCTTAAAATGTAAGATCATTATCTTACTTCCTTTTGTTATTATACTATTTATATGGCTTGTTCTTATAATTTTAGTTCTTCGTCTTTTCTTTTTTTCTCGATTGCTTACTGTTCTGCAAAACGATAGGCTTCTTTTTAAGATTAAATCAATAAATCCCTTTCTCTTTAAACTTCTTTTTATCCATTATCTTAAACTTGGTTATATTACTAAATTCTTTAGAATTATATTTTACATAACTTTCAAAACGTATGGCTTATTATTTAGAAGAATTAGCCTTTATTTTTATTCCTTCCATTTAAATATATTCTTTATTAAAAGCTGCGCGTATTGTCTTAATTTTTTGAGTAACATCTTCAAAATTAGTATCCATTGATAAAGAAATTTCTTACATTAAAACCACTTCATCAAAAATATCTAATTTATATATTAAAATTATGGGAGGATCTGGTTTATGCGGTAATTATTCATAAACTTACTAATTTGATAAGAACCCAATTATAGAATAAATTTTATTGATATTTGATACAAAATTTTTGCAATTTGACATCTTTTATAATATTACTACACTTTAATGATTATGTAAATAGACTAACAATGGCCTTGTATCCTAATTTGCCTTTTATAGCTTTTCTTAAAAATTTCCTGATTGAAAAGCTATCTCTGTTTTAATTTAATTTTGTTAGAGATACTTTTAAAATTCACTGCCATGATTAGGGGAAGGTGTAACTAAGTAAAAACTTAAATATTACAAAAGTAAGAAAAAACACTTGAACCAAATTGAATTGTTTTCTTTATTATGCCATCCTCTTTTGCTCTCTTATCTTCTAAATGTTTCTAATATTTTTCAATTAAGGCAGCATCTTAAGGTTATCTGTGAATATCTTAATAAGAACTTTAAACTTTAACTATAGACATAAGCTAAATAATTACTCTTAGGTGTTGCTTAAATTGTAGATCTTTATTATTATTAATCTTATAATCCTTTTTATTATAAATTATGACTTTGGCTTTACTCAAAATCCATATAAAGTTGAATTGCAGTCTAGATAATACATTAGAATACATCAAGCTTATTTTCGCCCATTTAAATGTATGATACTGCTTTCTCAAGGTTACAACAACCTGTAATGTCCATGAATTTCAATAAATCTTCCTCTGAGCAAGGTGACTGCATTTTATATATAATTTTTTATAATTATAGTAAAAAATGTTAAATAATTAATAAAGTCTTTAAATTCTAATATTTTTTTTGTTTTGAAAAAAAAAGAAACTTATGATTAAAAACATTTTCAATATAAACAAGTAATATTTTCGTTTTAAAGAAATAAACTTACCGAAGATGATTGTAAATTGATTATAATCTCCAATTATGCAAAATCAAATTCCAAAACTACTACTACTTATTAAGAATATTTATAAATTTAAGGTTTTGCATTATGATCTACAACTTTTAAAATTAATAAAGAAAGTTAAGATTCCATTTTTGAAGAATTTACATCATTAATATAATAAATTATTATGTTTGAGTTTATCATTATTTTACCATTAGAATATATTTACAAAACATTTATTTTGATGACTTTTAAGATTCTAACCTCTTGCAATAAATATAATTAAAAATTAATTGCCATTTATAAAGAACACCCAAAAAACACTTTTTTTTTTCATCATATTTTTGACAATATATTTTATATTAACTACATCCATTTGAATAAAGTTTTAAGAAAAATTTTAAAGCTAATCTTTTTCAATTTTTAAATATTCAATCATCTTTTTTATTATGAGCAAATTTTCTCTTTTTCTAATTACAGAGATATTTGGATAAATATTTTGAAAAAAATTTGGATTTACAAATTCAATTAATCGAAATCTTTTTAAATTTAGAAAAAAAAAAGTTAGCAAATTCAATTGTTTTCTGTAAGCCATTAAAATTAACATAAAATTATTAAAATTTACTTAAGAAATCAAAGAATAAAATTTCAATATAAATAAAATACATGTGTATTTTAATATATTGAAATTTATGCAGAATTAAAATGATGTATATTTGTTTAACATCTTATTGATGTTGGATGTTGGGAAAATGAAATATTTGAATATTTTTTTATAATTTTGGATTGTATTAAGTATTAATACTGCTCATAAGAGAAAAATAAAGAGTCAATTCTATCAGAAAATTTAATTAGACTATTAAGTTTAATGTAATTAAGATAAATACTTTTGTTTGTGCTAGTTATTCAATCATGGCAAAATGAATAAACTAAATGTGTTTGTGGTCATTTAGGGAATCAAGAAAACTGTTCTAAGTCAACAATTTGTTAATGGGATGGTCAATCTTGTGTACTAAAAGAAGCTAGCTATATAACTAAAATTACTCAACTAGACCCTTCAAATTGCAAAATATATCCACAAGAGAAATGTAATACATTAGAAAAATGTGGATTTCATTTAAATATGTGCACTGAATTCATAAATTGTAACATATTCTTAAAGGATCAATGTTCTGAATCTTCTTATAAATGTGTAAGTGATGGTGAAAAATGTGTAGAGGTAAAAGAATGCAAAGATTACTTAACTAATATAGCTTGTTAAAATAAAAACATTTATGGAAAATTTTGTGTTTGGGATATTTCAAATATTCCAAATTGTATAGATATTGAGGATTGTAGTTTGTTACCTGAATATTTTAAAACAGATTAAGACTGTAGATAAGCTCTATCTTATTGCACTATTAGTAAAAGATCTTATGGATGTTAAGAAAGTGGATAATATTGTGAGGAAAATGAGAATGAGAATTAGTGTATAACTAATAGAGATCAAACAATAAAATGTTATTGGAATTCAGTTAGGTAATTATGTAAAGAATTGAAATGCGAAAATATCGCAGAGTATACTGATGACGGTTGTAAAAATATCTTATCAAAATGTACTACAAATGGTATTACTTGTACCGACAGAAAACGGTGTGAGGATGCTAAAAGTATTTAAGGTTGTATCTTAGATGAAAATGGTAATAAATGTGCTTATTTTTAAAATGCTTGTACAATTAAAGGTTGCAGTACAGCAACAAAAGACTATTCAAATTATTTCCTTTGTTAAGGGTATGATGATATATTAGATTGTGTAAGTGTCAAAGGTGGTGGTTGTAAAAATAAACCTACATAATGCATTGGTTTTGAATAGGAGCTTGATTGTAACTAACAAGAATCTCTTAGATGTATTTGGTACAAAGGCAAATGTTTAGTTAAGTAATGCTCTTATGCCCCTTAGACTTATACTTAAAATGAATGTAAAAAGTTTGGCAATTGCATTGGATAAGTTGGAGGTGGTTGCTAAGATTGGCCTGAAACTTGTGATCTAATTTTATAATCATAATTTTGTGAATTTGATAAAAATGGAAATTGGTGTAGATGGTCTAATTCCAAATGTTTGTAACTCATTTGCTCTAATTTTAAATATCCTTAATACTAAACTCATGCGTAATGTCAACTCTTAAGTAAGAAATGTACTTACAGTACACAATTTGCAAGTTGTATTGATTTCTTATGCGAAACAATTTCTGATGATATTCCTTGTTTGAAAGATTATAATGGAAATAAGTGTATTAAAAGATTTGGTTGTATGGAAAAGAAATGTTCTAAAGCTCCAATTCAATACAACACAAATTCTTTATGTGAAGATTGGATGCCTTCCTGCACAGTGAATATAATTGTAATTTCCTCAAGTAAACTTATAAAAGGATGCATAGTGAAAAAAGGTTCATGTTTAGAATATACTATAGAATAATGTTACACTACAAGTAATGGTTAAAAATGTAAATGGTCTTCAAATAAATGCATATTAAAATAATGTTCTGATGCTGAAATAACTTATACAACAAATGAAGATTGTTTGAAATATCAATTGAATGGTCCTGTACCTTGTATTTTAAAAGTTAATGGAGCTGGTTGCTAAGATTGGCCTTTATTATGTAGTAATTTAGGAAGTATGACATAATGTAATTATGGTTTATATGATGGAACTAAATGTTATTGGAATGGCTCTTCTTGCAAAGATAGAATTTGTAATAATGCTATAAATTCAATCAACACAAATATTCTATGCAATGAATTTAATCCTTCTTGCATTTTAGACTCTGATTCCCTTGGATGCAAGGTCAGACCTGCTAATTTATTATGTTCTGATGCTCCAAACTCATCACTGTATGATTCTCATGATAAATGTTTTGCTTGGAATAAAAAATGTACTGTTAAACCTATCGTTGGTTGCATATAAAAATCAAGTATGTGTTCTGAGTACAAATCAAACTAATGTTTTTATAACAAAATTGGAGTAAAATGTAAGTGGACGTCTGGAGGATGTATTGACTTAAATTGTGCTTAAAGAGTAGATACAATATCATTAAATAATTCAAATTGCGAAGCTTATGATATTAACTGCACAGTCTAAAGACCTAACACTTGTATAAGTTTAAAAGGTTCATGCAATCAATATTTAGAAGAATAATCATGTGTTATAAATTCTTATTATGAATACTGTAGATGGGATTTATCAACAAATACATGTTACGAGGTCACTTGTGAAGATTATACATCTGCAACATCAGAGTGGTAATGTTTTGGATGGAAATAAGGTTTTAGATGTTAAATAAAAATTAATTCAAATGGTACGTTCGGGCCTGGTTGCGAGACAAGGAAGACTAGTTGTTATGGGTTAATTTAAACAATTTGTAATAAGACAGTATTATATAATGGATCTCGATGTTATTATTATAATTCTAATTGTTAAGTATTGGGAAGTGAAAATTGTAATGAAATTGAAACAAATGGTTACCAATAACATCACATTTGTTTATATTATGCTTCAAATTGCATTGGAGACTTAGCTAATACATATGGCAAATGTTAACATAAAAATTATTGTTTATCATATCATTCAACATTATGCACTTATATGGGTGATAATTATAATGAATGTATGCTTGATCCAGTTAACGGTTATTGTAGGAGTAGATATATTTGTGGGTAAATTTAATATTCAGCATAATGCACTTGGGCATTTTTTCTGCAAGCCTGTTCATGGAGTAGTGGTGGTGGATGCTATACTACGGATTGTACTACAATATCTACAACCACAGACTCATATTGTCTTGGTTGATCATCTATTTGTAGATAATCTAGCACATACTGTAACTATGTACTAAGCTGTTCAGAGGTATCTACTCGAACATCTATAGATTGTCAAAAGACTAGGACATATTATAATGAAGGTTGTTATCATAATGGCACTTCATGTACATATAGATCATGTTCAAACTTGAGTTATTCATCTGATAATTACCAATGTTATAAATGGATGCCAAATTGTGTTTATCGTTATTATGATTCGACTTGCGTTACCACTGATTGTTCAGGATATTACGATATTTATTAATGCTATAGGAATTCATGTATCTGGTAGTATGGTTACGGGTGTATCAAACATATACGTTGCGATTTCAATACTTCTGCAACTCTTAACTATCATTGCGAACTATTAAGCCCTAAATGCAAGCTAAATTATAGAAATGGATAAGGATGTCAATTTAGGTCTTGTAGTGATATTACAGATCAATAAATTTGTAACGGTGCTAAAAATTTTCATTCGGTCAAATGTTATTACGACGGTTATTGTTTGCCTTTGAGTTGCTCCTCAATAGGGTCCCAATCGTAATGTATTGATTCATATGGATATTTTGATTCAGCTTAAACTATTGTTCTTAAATGTTATTGGTGTTCAGGTGCCTGTTCTTTTACAAACTAATGTTCATCAAACATTTCAAACCCTCCGATATCCCATTACGATTGCAATTATCTTACTATCAGTAAAACTATAGCTTCAGATACATTTGAATGCACTTTTAAAAAAACCAGTTGTACTGATTATCTCTATTATAAATAATGTGTATCTACAATTTAAGGACATAAATGCTAATGGGATAGATTTAAAAATCCTAGATGCTTTGATTATTGCTTGACTAAAGCTTAAGCTGGCTTAACGCATGATCAATGTCAAACATATCATTCTTAATGTGTTGCCAATTCTACTGCAGATAAATGTATTTTACTAGTTTGTTCCAATTATACTACTAATACTACATGTGATTCAATAACGAATTTATGTATGTGGGATCCTATTGACTCAATATGTGTAAAATATGAAACTTATTTGTATTGTCATAGATTTGATACAGAGGCAAATTGTAATGCTGGTTTAAATAGTGATAATAGAGGTTGTTTATGGGATTTAATATCTCTAAAATGTGTTGATAGATCTTGTTCTAATTATGATGGTACACCCACCAGTTAACTAGATTGTGATACTTGGTTATAAAATTGTGTATTTGATTCTGTCGGTAATGTTTGTATAGCTGATTGTACGATTGCTCCTTTATCAAAATAGTATGATACAGTATCTGAATGCGAAACCTTTTTTTAAGATAGATCCTGTACAATTGTTCCTGATTTGAAGTAATGTTAAAATCTATTTCCTGATTGCACTCTCTATTTGATAGATTAAATGTGCAAATATGATTATTTATATAATACTTGTTATTGGAGTGTTTAATAAAATAAATGTTTTACTTTGGACAATTGTACAATTTTAGATTCAGATAATAATAGTCATTTAAAATGTAATTAAATATACAATAAATGCACTGTAAACTAAACATTAACAGGATGTATTGAACTAGATGATTGTATTAATTACACACAATAATCTCAATGTGTTATAGATAAAAATAATATTGATTGTGAATGGAAAGATAGCTCATGCTTAATAAAGTCTTGCTAAACTGCAACTTTAACAACTTATATTCCTATTAATTGTAAAACTTACTTTCCAAAATCTGTTTGCACAAGTAATAACAATTAAGATGGGTGTTTTGAGGGTTATGATGAATGCAAAAAATATACTATGGTAAATTGTAGTTTATCGGGATAGGTAAATAGTTCAGGAGTTTTTTGTTTTTGGGATTTAGATTAATCAAGATGCAGAGAAAAAATATGTCAGAACGCTCCAGCCAACTTTTAAACTAATTTATAATGCGAAGGCTTTTTAGATAATAAATAATGTTAATTGATTGGATGCAAATAAGTGTTTTGTAGTGATTATGCTTACAGAAATGATGACACATGTAAATCTGCTATGGAGGATTTTAAATGTACAACTAATGGATATGAGTGTGTTGATAGAGCTGAATGTGAAAATGCACTGTTAGAGGATGCTTGCACTTTTGATATTTCGATGAAAGAATGTCAATGGCTTGACCATCCTATTTATAAATGTGTTGTTAAATAATGTAACACAGCATCAGTAGAATTAAAAACTCATGATGAATGTCAAAAATATCTTGAAGGTTGCACAAATACAATTGAAGGTGGTTGTACTATTCTATTAACCTGTTCAGAAATTAAAACTTAAGATGGATGTAAAAAAGATATTAATAATGAAGAATGTATTTGGGATTCTTTTTATAAACAATGTTTTTTCAATACTTGTGAAGGATTTTGTGGGGATGGTATGATTCAATCATCACTTGAAGAATGTGATGATGCTAATTATTTGCCTTATGATGGCTGTTATGATTGCAAAATTTAATGTCCCCTTGGATGTGTAGATTGTAATGGAGTTGTATGTCAAAAATGTAATTAACTTTAAGGTTATTATTATGATACTTAATCGTAATAATGTGAGACAAAATGTGGAGATAAAATTATTAATGGATAAGAATATTGCGATGATGGTAATGATATTGAATTTGATGGTTGTTATAATTGTGAATATTCATGTGATTTTTATTGCATGAATTGTTTTTAGGGATAATGTATAGAATGTCCAGAAGGATTCTATGAAAATGGTCCTTTTTGTAACAATCGATGTGGGGATGGAATCTTAAATACGATTTTTGAAGAATGTGATGACGGTAATACAAAAATAGATGATGGTTGCAATTAGAACTGTGTAATTGAAACTAATTGGAGGTGTAGAGTTATTTTATCTACCAGCGAATGCTATTATTTAATTTATCCTAAAATTATACTAACTTTACTAACTAAATAGACTGAATAAACTTAGGAAGTTAAATTGTCTTTTTCTGAAAAAGTCAAATTAAATAATACTTAAGTTACACCTGAAGATTTTTAAAATTAAATCCAATTAGTTATCACAAATATAGATAACATTGATTTTACTTTTAATATTGTTCCAATTCATTAAATTTAATATGATTTAAGTGAAACATAATATATGATTTCTTTAACAATTAAAGAATAAATTTAGAACCCAAAACTAAAAGTAATTATTAAATCTAAAGATCTGGTCAATCAATATGATAATCAATTATTTGTAGACAACCAAGAGATAATTTTAAATGATTCCTTCATGGTATCTGATAGTACTAAATCAGTTGCTGCAAGTGCTGCTTTTTTAAATTAAATTATTATTTACTGTGTTTTGGCTTTAGCAATTGTTTCTTTTCTTAGTGGAAACTTAGAAATTTTATATAATTTAATAGATATCTTATAGCAATTATCATATATAAGATTTATTAATATAAACTTTCCTTATCATTTAGATTTATATTTTGATGTTTTTGGTTTTATTACATTGTAACCTTTACTTGATTATATTAAATTTAATTCATTTTTTGAAGATTACTTAAATCTCGAAACTCCTGAAGTATTTCCTTATGGCAAATTTACCATGTTTGGGGTTAATGCATATTTTGGAGTTAATTTTTAAAGCTTTTTAGCATGTATGCTAATAGGATTATTAAATTACTTCATTGCAACAATTATAACTCATTTATTGAAAAAACCCAGGATAGGTTGGGGTGATAATCCTAGTAAATTTACTCAATTTTTATACATGTTTGTTATGAAGGTTTATTAGTTCCTCTTTTCAATAGCATTTTCTTATATGTAATACTTTTTCTTTTCAGGATTAATTAGGATTTTATTGTCAAATTACTATGACTTAACATTTTCAGCATTACTATAAGTTATTAATTTTGATACATAAACAACATTATTAAAGTATAGTTCAGTTTTAGCAACTGTTACCTTGATCTTAAATGCATCTTTAATTATATTATTTTATGCTTCTTTATCAAAAAAAAATGTATTTTAGAAAAGATTATTTGTATTAGTTGATGGATTGAATATTGGAAGAAATTAATGGAATAAATAATTTAATACCGTAACTTTATTAAAAAAGCTATTTTTTATTTATACATTAGTTTTACTTCAAGATAGTCCATTATTCTAAACGTTATTGATTTCTTTCATCTCTGCATCTTTTGCAATATATGTATTATTATTGGAACCTTTTGAACATAAATTTGAAAATTATAAAATTATTGCTACTGAAATTAGTGTTAGTTTCAATACTTTTTCATTTATTGTATATTCTGAAAATGAAATATTTAACAATAGTGATTTTTCCAATAAGCTTGGATGGTTAAACATTTTAATTTTTAGCATTAGTTTAACATTTAGTTTAGCATTGGATTCTTATTCTTAGTTTATATAACTAAAAAAGTTATTTTAAAAACTGTCGAAGCCAAAATTGTAAAAATAAAAAATAAAAATTACAACAACAAGGTTATTCACTGTTGTAGGAGAAAATGAGATAACATTCTGAATGTTAATAAAATTATATAAAATTTATATTTATAAAAGATATCAACCTATTTAATGATGTATTTTTTAAGCCCTTAATTTAAGGCTTGATTTCAATAATTCTGTCTAAGGTTTCAATTTTTCTGATTCAAATTTTTAGGATTATTTAATTAAATCCAAATAAGCTTGAAATTCAGTTTAAAAGTTTCTATTATTTTTTAGTAATTGAAGTTAAGGTTTAAGTCTTTATAGATTTTCAATAGCAAATTCTAATTTTAATTTAATTTCAATTTCTTTCAACAAATTTTGAATTATTTCAGTACAATCTTAATCATAGTCAGTTCTGCTTGTAATTTCTAACTTTGCTATCTAGCTATATAATGTTTTAAAATCTTCTCTAGATCTTTACTTCCTTTTATCTTCAGAAGCTTGCTAAAATAGAAATAATGAATTTACATCTAAAATACATTCTTTTTCAAAACATGTGTATTATATTTCATTTAATTTATCATTGTACTCTTTGAATTATTCTATTTACTCTTAGAAAATTTGAAACTTCTAAACTTAAACTTATGCTTTATCAATATACTATTAAACATTCTTTTCATTGTAATTAGTGAATAAAAATAATTATTTTTGAATGATTAAATCTTCAGCATTTTAACTATTGATTATTTTAAAAATTTACATCTATTTTAATTCAACATGCTTTTTTTAAGCTTCTTCTCCAGCCATTCTATTAAGTTCTTTTAAGAAAGCTATTTACAATTATAACTGATTAAAATACATGTTTATTCAAATTTTTCATCTGTAGTCAAAGGTTCAAAAATTCTTGGTTTTTTTCTACCACTGACATTTGTAATTTCAACACTAGCATTTCCTACAGTTGTAGGTTTTTAATCATTAACTTTTTGAACTTTAATGTTTTAAGATACTTATGGTTATACTTTTTAGAAATTTTATGTTGGTTATTATTATTATTTACTAAAAGATTGATCAGGCAACTTGACTTCTTTATAATTTTCAACGTTATCAATTTTAAAGTTTGTTGCTTTCTTTTCTATTGATTATGCTGAATTATCAATAATTGTGCCTGCTTTTTTAGCAACAATTGCTGGTTATTCACTAATTAATGATGATTTATTTTAAAATGTCATATCTTATTCTGATTCTGACAGCGAATTCATAGGATTATAGAAATAACGATCATCTATAGAAGAATCTGGAGAATACATAATAAATATTAATAAAATAATATAATATACTAAATATAATTAAACTCATTAATCTCTTGTAGCAAGATATCGCTTTTCTAAATCAAAGTAACTTTACAATTCTTTCTTACCATATTTTAATACTTTGGGTATTTTATTTGTTTTTTCATCAATAGGAGGAAATCGTTATGCTTCCTCTCCATCTTCAAAAAGTATCACAGTTGGCAATTATCTTGACATGGCACTTGTATTAATTCTATAACATTCAGCCAATCTTGGAATTTTAGCCAAGTTTACAGAAATAAATTTCAATCCATTTGTTGTATATTTACATGAAAAACTTGCCCAAATTTCTTTAGTCTATAATAATAAAAATTAATTTATTACATAATTGCAAGTATCTGCCCAATCTACATAAAATTCAGCAAAAACCATTTCAGTCAATTTATAATTTTAGATCTTCTTACTTTTCTCTTTTCCTTTTTATTTCTTTTTAAATCTTTCATTTAACTCTTCTATTATATCACCATCTTCATTATCCCTAAATTTTACTCCAACCACTTCTTCAAATTCTTAAATCTCTTCAATATCTTGGATTTTTGTTTTCCCATTAAATTTTGGTTCACTACATAAAACAAAAATCACTAAACAAGCACCTCCATATAATATACTTATTTTAGCATCTACAAATAAATAACTAGTTATTAAAGCAATTTTTATTGTAAAAAACAAAGAGCTTAAAAATTATATAGTTGAATAACTTCTTAAGTATTTAATTACTGCAAATGCCATAATTGTATAAAATATTGAATTTTCTCTAGTAGTACCTAATTCATCAGGTGCATCTAAAATAAAGAAATTTAACAGTCTAAATATCCTGGAAATTGGATATATACCAATCAACAGAAAGTTTAGAATATAATAAAGAGAAATCATTTTCTAATGCTGATTTAAAATAATTAAATATATTTAATTATTCTTTTCTATTCATACATTATTTTAAAAAAATCAATCAATCATTAATCAATACAACCTATTGTAGTATAAGCTTAATAAGCTTAATGTAGATACATTCTATTTATAAAAAATGTTATATAAGAAAACCAAAGACATCAAATGTTAAGGAGATAGAATTTGATCTAACTAATTCATTTTCCTTTGGAAATATACATTTAATTTACATATTTATCTAGTTATAAATATAAAGCTAAATTATTTTCAAAGAAATTTCTAAATTTTGGTACGAAATAATATAATTATTTATGTAGCATAATATAATATATATCAAAAATGAACCCAAGTTTTATGGATATTTGATTCATAATAAATTCCAATTAACTTATAATTTCACTAACGATTAGATTTAACAAAATTATTTCATAAAAATAGACAATATAATTATTATAAACAAATAGTACAAATTTTCTAAAATTTGATGGTTCGTTGGAAATGATGGACATATTATCTCAGTTATGGACTACTTTTTTCTCTTACTCAATTATTAAAAAAAACATTAAATTTTATAGACTTTAAGAAACTATTTTTATTTTAATAATATAAAATAAATTAAAATTCAAAATATCATTTAATAAAAAATTTGATTAAGAGTTTGATAAAAGAAATACATAACAAAACAATAATTAACAATTTTATTTTAATGAAAAATACTAAAATTTAAGCTTCAATATCTAATCACGGAAAAATACTGATAAATATAACAATCTTGACATTTTGCAAAATAATTAAATTGGTTTTAGAATTCTGATTTTTTAATTTATTATAAATTCTTTTATTAATTTCTGGTCAAGGATTATAAAAAAATTAGGGAATACAGAATAATATTAGAGATAAAATAGAAGTATAAGTATTTTTGTTTTGTTTTAAATTTATTTAAATCTTTAAATAAAAATGACTCCTATATTAATATGGTACTTTTTTTTTAAGCATCAATCTTATAAGCTTAGACAACATAATGCGAATGTGTTCACTTAATTGAATAAGTAAAATGTAATAATTCTATAAAATGTAAATGGAATGAAAAAGAGGAGAGATGCAAATAATCATCAACCTTTTCAACTTAAAATATAGTGACTACCTATTGTGATTAATTTGCAGAGGAAGAATGTAGAGTCGAAAAGAATTGTGCATTTTATTTAGGAAAATGTAGAGAGTTTGTTAGTTGCGAAGCTTTTCCAAAGGAGAAATGTAATTAGTCTTCTTACTAATGTATAACTGATGGTAATATATGCATATCATATGGATAATGTTCTGATTATAAAACTTAAATAGCTTGTTATAATAAAAATTTATAAGGCAAATTTTGTAAATGGATTAGAAAGGATTAATAATTTTATTGTGAAGACATTAGTGAGTGTGAGGATCTTCCAAGTAATTTAAAATAAGACAGTGATTGTAGAGAATAGATAAAAAAGTGCACAGTTTCCATAAAGGGAGGATGCAAAATTTCTTCGTAATTTTGCAATTAATATACTTAAAAAGAATAATGTCATTTCAATTTGAATGATTAGTAATGCTTTTGGGATAATAATCTGAATTAATGCTTTGAGAAAGTATGTGTTAATAAATAATCGTATCTTTATGAAGAATGTTAATAAATTGAACCTAATTGTACAACGAATGGAAAAACATGTATAAAAAAATTAGAATGTGATTAATATTAAAATCTTAGTTCTTGTGTTGAAGATTCAAAAGGGAATAGGTGTATATATTATTAAGAGAAATGTTATTAAAAGAATTGTATGAATGCTCCAAAGTCTATTAATACAGTAAATTAATGCTAGTTATTTGATTTAAGAGACGTATTATGTGTTCCTAAACAATAAGGTGGATGTAAAATAATGCCTTAAAAATGTGATGAATTAGAGACAGAAGACTCATGCAAATATATAATAGAATTAGATGGATAGTATTGTTTTTGGGAAAATAATTTAAAAGTGTGTAAAATTAAATAATGTTCTGATGCTCCTATTCAATACAGTCATATAGAATGTATTAGCTGGTTGAATGATTATGAATGTATTGGAGATGTAGATAATGGTTGCATGGAAAATGTTGATGATTGTACAAAAATACTTAATCCTAAAAGTTGCTTCAAGGATAAATTTAATAGAAAATGCATATTTGAAAATGGAAAATGCATGGAAGAAAAATGTGATAATTTTTAATTTCCTTATTATGACAATATAATTGGATGTGAGAATAAATTACAGATTTGTACATTTAGTATATATAGTAAAATGTGTATTAACAAGGAATGTTCACAATTATAAGATATGTAATGCAATTTTGATTACGAAATGAATAAATGTATCTAACTACCCGGTTGTATTCATAAACGATGTGAATCTGCCTCAGTATATTATGGAACCAATTAAGAATGTGAAAATTGGGATATAAGATGTACAGTAAATATTGGAGTGATTAATGGAATACCTTATCGCAATGGATGTATTACTAAATATTTAGAATGTACAGATTATATATATGAATCTTAATGCATTACATCATTATAAGGAATTCCTTGTTTTTGGAATTAAACTGATAGTAAGTGCTAATTTCATAATTGTGAAAATGCCCCTCTGACTTTAAAAACTTTAGAAGAATGTTAATAATGGGTTCAATATCATAATATTAAGTGTGTCAATAAATAAAATGGAGGATGCGTTCAATAATCTGTATCTTGTTAAGAAATTAAAGAATAGATTTCATGTTTATTTGGTTCAGAATAAGGATTATGTTTTTGGAATGCTTCACTAAATTAATGCTTAAATCGTTCTTGTGAACATTTAATAAATCCTACTACAAATTTACAATGTAGAATTTGGTTGCCGTCTTGCATTTTCAATTAAATAAATAAATGTATTAATGATAATGGAGTTTAATAATTATGTAAGGACGCTCTATATCCAATCCAATTTTTATCTCATGATGAGTGCTAAGCATGGAATCCTAGATGCACTCTTAAATTAGGAACAGCATGTTTTATTGAAACAATTTGTTCAAATTATAAAACTCAAGAAGCATGCTAATTTATCTAAGATGGAAATAAATGTGTTTGGGAAAACAATTATTGTTATTTAAAATCCTGTTCTAATATAAGTCCTGCAACTAATATGAACTGCTTACCGTAATGTAGATTTTCTACAACCTAATAAACTACATAAGAACAATGTGATGATGGTACTTATAATTGTTCAATAACTACTACTGTAAATAAATGTGAACAAAAAATATCTAATTGCACTACAATTACCAACTAAGCTGAATGTGAGGATCATTCTTTAAACGAAAAATGTATTTGGTAAGACTAATCTTGTTAATCTATTACCTGTAACGAGGAGAATTCAAATCAAAAAAATGATGATTACTGCAAAAATAGGTAGTATAATTGTATTTTAGATATGGCAAATTAATGTGAAGATTTGAAAGTTATATGTTCTAGCGTATAGAACCCTACATAAAATAATTGTAACAGTAAAAATTAAAAATGTATATTTAAAGAAGATTCAAATAAATGTAGCTTAATCTAAGACTGTTCAGAAACATTAACTTATTATAATTATGATTGTTAGAACATTATTTAAAACAAGCGATGTTAAAGTAAACAATTTACATCAGGTTGTTAAGCTTTAGCTGAAAATTGTTCAGATTATAAATAAATTGAAATTTGCTAGATTAATGATAAGAGGTAAAGATGTTATTGGAGCAGATTAAATAATCGGTGTTAAGATTTAGCTTGTTCTATAATTGAAGAGAAATCAATAAGTCACTAGCAATGCCAATAATACTTTTCTGAATGCACTTTAAATTTTAATATTGATACTTAACCTAGTTGTATGGATTTAATGGAATGTGAAAATTACTTAAAAAAAGAGTAGTGTTTTCTAAACAAAGCAAAATAAAGATGTAGTTGGGTCAAAAATGTTTGTATTTTAGATAATTGTAAGACTGCTCCATTAGGAATTTATACTTTATAAATGTGCGAAACGTAATATGGAAATTCATGTACAATAAATGAAAATCGATCTGGATGTATTAGTAAATTGGATTCTTGCAATTAATATAATAAATTGTAATGTTTAACTCCAAACCAAAGAAATTTTGACGAAGTTTTGTGTTTTTGGGATTAATCTAGTGGAAATTGTAAGGAAGTTTTATGTCATTAAGCTAGTCAATAAATTAAATATTTGATAGATTGCGAAAAATTTAATTAAAATTGTTAAACAAAATTGTGCAAAATATCTATATGTGATGATTATAAATATGATTTAGATATTTAATGTTCTCTTGCTTTAAGTAATAATAAATGTACTACAGATGGTACACAATGTGTTGATAGAAGACTTTGTGAGGATGTTACTAATAAGGCTGGCTGCACTTTTTCAATTAAATATGAAGATTGTGCCTGGTTGGAAGATGAAAATCGTTGTGCTATAAAAACATGTGATACAGCATCTATTTAAATTCGAAGTCATGCATAATGTTAAGAATACTTATAATTGTGCACAAATAAAATCGGAGGAGGATGTATTAATATAACATCATGTAATTCATTTTCATCGAAAGAAGCTTGTTAATTTGATTAAAATTAAGAACTATGTATGTGGGACTTTAATAATAATTAATGCTTATATTTAAAATGTGATACTTTTTGTGGAGACGGTGTTGTAGGAAGTCTTGAAGAATGCGATGATGGCAATATACTTCCATATGACGGCTGTTATAAGTGTAGATTTTAATGCCAGTATGGATGTAATAGTTGTAATAAACTTAAATGTCAAGATTGTAACTAGGGATTTGATTTAGATTAAAATGGAGATTGTTCTGAAATTTGTGGCGATGGACTTATTGTTGGATAAGAAGAATGTGATGACATGAATGATATTCAACACGACGGGTGTCACTTATGTAAATTTCAATGTCATTAAGACTGTTTAAATTGTGTTTTTGGATTTTGTAATTAATGTGCATTTGGATTTGATTAGTACGATAATTAATGTAGATCAGTATGTGGTAATGGACAGCTTGTTAAGGAATTTGAATAGTGCGATGATGGAAATATTGAAGATAATGATGGGTGCAATTCTCTTTGTTAGATTGAATAGGATTGGATTTGCAGTCAATCTCTAATAACTTAAATTAGTGAATGCCAAAAGATTTTACATCCTTAAATGATATTATAAAATCTTTCTTAGAAAAGAGATTCTTAATAAATTATTAAATTACTTTTCAATTAATAAGTTCAACTAAAAACAAAAATTAGATTAGAAGATTACTTAATTATTAATGTTACAAATAATGTTTAATTTTAATTGATTATTCAACCGATTGTTGAAGCCTCATAATAATTGAATTATGTAGAATACAATCTCTATGTAACCTTTTTAGAAAAGGTTAATTATCCATGGGTATCAATCTAATTTAATTAATCTATTCTTATTAATTAATAAAACTAAGAACTAACCAAATTTATTGAAAGTATTAGTTTAGGTAACCCTTTAATATTAACTCTTGAATAATAATCAAGATTAAATAGCACTATTGCGTTTAATGAAATTATGATATATGTTTTTGTTGGATCATCTTCATTATCTATCTTGATTGGTAAATTTGAATTATTTTTTGATATGCTTGCTTTATTATAATAACTTTCCTATTTTAGATAATTAAGCATTCCATTTCCAAGTCATCTCGATTAATATTTAAAGGTATTTAAAGTTGTTTCCTTTTAACCTTTATATGATTGGCTGAAAATTGATGATCTCTTTAAAAAATTAAATTTTGGTAAATCACCATTCTAAAAATCCAAAAACAACTCAAAGTAAGATTCAGAATTAGATAATTCTTTTTTTTTAGTAAATGCAAAAAGTTTCTACTTAACTATGTTTTTATCTTTATTCTTTTACTTATTAGCAAAATTGATTATTAAATTTCATAAACAAATTCACAGAAAGTTATTGGAAGTAAAATCCCCAAAACTTCTTAAAATTTTATATAAATTGTTTCATTCTTTTAAATATTTTGCTTTTAAAACGTCTTCCTATTTTATTTATTCAGGACTTATTAAAGCCTTTATTTCAGCTTAGTACTAATTAATGTATAGTGCATATATTTAATTCCCAGAATATAAATTTAAATTTGATATTGAAAATCTATTTGAAACTTTTAATTCTTTCAATGCTTTGGTCTGTATTATTTTACCTCATATTTTTTTATTCAAATCTGTAAGTGTAATACAAAAATAATACAATTTTGAATCTATAAATTAATATTCCATTTTTTATGAAAATGTAAAACCAAATTATTGGTCAAGATTTTTAATTCCATTTTCAATGATAAAAGTCAGCACTTACATGGTAATAATTTGTTTCTTGTATGATTCAGCAATTATTCAAACAATCTCATTAAGTATGTTATGCAGTTTATTTTGTTATTACTTGATCAATGTAAGACCTTTAATTTAAAAAATTGAATTAATAAAACTTTTACTTAAAGAGATTACATTTTTATCAATTGTTTCCTCTATGTTTCCTTATTGCTTGAGTGTAACTGATGATATTTTGAATATTCTAGGCTGGATACATATTGGATTATTTTCCTTTATTATAGGATCGAATATCATATTAGATTCAGTAAAATAAGTTCTCCACTTGCTTACAACTTATTCAGAAAATTTAATCAAATAAGAACGATAAGAGCGTTAGAATGTCATAAATCAACTAGAATAATTTATTAGAATTGATGCCTCATAACTAAATATATATAATGGACCTCTTTCTATTGGATTTGAAGTTAGATCCAACAATTAGAGTTAAATTTTATATCTAGATTGAGTTAATTTAAATTAAAAATTATAAACACATTTTTAGATTTTCTCTCTCTCTCTCTTTCTCTCTTATTAAGAAATAGGATGTATTTCACTTATAAATAGATAATTAGAAAATATAATTGTTAAAAATGATATTAAATTTTTCTTCCAATATTTTTTTTATATTAAAATCGAAATTTGTTAATGTATAGTCCAAATTACAATATTGGAGAATATAATCAACCTATTGGAGCAATCCCCTAATAACCTGGATAATTAATACAAAATGCTAAATTTTAATTCAAAAAAGATTATGCAACCTGGAACTAAGATATTCCTCCTTAAAGGTATAAATTGAATATAACTTCTCATTTTAGACCAAAATCTAGAGAAATGGAATTAATGGATCTATTACTTGTTAACAATATTTCTAAAAAATAAACTAGTCTTCCTTATATAAATAAAAACAGATCTCCAAAACCAGAAAACATTTAATCCTCTAGAGCATCTATACCTTTGCATCCATAATATCATCATTTTAGTCCATACCCTCTACATCCAGGATATCCTATGCCAAGTAGTAAAAATTATTAAAGTTTTAGTGAATCAAAATATGTAATTCCAGTATTTTCCTTAAACATTTGCATAAAATTAAATTGTACACTTTATGAAATTAATATAGTAAGACCCATATACCTCCCTAATAAATGATAAATTCTAATAGAAATTAAGAATAAACTGTTGAATACATGAAAGAAATGATAAAAAAATAAAATGAGTTTCAACAAAGACAAGAAAAACTAGAATAATAAATAATAAAATTGAGAAAAAAGAAATCGTATAAGAAATTGTAACAAAGTGAGATGCCTTACTAATAATAAAAGCTTTTAGAAATACCTCCACCTATTTATCCTTTGGAATAACCTAGAATTACAACTTTTAGATAAATTGAAAAGAAAAAAAAGAAATTACATTATTAAATAAATATGCTTAAAGAGCTTGTATTTTTATTCACTGATTGTTTTAGTAATCAATAAAAAATATTAATAATGGAATAATCGAAAGTGATAGTCAATAGTCTAGTGAACCTAGTGTAGAGTATGTTTAAAAAACAAGAAAGTAAAGATTAAAACCAGTTCCTATACCACCTTATTATGATCTGGTTTAAGATGAATAGAGATTGAAAGAATTAATCAAGTAAGGATACAACTACAAAATCAAAAGAATTTTTATAATGTTTTCTTATTTAGTTTTTAAAAAAAATGAAATAATCAAGGTGGCATAATAGAAAAGAAAAATCTCAAAAGATAAACTGCCTCAATTAGAACATGAATATAAAACAGAGATGATGAAATTTTCAGTTACGGTTAGTGATCCTTTAGTATAAAAAATGGCATAATAAAATGTTAATTTAAGAGTAGTTGAAACTTAAGAAAAGAAAGTTACTCCTAAAACTTTAATCTAAAATTCAAATAACTTGAAATAATACATTTCTGATGTATTTTAAGCAGTTTTAAATTATGATTTAAAAAAATAACACTCCTTAGAATATCTAAATAAAATCACTTAGAATTATGAATTCTTACAATAAAATTACCATTCAAAATTTGAATTGACAAGATTACAATATGGATTTACGGGATCTCTTAAAGATATGAAACCTACGACTTAAAATATGATGATAGTATTTAATTTTTGGATTAGATTTTTTATTCCTTTAAGTTTTCCTGAAACTTAGAAAAACATCAAAGATATTACAGAAGTGATGTAAACTAATTTAAAAACTATTGTATCAGCATTGTATCAAATTGCTTTGTAAGCTTGTAAAAATTAAGCTCAACCTATTCCAAATAATACTAAAGAAATCCCTTAAGAAAATATCACAAAAGAAAAGAATCCTTATATAATAAAACTAGAATAGTTCAAAGAAACTTTGGAAGAACAAAATATGATAAATAGGTAACAATAAGAGAAATTAGAAGAACCTCTAATTCATCCAGTATATACATTAAGAGAAATGGATAAATTGTATTTATATAATTATTTATATAGTTTTGATAATGAAAGATCTTTCATAAGCGAAAAAATTCAATAATTAAATAATTGGTGTAATATGGTTATGGGATTAGTTAATGAATTTAATTAATAAGAAAAATAAGAGTTGTAGAAATAAAAAAAATAATAATTAGAGTCAATAAATTAAAAAGTAATTGAACCAAAAAAAAAATAAGTGATGTAAATTATAAAGGATCAAAAATCTCAATATTAAAAAAATATTATAGAAATAAAACAATTAAAATAAAAAATTATAGAAGAGAAGGAAAAGAATGATAAAATGAAAAAAGAATATGAGGATGCTTTAAAGAAACATGAAGAAAGATAAGAAAAATTGATTTTATTAGGTATTAAATGATCACTATATTAAAACACACTTATATTTAACATTTCCATATTCAGAACAGAGTACAATAGCTGTCCAAAATTCTTGTAATAGGTATTATTCCATTTCAATTTCTACTTTGTTTCCAATAATCTCTTTAATCACAAATTGGAATTTGGCCATCCCTATTATACCATATAATTATCTAAGAAATATTGTTGGATTACTCTAAACTCTTTTGTATTGTATTGATGACGAAACTTCTGTCAAGGTTTCTTTGTTTTTCAAATTGATATTAAATATACATAATTTAATATAATTTATCTAAATTAGGAATGGATTATGATAGTGAGTCATAAGATTTTAATCAATGTCCAATCTGTTAAGAAGGAACATAAGGGTATTTTGAATTGGGATGCAAACATAAATTTTGCAGGTTTATTTTTGAATGAATTTAGGAAATGTTTAGAATAATATTTAAATGTAAAGATAAATGAAGGAATAGTTATGATAATTAAGTGTCCTTCTTGTCTCTATGAAATGCAATATGAGGAAGTTGTAAATAATATCTAACAACTTTAACTTGATAAATATGCAAAATTCAGAACTTAATAATTTGCTGAAAAGGATCCTACAGTAAGACATTGTCCTAATAAATTATGTGATTTATATGTTTAATTGGATGCCAAGAAATGTCTTTGTGGTTAAGAGATATGTATTGATTGTGGAAATTAATACCATGGTTTGAGTAGTTGTGATGAATTGATGGATTCAATATTTGTTATGGATAGTAGATAGGAAAAAATTTAAAGATGTCCAAATTGTAAAATTGTAGTCTAAAAAGAAGGAGGATGCAATCATATGACATGTAAAAGATGTCAACATTAATTTTGTTGGATTTGCAGAAGAAAATATACATGTACATCCTAGTAATTATATAGCAAAACATTATAATACATACAACTATATATTTGGATGTCCAAATAAATAATATTCCAATTCAATGCCATGGAAATATCCAACTTTATATAAAATGCTTCCTTTTATTTTATTAATTTTATTATCACCTTTATGGATAGCCCTATTATTTTTAATACTAATATTACATCCTTTTTGTGGAGCTTATTTGTTATTCAATCGATTTGACAACGGAGCAAATGGTAGGTAAATATATTCATTAACCTTAGGCTTGTAGGAATATAAATTTTAATGATATTCTTTTTCATTTATTTTATTGGAGGAATTGTAATATACCCTTTTTTTGTCTTATATGAATTCATTTGGCTCATCTTTATTTTAGTTAGTAAATTAGTCAGATTAATAAAAAGCTTAAGGAATCGTTGAATTATTTGTTATATTTTATTTTTCAATAACCATTTTTTTAAATTTATAATTTCATTTTTTACAACGCCCTATTTATCCTCTTTCTATAGTGAATTCCTAAAATTTATTTCTTTTTATTATTATATTTTAAATATATTACTCCAATGCAATAAAACAGATATACTTTTTCAACATAAAAAAAGTCGAAGTGAGTTATAAGAATTAATTTTATATTTGTAAAATTATAATATTAAATCTTCTAAATATAATATATATGTTATTTGTTAGTAGAATAAATTTAATTTTAATTTTTTTGTTATCTATTAGAAAGCTGATTGTCTTAAATAAGAAGCAGATAATTAAATATTTTAATTAAAAATAAAATAAACAAGTAGATGACAATATTATCCAATTAATTCTAAAGTTAATTTAATAAAGTTAAATTCTTCAGGAATTTAACTTTATTAAATTAAAATAAAATTTTGAAAATATAGCAATATTTATTCCATAAAAGAAATATCTAATCATACTCAAATGATCGTAATGTATTTTTTATATAATTTTTATTGTCATTGTAATTTTTTATATTATAATTGATCCTATTCTTAATGAATTATACATAATTAGTTTATTAATTTACTGAGTTTATTTTCTCTTTGATTTAATATATTAGAAATTGTATTATATTGTTAATTTAAAAATTTCTTCTTCATGATTGGATCTTTATTTTAAATTAAAATTTATATTATTCTGCCAAAATCTATTAATATATCCAGAAAGTGATTATTAATTATTGATTCTGATGAGTTATTTAAACTTTTATATTGATTATTATTAAATAAAAAAATGACATAATTTAGAGGATTCATAATTTTTGATTTGAAAAGGTCATCATTTTTCTTTGAAATGAGAAGAGATATTGAGTAGGACTTTAAATGGTTCACCTTTCAGAAGGAAATTCGAAAAAAATTAATTGATTAAGATGTACTAGAGGATAAAGTATTAGAAATGCATTCTTCTTACGGAAAAGTAAGAGGGAAGTTTGATGATTTTCATAGTAATTTTACTAATTAATAATAGAAAGATTTCTGATTCTTATAGCCTCAAATTAAGTTGAGGATATTTATTTAGCTGAACTATTAAATGAAATTTTCGCAGTTTTAATCATCTAAGAACATTATGTCAAGGTAAATCACTAGTAATATACAGTTCTTTAAAGAAGAGTTAGAAGTTTAAGCTTTTTTTGAAGTTGAAAAGAAAATTTAAGAAAAAGAATATCATCTACACTAAAACTTTCATACTACCTCAGTACTCCCTCATTTGTTCTATTAAATTTAATAATATAAGTAACTTTAGAGTTCCAATGACTTTGAGTTAGAAAAAGAAGATCCATAATAATTTGGCTTCTCTAATAACCAATTAATTATTTTTAAAGGATTCACTATTTTTGATACCTAAAAATAATGCTTTTATATGTTAATTAAGAGAGGATTCACCAATGACAATTAATGGAAGATGTAAAGAATGCAAATATAATAATTTTTAATAAAAAGATCGTCATCTCCTTTAAAACATTTCTTTTTGAATTTTGAAATGGGCCAATTCTTATTTGAGTATGACATTTAAGCAAGTAATAATTTAGGTTTTATGTGTAGAAAACTATTTTATTTTGCTTAGCAATTCAATTTCAGCTTAAGAACCTTAAATTTTATTGCTTTAGAAATTAAAAGCCTTAGTTTAAAAAATTCCAAAATATTACAAAGTAATATTATTTAAAGTACTTAGTTGTATAAACCAGAATTAGAAAATAAATTACAATAATAATTATTAGATGTAATCGAAGCAGAAGAAAGAATTTATTATTAAGCATATTGTCCAAATTTTATAGATTAAGAAAAAAAAATTAAAAGAAAAATTATAAAACAAAGAGGATTGACAGAAATTTCATTTCAAAACTAAGAAATAATGTGCTTTGATGAGCTTTCTTTAGCAGATTATTTAAGTTAGAGAGATAAATTTGTCAATGATCCTTTGTGATTTATATTTCTAAATTTCAATGAGCATATTAATCATCTTAAATAAAAAATGTTAAATTTTATTCATATAAAATAATTTAGTTAAGATATGAGATACCAAAGCATTTCATTTTTTATTTATGAGAAATGAAAATTATAATTTTATAATTATTTTTATTATTATTATTATTTATTATTATTATTATTAATAAGCTCAGTTAATCTAAATAAACTTCTTATAATGAATATATTTTTCAAATAATAAGATAGATAATACAATTTTGTTATATATTTATTCATTATAAATAATTATTTAATAAATATATATATAGCTACTATGTAAGTTTATACTATTAACAAATAAAATTATGTATTTTTAATTACTATTAAACTTATTTATGAATTTATGAGATAAATAAATGGATCAGAAATTGCAGGATAAAATATGTAATGTAATTTTCTTAGATTTTGTTAGATATTTCAATATATAATTATATAATTTAACATAATAATTATTATGAAGCAAGACATAAGTGATGCTTGTTTATTTTGTTAGAAATATAAACAGGATGGTTCATTCTCTCTTGTTCTTACAAAAGCTTTATATTGTAAATATGCCCAATCATAAAATTTTTACTTTTAAAGAGACATCAATGATATTTTAGAAAACAAAAGAACTAAATAAAGAATTAAACATTATGATATCAATGTTTTTGATTTAGAAAATGAATACTTGAGAAGGTAAATATTATTTCTTTAATATAAGACTTTACAAGTCATCTGAATAAAATGTTCGAATATAATCGCTACTTGAATATTACAAATATCATATCAATATTCCAAGAAACTTTCATTCGAATTTAATTAATTGTAGAATGGAAAAGGTTCGAAACATATAATATCGTAAAATTAAAAAAGAATTGGGAGTGAATAATGATGTGCGGCATAGTCCAGCGAAGGAAAAGGATTCATCAGCTGATTGTTCTGTTGAAAATATGAAATATCTTTTAAAAGATTTAAAATTAGTCACAACCTAAGCTGATTATTCAAAAATCACTAATTCGACATTACTTAAAGATCTTATTACATAGATTGGAAATTGCAATGAAATAGTAGATCCAATTGATTTTTTAGAACCTAAAATTCAAATAAGAATTAATCATTTTCCAACAAAGAGTCAAACACCATCTAATACAATTAAATTGAATATAGAAAAATAAATCAAAGCAAATTAAAATTTAAAAGCTCCCTTCATCTCTCGCTATCCTAAACTTGCAACATCTAATAAGCCTCCAACTATTAAAATTGTAATTTCATAGCATTAACAAAATTCTCATAAAGCTACTTAATAATAACAATAACCCGTCAATAAAGGATCGATGACAACTAGAGTAAAATCTAGATAAGTGTCAATGGGCAATATTGATGTAGCCAAATCAGGTTTATTAACATCTAGAAGCAATTAAAACAATTAATTATAATAATAATATGAGAGTGCAAATGAAGGACTCATGGATTTTGCGATAAAACTCTTTTCTAATTAAAGTACTAAAGTCACTAGAAAAACTCCTTTATCTTAAAATAACAATTTCTTTGTCAAAGGAAATAATAGTCCTCATTTACATTAAATTCCGAATAAAGATGAATTAAAATTATAGTTTAGAAGTTTAAGATCAAAAATAATCTCCCCATCTAGATAAAGTAAATCAAATGTAGGCAGTCCTCAACATAGAAAAAAATAACAATAATGAATTTTGTTAATAATACAATAAAATATTATATAATTATAAATTTCAAAACTAATAGAATAAAGCACTATTTCAAGTTAAGTGATGCATTTTTAATAAATTTTCAATTTCATAATAATATTTGTTATGATCATAGCAATTTGAAATAATTAAAATATAAGATATATCTTAATATATATAAATTTCCTATTAAATTCTATGAGCTAGATTATTTAATTTCATAATTATAGTTCTCTTAAATGAAAACTAATTAATTCGAAAGAATTAGGACAGAAATCAACGAGGCTAACATTGGGAATCAATCTGCATCCAAGCGATACTATTTGAATTCGAATTCAAAGTCAACTGAGAGAAGTAGATATAATTCTTTTAGATTAGCTAAACAAATAAAAAAATCTAATGAAAATGTGCTTTAGCTAATCAATATGTGGCATGAACATAGACAATCTTTATCAATAACTCCTATACTCCCTTAAGAAATGCATAAGTAATAAACTCATGCATCAGTTCATACACTTCAAGATAATTTAATTGAATAAATTAATAATAGTACTAAAATATATTAATTTCCAAAAAAGCAACAAACAACTTTAAATTGACCCCAAAAAAAACAGATATGACAGATATTTAGTTCTCTAGATCAGACCATAATGAGAAGATTTCTTTAAACAAAACTAATTTAGCAATTGATAATTTTATCAAATAAAATATAAGTGAGATTATTAATCTATTAGATTCTTCAAATAAAATACTTTAAGCTTAGAAAGAGAATAAAAGAACGATTTCAAAATCAAAATAAAGCGATATCAAAATGAAAAGAACAAAAGAATATTTAGCAACAATCTCTTTGTTGTAAAATGTTTAGAAGGCTGTTTAATAGTTATATAAAAATCAGGACATAATAAAGGCTAATGAAATAGATAAGTATGAAATCAATTATTATTCATAGAAAGATTTAATAAGTGATATATTAAATAGATAAAGATTTCAAATGACATCATAATTATTAAATTATTTTTACATTAAATATGATTAAGATTTAATTTTATTAAAGTCTCCTTATTTAGAATAAATTCTCTCAAGATAATTCTTTTTTTTATTTTATATGTATTACAATAATAATAACAACCAAAATTTTAATTGTTTTTGATTGATGACTAATCAAAATAATTTAATTATGTATTGATTTATAATTAAATAATTACTCTTAACAAAATGATAGTATAAATAGTGATAATTTATTTATTAATCAATTGTATTTAACTATAAGTTTCTCCATTAAGCTTAAACATTCAACTCTCTTTAATCTAAAATCTTCCTTGAAACTACGGCAATTACTTAATAGTTTATTAACATCATTTGGAGAAAAAGACATTTATTATAAATATTATGCTAATTGCCCCAATAGAAAAGTAAAATTAACAATCTTTACATTTGAGCATTCAAGAACTTAATCATATAAAAATGCTTAAAATAAGTATAAAAATTACATTTTATAAATTGGGCAGCCAAATTGTAAGCAAATTTAACAAAATGAATGGAATATTCAAAGTTATTATTAAATATTTCTAAGAAATCAGAATCTTGCATAACCAAATTTAAATTTTCATTAAGATGCAAGAATGTCTCTTAGAATTAGTTAAATGTTTCAAAATGAATTTCTAATATACATTTTTCTAAATTTCGAAATGATTCTGTCATCCTAAAATGTTCAAAATCTCTTAAGTCTAGAATATTAATCTATTTATCTATAAGATTCGATTTTATATCAGTTGTTTTTATCATTACATTTTTTAGAAGAATAAAGGATAATTTTTCAACTGTTGATACTTAGGTTTAGTTATTGCCATAATACTCTAATAGTTATTCTCTAAGCTTCTTCAGAAACAATAAAAATTCTATTTAATTTTAGATTAACATTCTATTGATAGTGAATTCATCATTTTCAGAGGATTACCTATGAAATAATAACTTTGGCTCTGAATGTTAATAAAGATGTTTGGGATTGCAATAATTTCTTTCAGATTTAAATTAATCTTCCCTACATTATTTATTGTCACTATATCTGCTAGTAGTTTATTAGGACTCCACTTTATGATGAACTACACTTACAGTTCTATCCTTTTTCTAAGTATTAGGTTATGTTTAACAATTTGTAATTTTCTGGTTTGATATGTTATTTTTATTTTCTTCATCATTTTATGGCGAAGCATGAGTTTTTAAGTAATGTTTCCCTTTAATCATCTATATCTGTCTGTTGTCTACGTGTAGTTGCAAAGGAGATATGGTATTTCTTTTAATTTTATCTTCAGATGGGCTAATATTAGGAATTATTTGCATGGATTTGTTTTACTTAGCTTCTTGAGGAGTTTAATTTTAAGTATTTTACAATTATGGTTATGGTTATATAGCTTGAGCGATTGTCTTTTATTATTAGTTTGTTAATTGTTATTATAACTATTATAATGGTTAAGTTTATGAAAAAACTTATTATATTTATTATTAATGCATAGAAGATTGTTATTATTTTTAAGTGTTTTTATTCTACGTCGATTATGGCTAGTTTTATGTATGGTTTTAGACAGGTTATTATGCTTGCTGATATAGTTATTAGGTAGGCTAAGCTTAAATATGAGTTTAAGGTTATTGATTTTAAGGCTAAGTTTATTATTATGTTTCTTTTTTTGGTTATCTTTCGAATGCATTTTCAAATAATGGATGAGTAAAGATTTATTCCCAGCCAAATCTATTGTTTTCTTCATAGGCTAAACAGCCTGTTATAAATTATTAAGCAAGTTTAGAAATTTTTTTTGCTATTAGTTTTATAAAAAATAAATACAAAAAGCAATTTTTTGATTTCTTTGTTTATTAACTAAATCTAATATATCTCTAACATTCCAAGGTGTTTTTCCTTCTATCATTTCATAAAAGATTAATCCTATTGACCATACATCGCATTTAGAAGTGTATTATCTTCTTAATAATACTTATGGAGACATGTAAAGTGGAGTTCCAACAAGAGATGTCATCAAGTCTTCATCTAATTTGTCAAAACGCTTGGCAAATCCAAAATCAGCGATTTTAAATATATTGTTATTGGCCACTAGAATATTTGCTGGCTTCAAATCTCTATGAATAATTCCCCTTTTAAATGATTAAAGAATCCCCCGCAATATTTATATCAATATTTTAGTTGCAGCTGTTTCTTCAATAGGTCCCTATAATATTATATGTAACTATTACTGATCTTTTCATGTATTCTTTTAAGTCTCCTCCAGTGCACAATTCTGAAATTATATAACAATTATTAGCCGTTGTAATGACATCGATAAGCCTAACAATATTTGGACAGTCTAAGTCTTTCATTATATCTATTTCTTTTTGCAATAAGGTTTGATTCTCAGATGAATATTGTTAGAAGGCAATTGCTTTAATAGCAACAGTTTATCTGAAATAGAAATTAAAATATCAAATACCCAGAATCTATATTTCTTCCAATATAGACTACTCCATATGATCCTCTTCCAATGATTGCTTAAGTGGAAAAAGCATAGTTGTGAATTCGCTTATCTGGAACATGTTTAGATAGCTGTTGAATACGAGCCTACATATAAATAAAATTAAAATGAACGTTTGAAAATAAAAATTAAATAAAATATGATAATCATTAGTTCTAACAATAATTGAGATAAGATTCATAATGTTTTAGAATCACCCTTAATCTTCCATTAATATCAGTGCTAAAATACCATTTTAAAAGTCCATTTTCACACATCTAGATGGTTTATAACAATTCTAATGAATGTTTCGATATTTTTTCTAATGATGTTTCGTCTTTTTTCCCAGCCATTCCTAAAAGTTGACTTTTAGCATTTTCATTCAAAGATAATATTTAAATAATTTTTTCTATACAGATATGTAATTTCTAGTAGAGTATTAAAGTTTCTTAATCGAAATTGTCAATTATAGATTGTGTAGTTGCATATTTCAGTTTCTAAATATTATTTATAATTTATACAGAATCAGAATCTTTAATTTCTCTTTCGGAACATCCAATAATTCTTAGACGTTGAATATTTTATACTGTGCATACGTATATGGAATGCTGATGAATTGGTACGCATTCAATTAGTTTAACTCTCATACAACAGTCATCATATTCAGGATCTATTATAAAAGTCAAGTTTTTTTTTAAAGCTTCTGTAATCATTTCAACATATCTAAATTTTTTCATATTTCATACCTTTTTTCAAAGAAATTAAATTAAGTTAAAGCATTGTGATGTATAGAAATTCTGTATACGAAACAAGGATCTCCTTCGTGCTCATGAATTCTCTCCTCTTTTTCAGTAATCGAAAGAAATGATGAGTTTATGTAGTTACAGCACAATCTTCTACAAATTGGGCAACTCTGCCTTTGCTTAAATTTTTATAAAAAAATTTACTTCTAGAGCAACTACTATACAATCTCTGCAAAAAATATGATTACAAGGTAATTTGACAGGATCTTCATAATCCTCAAAGCAAATACTGCAATTTTCTTGCTATGACATAATAAGAAATATGTTCTAATTTAAAAAAATATTTTCTAATATTAAACTCTAAGAAAATCATTCTTAAACATAAACTGAGAATGACAATGTTCTTAATTAATTAAATTATTTTAATAAATTATTATGTGATATTTTAATAACACATGTGAAGTGTATCATTTTTATTTTTATTTTTTTTTATATATAATTTTTGTTTCACCAAGTGAAAATAAATTAAAAGAATTCTTATTAATTTTCTTATAAAAATTTGTAATGTTAATAAATAATCTCCAAAATTGAATTAAAATAAGTACAACAACTATAATTTTCTAATTTAATCTTCTTTATTTTTAAATTTCCATCTTAATATATCAAATATCATGAATTAATGTATCCATTTAAACATTTTTTTCTATCAATATTATCATCCTCATTTTTCTAACATCGCACATTGAACAGTAAATTTTTCTTTAACACTAGACATTTTATAAAAGTCACTCAATCTCAAATAATTTAATTATATAATTAATATATATGATAATGTTAAAATATTTACTTTTTAATAATATATATAATGATTACATTTTTTCATTTTAGAATTATGATACGAAATTATTATTACTTGCTTTAGAAAATTTAGATATAGAATAATTAAATGAAAAAATAAACAATCAATAATGATTTTAAAATTAAAGCAACAAAATCAATTTTTTTGTATAAATTCATTAAATATTTCAATTAAAGGCTTGATATCAAAAGGTTTTTTAAGTTATTTATTCAAATTTAACTTATTCTAATTAATAAACATTCTTTACTTTTAATTTAAGCCTTTTCATCAATAAAAACCAAAATAAGAGAATCAAATTAAATTAAATAAATCTTTCTAGAAAAAAATGTTAACAATAGGATTATGACATATGATCAAGAAAATCTCAACTTTTACTAAAGCTAAATATTCAAACATAGTTAAAATTTGCTACTAACCATTTCTTACTTTAAAATGATATTTAAATTAATTACTTACAATTTTTTTATGCTCAAAACTATAAACTACATATTTAGTTATTTATATTAAAGTTTATGTATTTCATATTCCTGTAAAGTATTGTTATATAAATACATTTATTTTATTTAATTATTTTATATCATTGATATTTTTTCACTCTAAATCTATATATGTGCCAAATATATTATGAATGAAGAAGATTGTTTGGATTAGTTCTATTTCATATTCAATAGAAAATTTTTGATTTATTATTTAAATTTCTAAACAAGAATAGTGTAAATAATAGTTTAATATTATTCTGTCTAAAATATTTATGAAATTCTCAAAAAATAAAAATTTTAAATATTTATTGTATTTATTAGACTGATAATTTAATTCTCATTATTTCTTTTCTTAATCTCTTGTATTATTATTTCTAGAGTTATTTTATCTATTATTATCTCTATTATCTCTGTTGTCTCTGTTGTCTCTGTTTTCTCTTCTATCTCTATTATCTCTGTTGTCTCTGTTGTCTCTATTATCTCTATTATCTCTATTGTCTCTATTATCTCTGTGATCTCTTCTATCTCTATTATCTCTATTGTCTCTGTTATCTCTATTGTCTCTGTTATCTCTGTTTTCTCTGTTATCTCTTCTATCTCTATTGTCTCTGTTGTCTCTATTGTCTCTATTGTCTCTGTTGTCTCTGTGTTCTCTATTATCTCTATTATCTCTGTTATCTCTTCTATCTTATCCTCTATTGTTTTCACCTCTTGGGCCTCCTCTATTTTATCTTGTGTTTCTTTCTCTTTTTTCTCCTTCTAAAGTATAAAATTAATTAAAATACATTATCTTGATCTTTAAGGAACAACCTCAGATTCAGGGAGGGGTTCTTAGTATCCAACAGATCTTTTGTCTTCTTCTGTTGGTTTGGTTGTCAATTTAACAGTTAATATTGATAATTATTTAGTAATACTGACTTCAACTAATCCTTCCTCTGTTGGAACATATTTGTCCACAATTTAAGTATTACCAATTTAATTAATCTTTTGATATAATTTTAATAAATACTTATGATAATCCAGCTACTCTTCTTCTTACGATTTCACTAATTACTAACACCTTAGAGATGGCATTGTCAATTCCTTTGATAACTACAAAATCTTATTTTGGGATATCTTATGTGCCTTAAAGTAATTCGATAGCTCTTTTGATGTATGATCCATCAAGACCTTTTGCAGAGACTTTGATTTCATTAATTGGAGCTTATGTTTATTCAGCTCTGACGTGTTCGTATTTATCTTGAGTTGCTCTCATATAAAAATTAAATAAATGATTTAAATTAAAATATTCAAAATTAACCTTATAAATGGAGATAATTCATTTAAGATGATACGTAAATTTTGATAATTCAATAAAAGCATTATTGATATTCTCTTTCGAACAATACATAAGGTAAATTGAATAGGAAGACCTCAAACCAAAGATCTATTCAATAAGTGTATATTTGATAAGATTAATTAAATATTTTATTTATGAATATTTACAATTATCTCTTTAAGTTCATCATTGTTGGAGATACAAGTATGATAAATTTAAATAATATTAGACGTTGGTAAAAGCTGTCTATTATTGTAATTTACTGATTCTAGATTCAGAAATGAACATGATCCCACAATTGGTGTAGAATTTGGATCAAGAAATCTAAAAATTAATGATAAATAAATCAAGCTATAAATTTGGGACACTGTATGAATAGTTTAAAAATTTTAGGCTGGCCAAGAATCATTCAAATCAATTACGCGATCATATTATCGAGGGTATAGAATCAATTTCTAAAATAGATCAATCGGTGGAATTCTTGTATTTGATGTCACAAGTAGACAATCTTTTGAAGATTTGTAAAAATGGTATCAAGAAATTTAAGGATATGCTTGTGATAAAATAGAAATGGTTATAGTAGGAAATAAAATAGATTTAGATGATAGGTAACAATAAAATACATATTACTTTCAGAAGAGAAGTTAAAACTGAAGAGGCTAGGAAATATGCTTAAAAATAAGGATTTGCATACTTTGAAACTTCAGCTAAAACAGGTGAAAATGTAGAAAACGTTTTTGAAACAATGGCAAATTAAGTTTTAAAGAAAATTGATAGCGGTGAAATCGATCCCACCTAGGAAGTAATTTAACTAACATTAAATAAGGTTTATGGAATCAAGATTGGATCTATAGGAATTAAAAAGAAAAATGATGTAGTTTAACAGAAAGAATAACCAAAAGCTCAACTAGTTACAACAACTTAAAATTAACCTTAATAAAAAGAAGGCTGTTGTTGAAGATTATTTTAAGTAAATTGTATATTCAATTTCTTCATTTCTTCATTTCCCTTTTTCTTAATTTGCAATATATATATATCTATTCTATATTTTTTTTCTTTTAACAAACAAAATTATATAGCTATCCTCAAGATTAAATCTTTCATGATTTACTAATCATGGAATTCCCAATAAATAATTAAACAATATACCATTATCTATAAATTCTTTTTCTAAATTTATCATCAATTTAACCTTCTTATAACTAATTCAGATGAAGCTAATAATTTAATCTACTTTTTCAAAAATTAATAATAAATTTGTTATATTTTAGTATAAATGAAATTGAAATATTGGGGTTCAAGATATTTCTTTATTATATTATTTACTTCTAATACTAAGAAGTGGATAGTTTCACTTTATGTAATTTATATTCTAAGTATTTTTACAACTTAATATAAAATTTATTAAATTATAATACAATAATCTTATTCAAAATCCTTGATAGCTTTATTCTAAATGTTATATTAGAACCCAGAATTACCTTTAAATTATAGCCTATCAAACTGGAGAGTCTAGGTTAAGTATTATAACTTGGAGCAATATATTGGAGTATTAGGGTGCTTACGATGAATTGAAAGAGTTAAGTTGAGTAAGATAAATAAAACCTTGGTGAGGAATTTCAAATGTTCTTTTCTGTTATATGCTTTAGAGTAACATAGTTATTTTTTCAATAATATACAATATTATTTTTAAAACAAAGTAATAGTAGAAGTTTAGGTATTTTTATTTAATATCAAACTTTTTTAGTGAAATAAATTTTTTTGTAATCACAATTTTGTAAACTCAATATTGATAAAATATTTAGAATAAAATAAAAATGACTACAAATAAGAATGATTTACAAGGTTTTGGTATTGAATGTGCATCCAGATTATTTTATATAAGTTAATTATTTTTCTTAATAAATTTAAAAAAAATATTATTAATAATGAATATAGAAATATAGCAATTTCTGAATAAGTTAAAGAGTATGATTATATATTAGTAATTTTCCTGATTTAAAAAAACCTCCTAAACCAAATTTAGGATTTATGGATGAGGATGAATTTTATGAATGGCTCCATCAAAGATTATTATTATTTATTGTAACAAAAGACATCCAAGTCGCGGCAATAGCAATTTAACAGTGGTGCTTAAAAGAATATTGTAGTGTTTTTCAACTTTAATACATAGGATATTAGAATCTGGAATCCCATTGATTCATTAATTTTTAACAAAATTAGCTGGGTAGCAATTGAAGAAAAATCCAAAAATGGTTGATGAAATTATCACTTTAGTTGAAGATGGTGAAGAAAAATAAAAATTGATTTCTTAATTGTAATAGACTTAACAATAACAAGTTAATTTACAAGTATCGGAAGTAATAATTTTATTACATTTAGTCACCAAAAGTTTTGAAAGCTCAAACAGACAAAAAAGACGCTAGTTTTTTCTAGAATATTTTAACTGCTTTAAGATGTTGGGATAAAAAGTAAAAATGATTCACTATAATAATATCAATTTTTTAAATTCTGAAGATATTTATCAATCTAATTTTTCAATTATAAGCCATTATTTTTATAACTTCTCTATAACTGTTGATAAATTATCAAATTAATTAATTTTGTAATATTTAATTATTATCTAATATTTTTTATTCTTGTAAAACTAAATAAAATAATCTAGATTCTATTATATGTTATTTTAAAGTAGATAAATTAAAAAATATATAGATTATAATTTAAAACGGAATGTGATTGTATTTTTATTTCAAGATTCTTGAAAATATAGATTAGTGAAATACAATTCTTAACTCTTTATAGATTATTTAATTACATAAATGCAATAAAAAACATTGATCCAAGGGATTATTATTTCATCATATACTTTAAATTCTTACATCGATGATAGAATGTTTTCCAATTTTGATTAGAGGATACATCAAAATTAATAGTTAATTTTAAGGTATTTTATATAATTGTTATATATCAGCCACCTCCATAAATTGTTTATCTTTTGTTATTCTTTATATTTTGCTTTAAGCTTATTATCTATCAAATGAATCATCAAAAGTAAATTAAACTTTTTTTTAAAACTAAATTTTTGATTGCTTATGCAATTAATTTTGTTTATCATAAAATTGTATGTAATAGTAAATTATGATCATTCTAAATTTAATGTATAAGTGTTAAAAATTTCTTAATAAATATGACATATCAATATAGGATTCTTTTCGAAATGAATTACAAATAAAAACTTTTATTTCTAAATAAAATTAATGATTAGGGCGGTAATCTTGTTAGGTGGTCCCAGTATAAAAGCAAGTTATGGAACATATGAGGCAGCATCCCCTTTATTTCCTGTTAGTGGAGTAGAAATAATTGGACATCTTTTAAATTCAATACAGAAATTATCAAATTTGAAGGATTTTGTTCTTATGGGTTATTATGATAAGAAGTGTTTTTAACATTTTTAAGAAAAGTATTAAAAATAATACGGCAAAAATATTCGATATATATAAGAAATAAGAGAATTAGGAACAGCAGGTGGATTAGCATAAAATTTGGAAGAATTATTTGAAGAAGTAGATGGTATAATAAACAAAATAATTTAAGATCTTTTGGTTGTGCATTCAGATATTTGTTGCGATTTATAAGCCCAGAAATTATATGAATATCATAAAAAGTAAATTATATTGGAATATAAATTAGTAAATCTGGTATTTGTACTATAATGACAGTTCGAGTATCAAAAGAAGAATCAACTCGATTTGGATGTTTAATAAAAGACAATGAAACTGATTAACTGATTCATCACGCTGAGAAACCTGAATAATATATTTCAAATTTAGTAAATTGTGGAGTGTACCTTTTTAATTAATCATTTAAAACAACAATTTTGAGTGTGAAAGAAAAAAAGGAATCTAGTTTAAGTGAAGAACTTTAACATCAACCATATGTTAAATATATAAAAAGAAGTACGGATTTAGATAAAGCTTATTTATCCTTAGAAAATGATGTATTAAAATAAGCAGAAAGAGAAAGAGTATTTTTATTTGAACACAAAGGATTCTGGTAATCAATAAAATCAACAAATGACCTTTTAAAAGCAAATTCTCTTCTTCTCCAATATTATGGACAAAATCCTTTCTTATTTAATAGTCCTGATTATGAAATAAAAAGTGATGGAGTATTGGTTCATAAAAGTGCTAAAGTTCATCAATCAGCAAAGTTAGGTAGTAATGTAGTAATTGGTGCCGGTTGTGAGATTGGAGAAGGTGTTCGCATTAAAAACTCTATTCTACTAGATGGTGTAGAAGTCAAAGTAATAATAAATAATAATTAATCATAGAATTTCTCTTTTATATAAAATTCTATAATCTGTTACAATTCAATTCTAGGATATTGGTGTAGAGTTGAGGGAGATGTTTCATTTTTAGGGCCATGTGTGATTGTAGACAATGAATTATTTTTAAGAAATGTTGTTTGTCTCCAAAATTGTAGAGTAACTGATAGCTAAGATGGAGGTTGTTTGATGTGAAATAATATAAATATTATCAATCAACACCTAAACATATATCAATTGTTGTGTCATATACAACTGTTGGCATAACTGATTACATAAATTTTAAGAAAATAAACAATGCCTACATTGGTTTAATATCTGCTCCATTTTATTTGGCTTTGTCAATAAAAGCTTTCATTGTTGTGGAATGATTGCATGGATGAATCGTAACTTATTAATAATGAAGATATGGATGTTCTTCAACTGTTACTGTTTCATTTTAATAGACGCTCATGATGTCTTCAAAAATTTCTTAATGTTTTAAAGGTAAACCAGAATTCAATGCTACGCCTTACAGCCATAATCTTGGACAATGATATTTTCTGTCATAAGTTATAGTTATTGTGTAAACTCGAGTCTCTTGATCGTTCAAAGCTTACTATTACTTTTAACTCATATCCACACATAAAAACCCATCTTATCCTTAATTGTTTTAAAAATCAAATGATAAAAATTCTTTTATGCGCGTTTAAGATGTGGCATTGGCTATTAAATACATCTTCTCTGGATGAGGAGGATCTACACCTTTTTTTACTTAAGCCTTTTTCCATTACCATCCTGTCATTGTTAACTAATCTCCAGCTTCCACAAATTATTCTGGAGTTAACCATCCTTTTGAAAAGAAATCTTATGGTTTTGGAGTAACGAAAGAATTCACAAAATTGTTGATTCCTTGAAACATTAATTTAAATTTTTTATTATTTACTTATAATACTTATATATTTTTATCAGATTGTTATTTCATTTGGAAAATTAAATTAGGTTTATAAATAATAACATCATTACATATCAATTAGGTATTCTTCAACTTTTTCATAAACTAAAACGTATGCCTATTACTAAAGAACATCTTATTCAGTTACTAAATATATTTTTTGATCATCAAAGTAATACCACTATTGAATTACGAATCATTCATACTTGATCTTATCTAGATGAGAATGTGACGTAATGACCTCTTTCAGGCGTTCCTTAATGAACTATAACTGATCTTAACTTATATTTGGCTTTTATGGAACAAAATCTATTATTAAATAAAATGTAATATTACTCTTAAACATCAAGACTTATTGGAAATCTTACATATCCATTTAACTTTATTTTATTTGGATATACTTAAAATCTTTTTAAATGTATCATCAGATACTAAGGAGGAGTACCTATGACATATCTTTTAACTGCTCTCGTTTCCTTATTACAATTTTCACATTAATAATGATCACTTAATATTTCCTAAGCAAAAAATAATCTTAAACAATTTTCTAGAGTTTATAACTTATTCATAGACAAAGATAAATCTAAAAACGACTCAAACTTTATAGATTACTGATTACACTAATCACATTTTATCAATGACATCATTTGACCCTAAAATGCAATTTCTGTTATTGGTTAATCATATTTAAATTATCCTTCTATTTCAACAGTTAACTGTTCAATAAAGTATCTCAAAAACTCTTAAGAATCATGCTATTAACGAGGATCAAACTTATGTTTAATTAATTACTTTAATTACTATATTTTTATGAAAGCTCCTGCTTTTTTATTAACAGCTATATTAATTATTTCTAAATAAGCATTTAACCATCGATGTTTATCAGAAAATTGAGTAACGATTTTCTTACCTTCATTCAGCATCCAACAATTTATTTGCTCTACTGATAAAAGGGTTTATAAAGCTGCATGCATAAAACAATAATTCGATTCATTATAAAATCCAATAGGTGGCAATTCAAATTAAGATTTTTGGAAAGGTAATGTAATACTCATATATGAAACTGTATCGACTAAACCTGATTATAATGAACTAACTCTTGATAAAGTAGGTTTCTATGTTGAATTCTCAAATCCTTCTCCTTTAGTATAATCTTAAATTGAGACTTCAGGCCCACCACCATATAAACTATGAATAAAATTCCAAGTATTCCGATTTAATAAAACGAAATCTACATCTTACTTTAGATTTGGTTTGTATATAACATCTGTTGAACATTAATCTGCAAAAAATGGCTAGTTATTAATGGGCCCTGGAACCTTCGTATTAATATGTTACAAATAACTAGTATAATATTTAGCCCAATCAATATGAAGCATATATTATAATTTGGTTTACTGTGAAATTAAGGTTCGTATGATTTATCCCTCTACTTCAGATCTTAAATGTAAAATTGATGTTACCTTTGAGGCGAATTAAGATGCTTCTTTATGGTCTAGAGAAAGCGATTAACGATATAATCATTAGGATGTCCGGCACTCTTAATAGGGAACAAGACTTACATTGATTTAGGTAATCTTTGTACTCCCAGATAAGGAGTCTTCCAATTTAGATGGCGAGTTCAAAAAATGTTTACTTGCAGGCTTCAATAAGACATGTTTCCCTAATCCAGGATGCTTGAAGTCAGGAAATTGTGGAACCACTAGATTTGTGGATTCGTCACTCTCATAAATTGAAGGATATTTACGTGCTCGTTCGATCTAAATTATTATCATCAACATCACCTTTAGTTTTTATTAACATAAATAATATATTAGAACACAATAATCACAATGTAAAAAAACATTCATAAACATCTTGATCAATTAATTACTCTATACTCTAGATTCCTTCGGTATTTTCAATTGATTAGTCTATTGCATAAACTTATACACTTATTTATCCTTACAGAACTAAATTTGCACATTCTCTCAACTTCTAGGGAAATGCATCATCTAAATAACTGATAACATCTTGGATCTCATTAAAAGCATAATTCTTATTCACAATCTTATCCCATATATATTAACCTTCTTCCTAAAGAGTTTTAAATTTAATTTCATTATATAATTTATTTATTGTATATAACTTCTACTCTAATATATCTTCATCCTGTAAGTTACTTAGCTATAGATTTGCTTATTTTAAAAAATTTTAAATCTCTTCATCTCCTTTCGAAGGGACAATTCCCTACATATAAACTTATAATCCATCTGCACATCCTAAAGGTTTTCTTTTTATTAAAACTTATTGACTCATTTAAAAATAATTATTTGAATAAGATTATAAGAAGTCTGCATAAAAATATAATTTAGAAGTTGTCTCTATATTCCTTAATCCTGTCTAATAATAATTTAGAACTGATGAAGTCATATCATTATTTGATTCTCTTTGAACAATATACTTTAGATTTAAACCCTTTAAATTTAATGTTCTTGTTAAATACATTTCTTAAGAGTCCTCATAAGCATCATCATTTGGTAACATATTTCCAATGTTAAAAACTTCTACTTTACTTTACAAAAGAGAATTACGAAACTCTTAGAATTATATATATTCAATCTCATCAAATACATTTAATATTTCTTAAGGTGTATTAATAGGTCTTAACATTATCTTTGGCAAATAATATTGTTATGTTAAAAGAGACAACTTTTAATCATGGAATCTCTTAATATCCTTTTTCAATAAATCCTTCACATAATAAAATAACTATTCATCATCAAGATTCATCAAATCAAATACTTTATCTTCAAATTCTGATTACTTCTCTGAATAACTAAGCATTTAAACATTTAGTCCATTTATTGTCTCTTTAAATGATAATTCATATCCAAATAAAAATTCTTACTAAAATAATCTTTTTGATAATTCAGTATAATATTTTTATAATAATTTTAACATAGTTTTCCCTTTAGCTAAAGAAGATTAAGGCTTTTCTACAAATAAACCTGTAAATACCATCGCACCTAACCTACTTGGTTTCCACCAAACATTCCTTGAGATCTAAAATGGTGTTAATGAGTATTCAGCAGCTTTTTCTTTTTCTTTGCAATTTTCTTAAAAATCTGGAAGTGGAAATTCGCATACAAATTCAACTGATTCAAACTTAGGTTCTCTTGAGCCATCAAATTTTCCCTCTTTCACTGTTAAACTTAAATCATCCACTTTTTATAATCCAAATCCTTGTATTTTATATACAGGCTCTTAGCAAACAGATATTATTGCTAAATTCTCAGGTAAAAATGGACTTATAGTAGGTAACTAAAATTTATATAGATTATTGAGATCAAAAGTTTTCGTTAAAGGCTTGAAATCATACATAAATCCTTAATGTATTTTATTTAAAACTGCATCCATAATAAATATTGAATCATCCTTTTATGATTCATATGTTTGATTATATTAAAAGTTTTCACTTCCAACCAAAATAATAAAATTATTACTTAAATTTGTTAGATATTAATCAAATTCATCTTTATCAAAAATTGGTAAACTTTCTTCGCCTTTCAATGCATAAATAGGATCTAAAAATAAATTCTATCCAATTGATACAAGATTTTCTTCATATTTAGTATTGAATAACAACTCTTCTGTAGCTAACATTTATGAATATAAATATTGAAGTTAAGTTTCATCTGCTTATTTTAAATAATCTAAAAATTAGATGAATTTTTAGATTAAATTTAAAAAAGTTCCTATATCTATATCTAAAGTAACTAACAAATGCTTCTACCACATTGCACCATAAAATGGCTTTGGCAATAAGTAAGCCAGAAATCTTTAGCAACTAAATTGATCACTCAGAGATAATATAGTCAACACTTCTGTATCACTTTTAAATTTTAAGATATGTCTGCCCAAAGGATACTAATTCGAAAATATTGGCTATTAGTATTTATGTAAATTTTTCAATTTGGTTAAATCTGATTAAAATAATTTATCAAAAATTTGCTCATTATCATTTGAGGTTTTAAAAATTAAACTTATAGTATCAGCTGAAATATGTTGAATGTATTATTGATATAGTAAATCAGCATCTACTTCTAAAATATTTAATTCTTTTAATTAAGATTATGAATTCAAAAATTCACTTACATATTCTAAATCACCAGCTTTTGAATCAATCATTAAATCATCAAATAAATCCTTAGCATTTTTCTCAATATCAATAAATTGTGGTTTTGTTAATATGTTATACAGCTCTTAGAATTTAGAATTCAATTCTTCAAATAAATTTAGTTAAGTTGTTAATGTTGTATAATGGTTGTATATTTCTATGTAAAAATTGGTTTAAAGACATCTGAATAATAGTTCTGTCAATCCAGGCTTATCCTGTGGATCATTCTTTTTACCAATATTTAATGTAATTGTAAGGTGAATTCCTTCTACAGTTGATTGAATGAATAATATTCTTATTCCATTTTATAATTCCTTATAAGTATAAATATCTTTAGAAAATACAGGTTTTATTATTTAGATCTCAGACTCTTATTGTATTATTAATTCTTCTAAATCCTTAACAACATTCTATTACTCTTCTAATTCATCTTCTTTTTTATTGATTTCATCTTCATCATCTACCCTTTCAGTATATTATTCGATTTTTGAGATATAACTATCCAATACACTATCTATAGCCAGTTCATCCTCTTTTGGTGCTTTGTTATCATTCATATTTTATAATCCATCGGTGAATTTATTAAATACTTCCTGAGTACTTGAATCATTCTTATCAATATTTTATATGCCTCCACGTACATCATTGTCAATAGATTTTGATGGAGTTAATACTAAACCATAATTCAAGCAAGATTACCATCATAATGCTTTAATAACCCTATTCCTGATAATCCTACTATTATTACTAAAATTAGTATGATAATTGTATCAAATTTGGATGGACCTGATTCATCATTCATTTTCTTATTTTTATTTGAATCTCTTAAATTTGGAGTCTGATTTTCAATTTTCTCCTAATCTGAAAGCAATCTTTCTTAATCATCATCATCACTCATATAAGAATTATTTAATATTTAAAACGGATGAGAAAAAATTGATTCTAATTAAAAATGCAATAACAATATCATTTTAAAGAATGCTTTTACAAAAATAATATATATATTAATTCATACAAGAAAGAGAGTTCTAACTGAGCCAATTCTATCAAGACCAAAAATCGTAACAGAAAACACTCAATAAATGAACCAGAAATTTTAGTCAACGATAAGAAGCAAAATTATAATAAATACAATATTATTGCATAATTTTGCTTAATTTGGAATATTTTATATTGAAACTTTCATCAACCAATTAAAACTGGAATTTCACATTATATTCTTAACTAATAAATTCACTAAACTCTACTCTTTTTCATAAAATTTCAACTAGATTTTATGAGAGATAATAATTTCTTTTTTATTCTGATATATATTGTTAATATTAGCATAAAAATATAAAATTCAATGCATCTGTAAAAATATATATACTTCATTAATAATTTCTCTTATAAGATTGTTTTAAATAGTAATAATGAGTAATAAATTATAAAATCATTTTTGATAGATGCCATTATCCCAATATCCTTCTATAATTCTTCCTTCTATTTCTAAAGTACCGTAACCACTATAAACCCCATCAAACCATTCGCCATTATATATTAGATTATTGGTCGTGAGTTTTCCAATTCCTTGTTTTTTTCCTTTATGATAATTTCCCTCATAAACCTTCCCATCAGGCCAAGTAAATACTCCCATTCCATGCATAAATCCATCTTTAAATTCTCCAACATATATTTCTCCATCTGGAAAATGATAAGTTCCCTTTCCATTCATTTAATTTTCGAAGAAATCTCCTTCATAACTAGCTCCATCTAAAAACCATTTTATTTTTCCTTTGCCATGTTTTAATCCTTTGTCAAATTCTCCTTCATATATATAATTATATTTCAATGTTTCTTTACCAAATCCGCTTGGTTAGTTTTCTTTCCATTCTCCTTCATACTTAACTTAATTTGATGTATATTTCCCCTCGCCGTGTTATTAATCATTTAGAAAATAACCTTCATATATGTCTCCTTCTTAAAAAATGATTTTTCCATAACCATTAGCCATATCATTTTTCCATATTCCTTTAAAGCAAGAACCATCATGATAAAAGAATTATCCTTCCCCTTCTCTTTTTCCATTAATAATTTAACCTTTATAGACACCATTGGGGAATTCGACAAACTCTCTATTTTAGCTAGAAGGTGATTAAAGAGTTGAATCTTAGATAGTTTCAAGATGTAAAGTTCTTTTACGATGCTATTTTATATTAAAAGGAACTAGTTTAACTTTTTCTGCAGATTGAGATGTACTATTTAATGATTCAATTCGATTGAAATTTCTCACATCAGAAATGTTAAGATTAAAGCTTTTAGTATCAAATTTATTTACAAGAAACTACTGTTGTCTATTTTCTATTGAGACCGATACAAAATCTTTATCATTTATCTCAACTTATTAACAATAATTTCCCATTATAAATATAAATTATCAAATTTTAAAATGATCCTCTTAAATTTCTTAGTCATCTTCTTCATCCATTAAATCATCATCCATCATTGAACTTATGTAAGATGAACCAGTAAACTAAATATTCTAGAATTAATACAGAAGGTGTTTAATCAACAGATAATGGCATTTTTATAGAATCACTATCTTATGATATAGAATTTTCATGTCCATTAAGTTCTCCATTGTTTAAAACAACTGAATATGGGTTTTATTAACCTAAGCAAACTCTTCTTATATATGAATAAAATCTATTCTTTACTGTATTTTCCTAAAATATTTTTTATATATACAGGTCTTCCTTTTAATTATTTAGATGCTATACTCCATTTAGGTCCATGCTCTTTGAATACTTTCAAGATTATTTCATCTTCTTCTTTTGTCCAAACAGACCAGTTGATATTAGGATCAAGTTTATTTAAATATCTTTCTCTTATTTACTTCCCACTTTTCCCAGGCAAATTTTTTGCAATTTCAGCCCAATTTTTATTATATTTTTAGACAAGTTGTATTATTTTCTAATCATCATCATAGGTCCATTTTTTTTTATTGTTCTATTTATTTTATTTATTAATTAGATTAATACATCTGTTGGATTTAATCTTCTCCATCTTTAAGAACATTAATTCATATTTCTTCCAGGTAATTAAGCTGCAATTTCTCTCCAATTACCTTTAAAATCATTATATGCCTATCTTAAAATTGCATCTTCATTTTTATCCCAAAGTTTAGCATGAGTTGGCTCTTTTTTATTTTATGTATCCTTCAATTACCCTTTATCTTTTTATTATTTTTTTTCTTTCTAAATTCTTTTTTTTTCAATTTTATTTGTTCCTAATGAAATCTAACTGCTTGATCTAATTTAATAAATATAGAATTTTACTTCAACATTTGCTTTTTTGGATATTCATCAATAACTTATAATTATGTATTATTAATAGCAGCATGATTATTACTTTATCTATAAATTTATTAGTATTATAATTACTATATGAACTATCCAGACAATATTTACTAATCAGAATTAGGTTGACTTCCATTATTTGAAACAGACTTTGCCAATATAGAAAATTAAGCTAATTAACCAAGTATATCATTTTATCTTGACAATTCCAAGGCTTCCCAACTTGCTATTTTATTAGATTTGTTATCTGACAGTGATAGAAATCCCTCAACAGGTTCCACTCTTAATAGGAATATATCATATACCTTCCATTTCAATAGACGTTTTCACAGCACCTCTACTTATCAATTACTGAAAATTATTTTATTGTTGTGGCTACTATTACATCTATTATCTTTTTTCTTGCACTTCTTATAACTTTTGTTTTAACTCCTGAGAAGTTGACTATAAAACTTTTTATTCATTTGGTGATGTCACATTAACTTAACCTGTGTCAACAATTGGCTTATTTGAATCCTCTTTATTATTAATAGGTTAATCTTAGGCTTCTTATTTGCGTCTTGCGCAACAAAAATTAAGCCACAAATCAACAAACATACTTATAAAATTTCAATATAAATATATTACATCTTTATAAAAAAATTTCTATATAATAAATATAATTATAATAAGAATTATTAATTATTCTTATTGTAATATTTAACTAAGTTTCTCTAATCTTTAGTTTTATTATTAAAAAAATCAAATTATGTGAAAAAAATCTCAAACAAAAGATGAATAACTAAATTTGATTAACAACAATAAGGATAAAAAATTATAAAATCATTCATTATTTTAAATGATAGTAAAAGAAATAATTAAGCTCTTAACTTATCAATATTATTTTGATTCTTTTTATCAAATATCAATTCAAACTATTTAAAAGAAATCTTATTTAAAACAAAAATTTACAATTATATTCCAGATCTAAAAAATATTTATCAAATCATCTCTATTATATCCAAGATTCATTGACCAGATACGAATAAAAAAATCAGTGATGGGGTTGATCATTATTTAATTATAAGTTTAAAAAAAAACGAAAGGAAAAAAATCAAATGTTCACACATCAAATTAAAAATCAAACTTATAATAGAATTAGCTGAATTAAATAATTCAATTAAAAAGAAAATCTCCAATCCTAAAAATTTTTGATGAAATATTAATTCGAAATTTGAACACCTACAACAATTGTTTCTAATTATTAATACATACATAGATTATATAAAATAAAAATTCTAGTCAAAACTAAAGAAATCTTATATAAATAAAACAGTAATTTTGTTATAACAAATGATATTATCCATCCTCACTAAAAATGTAGTTCAATTAAGCCTCTCTTAGAATTCAACTTAAAATTAAAATTTATTTATTGTAATTGATTTTGTCATTGTTCCATTATTATATATAATTTTTAGTATACTAATTTAAAATGCGATTAGATTAATTAAAATCATGATTCTATGCTTTATTTCTTCCAGCCTAACAATGGTTTCAACCAAGGCGTGGCCTCTCCAAAATTTGTTTTCCTACTTTGAAAAATATCATTATTTTTTTGGGGACCCATTTAAGGTGAATCATCTATCGACTCTTAAAAAACTATTCCTTTTTTCTTTGACTTTTCACTTTAATAAATTAGAGTTTATACTAATATTCTAATTCTTTATTTCTTGGATCTGTTTTAAATTATATTCCAAGTTATCTTAAGTAAAGTACTATTCTATGTTCTCTTTCAAGTTACTCTTAATTAGAACAATGAAACTAAGGTAGAATGCTATCAAGTGATTCTATAGATTCTGTAGGTAAGATTTTTTTTTCTAATTCTTCTGAAAAAAGAAGTTCAATCTTGGATTTTGTCAAATCGCTTCCTCTTTTGCCGTACTACATTTAATAATTATTATGTTTTTTAATAAAATTTTCAAACTTACAATCCATGCTTGTGACTTATTTACCTCTAGCTGGATTCAATAAATGCCATAAATTATAAAATGAATAATTAATATCCCAATAAGAAAATTTTCTTCATTTTTAATTGATATTCTTGAAGTCATAAGAAGGTTTGTTAAGTTAGGAAAATTATATTAAAAATAACGATTCCTTAAAGAATACTCAATGACATTTAAGATTATTATTGCTATTAAATTCTAATTAAAATATATTTACTTCTTCTATGGTAAATGTGCGTTTTTGAGTTCTTTTATTAAATGTAGGAGAATATATTTAAATAATCCCTTTGCTTAGAATTTTAAATTGTCTTCATTTAGTTTCAATTAATAATCAGTACTAGTTTCAATAATTTATACTCTTTAGCTAATTGAGACTATTTGTATTTTAAAAACATTTCAATTAGCAAATACTTTTAATAATTTCAATAGTAGCTTAAAATATTATAAAAGCCATTTCTGAATTAAAAAACGGAATGGAGGTTTTTCAGACCACTCAGCAACGTAATTAAATAAAAAAAACCATTTCTTAACATTTTCATAAAAGAATCTTATGGCGTTCATCAATAATAAAATGAAAAAATATATTAATTTGTTTCTATTATTATGCTTAAAATTCATTATGATGAATTCCGATAAATTATTAAACAAAGTTGATAAAGAAGAACTATAAAATTTACGAGTTTTATTTGTAATAATATGTGTTTAAATTAAATATTGTTATCTTAATAGAATTTTGAAACAAAACTATAATTATTACAATAATTTCTTACAAGTATTTTGATTCAGCTAAATATTTATTAAAAAGAGTATTAAAATTATATTTAATTGAACTATATTTTAATTTATTTGTATTTCGTATAAATTTTCAAAAATTTAAATTGATTATAATCAGCATAAGTTTGAGAATATTTTATTCACTTTCTTTTATTACTGAAATTCTCAAAGACCTTTATTTTTATAAAAAATTCTAAATATATCTTGATATATATCTATTTTATTTTAAATTCTTTAAACAATTCCAGAGTAAAATCTTAAGAAAATATTCAGTAGAATTTATAAAATTTTTTATTGAAATACTATATAGGAATTAATCGACTTTATAGAGTTTTGTTAAGAGATTTTTTAAATTAAGGGTCCATTATTACACTTGTGTTTAAGTTTTTAATTTTGTTTGATCATTCAATCATAAAAGCTGATTGCTTCATCAAAATTAGATGTTTAATATTAATTTTTTTAGATTAATAATTTAAAACTATGATATCTGTTATTTAAAAAATACAGATACGATCTTAACATCGCTTTTGTATTTTTAAATAGGCTTCAGCCTTATCGACCATAAATATTTATAAATTATTTAAACAAAAAATTTTTATATTTTTCATAATAAACCTTTTAAATAATTACTTACTCAAATATTTGTATGAAGTATGAATTATTTAGTTAAAGAAGATAGCATTTTTATATATAAAATTTTACATGATTTTAATTTTCTTATTCATATAAATTTAAGTTTCTACTGTTATTTTGTTAATCTAACACTCAATAGCTTATTAAAAATTTTCTGACCAAATTGATATTATTCAATATTTCACCAATAAACTCCGACAATTTTATTATAAATTATTTTAGTTAATTATTTTTTGTATAATGCTGTTAGATTCTACGATTAAGTTAGATAATGTAATCTAAATCATTCATTTACCTCAATAACCTTTTTTTATTTTCCTAAATTGAATTTAAATATTCTCTAATAATTAAGCAAACTTTAAAAAATAAACAGATCAAGTATGATTATTTTTTACTTGAAATTAGGATAAGGATGCACTTAAAAATGGTTTAGATCTCAAATCCAAAATTGCATCGATTTAATAACCCTATTACTGAATAAAGAGTAAAAAACACTTTGGAAATAATCGTATTTTTTTGTATATATACATTAATCATAGATACATTTCAGGTAGTTTATATTTGAATAAAAATATAAAAACTTTAAGAGGATAATTTTGAAGATTAAAATAACCCAAATTATCTCAGATTCTCAATAATTTAGTAAAAAAATAAGAAGCATATAAAGAAGAGAGGTTATATTGTTAAACTAAATGGAATCTGTATAAGCAATTTAAGAAGGATAATTAGGCTAATCAAAATAGTAAAGATCAAATATTATAGACTTTGAAAATAATTGAAAGAGTTAAAGCTTTTAAACACCTTTATATTTTGATTAATTAGTATTAAGACTAATTAAAATATCATTATTAAATTATTAAATAGTAATTTATTTAATATATATAAAGTTCATTAATTTTTAAGATCATCAAGAATACCTTAATTATTTAATTCATCAATTTCATTTTGATTATACCATTTTGTTCTTTTCCCATCAACCCATTCACCTATCCTAAAAGAATTATCTGGTTAATAATATATGCCAACTCCATTTTATTTACCGAATGCCCATGTTCCATAAAATTTTCTACCATCTTCCCAAATAAAAATTCCTTTTCCATGTTTTTTATCATCTTAATATTACTGCTATTTAATTAAAAATCCTTACTCCTTTATACTTTCTTCCATCAGCCCATTTTATTTCTCCGTAACCTTACATTTTATTTTAACTCCACTAGCCTACATAAAATCTTCCATCAGGCCACAAATAGTTTCCGTATCCTTCAATTTAATTATCACTGAAATCCCCTCAAGTTTATTAAACTTATACCTTTATAACAAGAACCGTCAGCAAAATTTAATTTTCCTTTTCCAGTCTTCTTCCCATAATAATAATCTCCTTCGTATCTAGCACCATCTGGCCAAATCTCAATGCCCTTTCCATGTTAATAATCATTCAACCACTTTTTCATTTAATTAACCATAATACTTCTCCAGAATATTTAGCTCCATTAAGATGAATATAAGTTCCTAAACCATTTGCAGCATCATCCAACCAATCACCATCATATATATCTCCATCTGCATGTATTAATTTTCCCTGCATTAATTTAAAATTTTTACTTTTCCACAGGATCTGTCTTCTTTCCATTCACCTTCATAAACTGAACCATCAGGCCATTATTGCTTTCCTTATCCATCTCGCTTTCCATTCAACCATTCTCCTTCATAAGTGGCCCCATTGGGTAATTATAATGCCTAATAATCATTTAATATACTGGGAGTTGAATTCTTTCATTCTTTCCTATCGTTTTCTAAATGAGAGGATTTATTTAGTAAGTCTAATTCTATGTAGAAAGATTCTTTTCGATTTATTTGATAGAGATTTTACTATGTTAAGAAGATATCATCACATCCGACACTGTATCACTTTTTTTTTTGGATGTTTTTTCTTCAACTTTATCTTGTTCTGAGTTTATTTAATGAGAAACTTTTGATATTTTAGATTATATTTCAATAGATCTGCTTGAATTTTTTATCATTTATAATTCTTCTTTTGAACAACAAGTGCTTATTGTGCAAGTTTGCCCCATAATAAAATAAAGTGAGAACAATAAAATAAAATTGTTGTGAAATTAATTTATATATATTTAAATACTTCTGATAAATTAAGAATTCTTGCTATAGATTCATTCTATTATATAAGATCATATTATGGGAAATATTGTGAGTATTTAGTAACATAATTCTGTAGGTTTTTAGTTTCTATTACTATTTGTATCTTAATTTATTTGTTTAATTTAAAAAATTTGTAAAAGTTTTAATATTAAATTAATTAACTTAACAAAATATGTTTTAAAGATTTTTTAGGTTTTCGAAAATATATCAATTGCCAATATATTTCATCTGATTTTCAAGAAAAACATACTGTATCTATTAAAGTTTTACATTTGAAAATATTATATAAATAATTTTAATTATTCCAAAGCCAAATTTTTAAGATAACCTTAATTGAAAAATATTTTTTATTTAATAGAGATCCTAATTTAACTTAAAGATTTTTCAACTAATTAATATCTTAAATAAACGATGACGTTAAATTTAAGAGAATAAATAAAGGAATATGATAATGTTAGGAAAATCTGTTTAATAAATATAAATTAGTATTATCAAATAACTAAGATTCAACCTACTTCTTATTATTGTGCCAATAATCTAAGCTATCTTTCATAAGATTCATCTTCAATTAAAACTTATAGGGGGGTAATGTTAACTATTTTCTTAATTAAATAAAATTCAAAAATCAAATGTTGTCTTAATAATTTTGCAATTAAAATACAACCAATTAGTGCTATTACAAAATATATGATTGAAAGAGTCTATCTCAATATGTATTATATACCTTACTAAACTAAAGCTATTCATTTGTTATTTCCTCTATTCCTTAAGACAATTCATCGTTTAATTAAATAAAAATTCGTGTTACAACTTAAGAACCCTCTTGTTCATACAAATTATAAGTTGTTCTGCTTGTGAAATTATTTATGGCTTATTCTGATTTTATTAAATTTGTAATATAATTTAAACTTTAAATAGTTCCTTGCTTTAAAGTCCCTTCAAATGCTAAATTGCATTATTGATACATAAAATTTTTGAAGTTCTATTATATTAAATAAAAATACATCTGTTAAAATATCACATAAATTTTCTGTCTCAACATATTGATAATATTCAATAAATTTATTAGATACAATTAATTTATCGAAATCATAAGAATTGGCATACAATACATATTAATTCATTATTGAAAGGGCATCTTTTACTAAAAGATATAGTCTTTATTTGTCATATTCTGTAAGGTATGTAAAATTCATCCATCGATAAAAGATTTCTTTCTACATCAGAACACTTCCTGATCTCAATTTTAAATCAGAAATTAATTTGAAAAATTCTATAGTTGATTAGTACTTTTCAAAAAAGGATTCACTTGATTGATCAACTAATGTAGAATAAGATATGAAAATAGCACAAAAAAAAAATAAGATAAGAGCAGGTTTTAATCTACTTACTTTAAATATTTTTTTTAACTTTTTACTTTTATTATGAGTGGAATTTTTTTATGTTACATTTTTTTGTTTACTCTAAAAATATTCAAAACTGAATTGGTAATCAAATATGATTTTTTCATTGTTCAAAATCTAAGATAATATTTATTTAGATTTTCCAATTTCATTTTCCAATAAATCAAAGGGTAAATAATCCATAAGATATAAATATTTATCATACTGGATTAAATATTGATTGTAATAAAAAAATGAAATTATACTTGTGCAAATTATTATTATAATTGAAATCAACCAGAATATTGTCCACTTTTGATTAACACTAACTGATCGTTCTTTTGAATATATAAAAATCTCTTCAGTAATTTAAGTTAATAAATCATGCAAGTCAAAATAATTAGCATAAAGAAAAACTTGATAAGTAGATCCGCTAGGACTTTCTCTTCTTCCATATTTCTTAGCATAAGCAAATTGATATTATAATATAACTAATAATACTTCTCTAAAAGTCATTTATTCAGTGACTATTTGAGTTTCGTTATCCTTCATAAATCTTATGTTCATATTATAATCATTATAGAACAACTATAAATAAGGATTAGTTAACTATTTATAAAGACTATCTTTCAATTCTTGATATCCAAGATATATATTATTATAATAGGGATCTGTAAGTTATGTAAATAAAGTTTAGTTGATAAATCCTTCCCTTAATGCTTGCTAGTAAGAAGATAAAGTAACTCTCATCGAAAAGTAAAGATCATGCGGAGCCATTATATCTGAATGAAGACCAATCATATTAATTTCAATAATGCTGTTATCCAAATCAGATGGCATTAAAGATAAAATTACAATGAAAAAAATCATTTGTATCAAATTTTAAATTAATAAAAACCCTATAAATTAATTTATTTTTAGAGGGGGTTTTTATGATGTAATCTTTTCAACCAACTCATACTTTTTATAATTAACTGATAAATTTATACTAGCCACTGATGATTATGATTAAGCATATTACTCTTATTATTATTATTTTTAATTATCATCTTCTTTTTCATTAGATTTCACAGAAGATTTCTCTTAATAAGAAACCATATGAGATAAATTGCAATTATAGAATGCTTATTATTATTTAATTTATGAAGAAGATTTATTAATTTCCTTTTAATTTATACAATTTTCAACTGCTTAATTAGAAGTTGTTTTAATCATTTAAGTTTAAATTTGACGAGTACTTTAGTCTCCATTATTATTAAATAAAGTTGTTAATGGGGAAAATAAAGACAATTAATTATTTAAGTCTTATATGTAGATTTGGTTTGGATGATCATCTTCAACTTGACTGAGGATACAACTTTAACTATTACTTAAACTGGATTCCTCAGATATTAATGATTCTTATTCATAAACTTCATCCAATAAGTTACTATTTTAACTATTTAATAACTATATATCTTAAATTTCAATAATAAAATATGTAAAATCTTGATGATTTCTTTCAAGTATATTAAGTTTTGCTATAAAAGATAAAACTTTTTCTTTTTACTTCCAAATATTAGGATTTAGATTAGACATTCTTTTCTCTTTATTTTCCACAACAGTTGATTTTCTTACCTTTAAATAATCAAAAAAGAAAAGTTTTTCAACTAATAGTCTATTATCATTTGACTGTTTTTACAATGCAATATCAAATGTTGGGAATATATTATAAATTGAAATATCATTTAAATATTTATGTTTTGCCATTTTCATAATTAAATTGTCATCATAGCCAATCTTTTGTAAAAAATTCAAAGATAGACTAATAAAACTTTTATCAAAACCATCAACTATTATATAACATTTTTCATAAACTAATTCTTATATAAATGCAACAAAAACTAATTAAGAATGATGGAAAATTGAAGTTGTATCATAACATAATTAGATACCTTTTACTAAACAATCATGTACATTAACAAAATTAGCACCAAAATTTCTATAATATCTAGACTTCCCAGTTGATAAGAAATTGTTAACCATTAATGGATGATATTGATAAAAGAACAAAGGTAATATTTCTGGAAAACAAGTATTTAATTAATTTGGCTTCCCTATTAAACTTAGCATTTAATTTGAAATAGTCTAAACTTCCAAATGTTTTAAGTCTTCATTTAGAGATAAAATTACATATGCACTTTACTATTAGGTTAAATTTAGCGCAGAATGATTATTTTAAATAAACTTTAAATCTACATTTATAGATTAATTATAAGTCTTATTAGCTTCAATATAATTATTATATAATTCAGCTAAAAAGAAAGTTAAAGCCTTCTATAATCTTATACTTGGATATTTATCAAATTACATTTTAATGAATTTTTCTGCCATATGGAGCTAGTAACAAAGCTCATTTGTTTTTTGTAGGGTTTTCTTTAAATCAAATTGTTATTGCTCTTTTACTAATTCAGCAAAAAATGAAATTTTCAAATTAATGAGGTCTATAATCATTATCTTGATTTTTTATATGATGAACTCATAATGCAAATATTAGTTAATCGAATCAGAAATAAATGTTTATTAAGCAGCTTATAAAGAAGAACCAAAGGAAGCTTTTAAATTCCATTTTGTTTAATTGAATAATTAAATTGTTCTTGCTCTATCAACAATTCCTAAACTAACCTTAAAGTACAATTTCATTTCATTCTCTTTTAATTTCTCTTTTTCAGAATCTAATGATTTAAACTTCCTATACTATTGAGTCGTCGACTTAATTGTTAGTTCTTTAGTAAATCTTTATATTGAAGTCTTATCAAATTCTAAATTTGAATTTTTATTTACCGAAGGATTCACTGTGTCATTCAACAATATTTTATTAAATGCTTTAGCTGCTAACATAGTCCATCCAAAATCATTTAGTAATATAGCATATTGTATAAGTAATTCTTAATTACTATAAAATTCTGAATTTTTCTTATTAATACTCTTCTTAATTAAAGATATTTTCTCATAAACAAAACTTCTAAATATTTAACCAGTAATCGCATTTGCTTACCTTGGTTCGGCTATGTAAAAGGTAGTTTAACAAGAACATTATTTTTTTTAACATTCCTTAGAATGATAATAGTTTATCAAAGAAGATCTAATAACAACATAATTTTCATTAATATCACATTTATTTAGCATATTAACTAAAACGTTCATTATAATTTAAATGTCAGGTGTGTTTGTTGATTTAAAAAATAATAAAAATTCTTAAGTCTTTTTATAGTTAATATTTGATAAAATATAAACTAACATAAGTGGTGTTATAACTAATAATAAGAATGTTTAATTAGAAATTTATTTAAAGTCTTCAACAAATTTAATAACGCAATAAAGTAATTAAAAGAGATAACCAGAATAAAGAATAATTTCTTAATAACCAAATAAATAAATGGTGTTTTTAAATTAATTTCTTATAGAAACTATCTAAATAAAAAATACTAAAATATATTGAATTATTCTGATTGATTGATTGTTTTCCATCAGAGTAAATAAAATAACAGAAATAGTTGAAAATACATAAATAATTAAGTGAGATTCTGTAATTTTTGATGATTCCATTGGCCTCATTCTAAATGTTATAGGTTGTCTATTAATTGAACAGATTAAAATTTAATCTATTTATAATAATAAAAATGAGACAATTCCAAATATTAAATTAACATAATGTATTTACTATTCTGATTGTATCAAAGTAACACTTCTCTTAATAGACAATAATATAATAGTATTAAAAGGAATTATAAAAATTGGGCAAAGTAATTGTTAATAGTAACTTTGAATTCTAACTAAAATTTGTAAGGGCAAGTTGTGCTAAATTAATTACAAAAAATTATCTGAGTGATAATGATTTTTTAACATAAACATTAGAAAAATATACCCAATTTTACTGATTACCATCACAGCCAAGATAAATAAATATATAAGTTCCTCTTGCAATTTTTAATTTATTAGAATATATATCTCTGTTCTTATAGTGAATGTATATATTATATCCAGAGATGAATTTACATGAAAGTCCTTAATTTATGTAAATGTAGGATGAATAGCCATAATCAAGGTTTAAAGAGAGTTAATTATCAGTAAACAAATTTCAATAGCTTATGAGCAAACAAATTATCCCCTCACAAACAATGCAGTTGAAACCCATAAGTCATACAGAGATGAATTTTAACTCAATTTTTTTTAAAGCATTTATTTATTTATTTTTGAATATTGAACAATTATTTAATATATAATTATATCTAAAAAAAAATTAATCTTCAATCTAATACTATTACTTTAAAATGTAAATCTATTGTTTCTTCATTTAAATTTGATTCTTTTTTTGAATAAAAATTCATATTATGTTAATATATGGTATTTTTTAATTAAATATTATCCCTTTATTATTAAAATTATTAGAAAAGCAATTATTAGCAAATGTTCAGAGTAGAATTGAAGATTATTAAAATATTTAACAATATTAAATTTTATAATTAATTCTAAGTGTCCTCCATTTTATCAAAAAACAAATAGAACAACCAAAAATATATATTTCAAGTATGTACAATCCTATATATTTAAAAAATTACCATCTCAAATACAAATTTAATTTTAATTAGAACCTACTTTTAATAATTTTAAAGTAATAAAAATAGAATTTAATCTTCTAAATCCAGTAAACATTATTTTAATCTTTCTAATAGAATATAATCAAATCAAACTTTTTAAGTATTTTGATATATTTTTTGAACTTTCCTCAATCATATATAAAATTAATCAAAGTGTGAAGTATAAAATAATGAAATAAAATTTAAATAAATTATAAATTAATATTAAATATCTCTATACTTTAAGTTAAGTCTGATTTCTTTAATTAATAAATATCTTTATCTTTATGAACAGTAAAAATGTTCGTTTGCTTATTTAATAATACATCATTAATTATAAATAAATATCTAAGCTGATGATCATAATTACAATCCCATTTTCACATTAAAAATAGTTTTGCAACTGAAAAACTTAGGAGAATTGTGTATGTTATTTCCAAATTCACTAATATTCTTGTTAATTATATATTATTAAATTAAATAATCTTAAGTGATATGAAATATAATTGAATAAAATACATTTTCTTAATAATCGTTTGATCACTTAAAATGAGTACTAGTAAGTTATAAAATTTATTATAAACGAATAAAGATTAGTATTCGATTGAGATATAAACAGTATTTTTTTTAATAGATTTAAAACTTATTTTTGTCTAAATTATTCTTAAAACTTAAAACAAAATAATTGTACTCCTTATATAATTTGATATTAGTTTTAACAAATTTTGTATGGAATAATTATACAAATTATAATTTGCCCTTAAAATATATTCATTAAGAATTCTTACATAAAAATGAATAAATAATTTTGATATTAAATTTAAATAGTTAAAAAAGAATTAAATAAATATTTAAAAATATATATGCTAACACTAAAGAAATCAAATAATTACATCAATATTTAATTAATTTTTATTATTTTAAATGTCTGAAGTTGGTTTTAGTTTAGTAAAAACAGAAGAAATCAAACAGGAATCCTTATTTAAATTATTAATCAATTTATTGGATTGTACATTTCAGACAGTTTTTGGGTACATCTGTTTAGATATTTGTGTTTCTATAAGTTTACATTATATAGGTCAAGAGTAAGAAAATAATATATTTTAGAATAAATCCCTAAGCGAATGCTGGATACGGATTTGCATTAACTTGCGTTTTTATTTTATTGAGTCCTTTTGGTTTTGGATTAAATCAATCACTAAATATGCATACAGCCCAAGCTTTAGGAGATGAGAAAAAATAGTTAGCTAAAAGATTTTTTAACATAAATTTATATGTGATGCTTTTGGTTCTCTTGCCTTTAGGCTGTTTATTATTAGGTTTAAAATACCCATTGAGTTTAACAATAAGAGAAGATTAAAGGGAAGAGACTTCAAACTATTCTTAAGAATTTTTGTATTACCTAATACCAGCAATAATATTGGCTCTAGAGTTTGAAAGTGCAAAATGCTTTATGGTGGCTCATAAAGTCACATATCCCTTTACAATAATTCATTTTTGCACACTAGGAACTCATTGGTTTTTTTGCTGGTTATTTATAGTATAATTTTAATGGGGAGTTGCTGGGGCTGGGATAGTAATAATTTTAACTGAAGTTTTGAATATATTAGGACTAGTTTGTATGTTTTTAATAGTATTATTGTAGTATTTGTTCAATTTACTAGATTGAAAAGAGACATATTTAAGGGAACTTAATTAATATTGGATGTGCCAATATTTAAAAAGCTTGGAATTTAATATATAAAAACTTCAATTCCGATAGTCTTGCACATTTATCTAGAATTTTTTGTTTTCTTTCTATTATCATTTATTGCATTGAGTTTAGGAATATCTGAAATGATAGCAGTTGTAGGATTACAAAATATGTGTGGAATATATTTTAGTATACATAGAATATAAGTTTAATAGGAATTCCAATAAGTTTATCCATAGCTATGATGTCTTTTGTAGGTTCTGAAATGGGAAGAGGAAACATTAAAGTTGCCAAATAATATGTAGCAATTGGTTTAGGTATATTTGCATTTGCATGTGCCATTTGTTCAGTTTTGATATGGTTTCTAAAAGATTAATTGGCATCATTTTATGCTTCTGATGAAAATGAGAATGAATTGGCTGTCAAGGCCAAAGAAATATTTAGAGATACTATCCCATGGTTAATAGCAGGAATGTTAGTTGTAGATGGATTATAAGGGACTTTGAGCGGAGCATTAAAAGGGATTAATAAAATAAATTTAGTTTTTGTATTCATCTATATCTAATATTTAGTATTCAACAATAATTGCATATTACATAATATGTATTCCATTAGTTAGTTTTTTTACGTATTCATGGGGATTAAATCAAGGAGCTATTGGTATTTGGTAAGGCTTTGGTATTTCAAATACCATACTAGCAATACTATATCTATTAGTATTATTTACTACTGATTGGGAAAAATAATCTAAAGCTATAATTAAAAGGGTTGAATAAAATAATGAACTTTAATTTAGTACTTTAGTTAAACCAGAAGAAGAATAAACAAATATTTGAAATTGCATATTTATTTATTCTTAAAAGCATTTTCAAACTCATTATTAAATTATTGGTTCTGCCAGATAAATAATATATTAAAATTGTTTTTGAATTTATTTTTCTTGATTTTATCACTAATCAACGTTAGATGATTCAGTTGTTATTATTAGTTTAAGTAGATGATAGAGAAAATTCTTAGAATTTTTTGATTGTTTAAATATATTTTCAAAATTAAAATTATTAAAAGCTAATTTGGTTGATAGATTGTCTAAAATTCTTGTTCTTAATTTTGCTCTTATTTTTTAATTAAAATTGATATTTCATCTGAGTCAATATATTTTATACTCTGAATATGAATTTTAAGTATGTTATAATAATTTAAATTGAATTGAATGCTTTAATTTTAGCAATTAGCATTTGAGCTGATTTAATCATAAAAATTAGAGTTTTTAAATTAAGTGAAAATTATTTGATTTATTGATAAAATTGGAGTTTTAAGCAATATTTTATTTTTAACGTCAAAATAATTAAAATAAAAATATTTTTTTTCTGTTAAAATGAGTTCATTTTAAAGACCAACTTCATCAAGAAAGAATACTAATACTCTACCAGCCTAATAGGGAGATTTAGAAGAATATATGTAATTTACTATTTTTATTTTTTAGTTAAATCTTATATGATCATTAGAAGAGTTGTGAAAAGGCTGGAAAATATTTAGAAGCTGATTAAGCTAAAAAGAGACTAGCAGAGCTTAAGAAAGAACTTGATTCTAAAAATAAAGGAGATGTAAAAGATAGACATTGTTCAGAAAAATAAGAAATTGAGAAAGCTCACTTAGATGAATTTAATCAATTCAATTCATTTTGGGATTAAAAAATGATTGAATTTGATTAAGAAGCTCAAAAAGTGAAAGAATAAACTCTTTAAAGACATGAAGATGAATTAAGATAATTTTCAGAAGAACTTGAAAATTCAATTCCTGTAAAACCTAAAGACTCAGCTGAGTTGTTGGCTTTACGAAAGACTGAAGAGTAGTTAGCTAAATAAGAAAAGTATATATTTTAAAAATTATAATTAGTTATATGGAAGCCCATTTAATTTAATAAAAGATCTTAGCACAAGAGAGAGATGAATTAGAAAAATGGACATTAGGAAGACAATCTAAAATAAGAAATTTAATAAGTTAACTTAGACAAAAATAGATTAATGAGTTAAATGCTCTTACTTAAAGGATTTTAAGTGGATAAGAAGAACAAAGAAAAATTAGATCTCAAGAATTAGAAAAGTAATTTATTTCTAAAATTTAGATTATTATAAAAATATTAAAATGTTAGAAAAGAGCTAGAAAGTCAATAAGTCTAAGAAATGACTAGATTAGACAAATCATGCAAAACTTAATGTATTATAAATATATTTATAATAGCTATTATGTAATAATCAAGAATGAATCAATCAAGAATGTAATAGAGTTACGCTAAAGATGAAAACCAATATATCAGATGAGATTTAGTTAATATACTATTAAAATATATATAAATTTACATCTAAATTAAAATGTCTTAAAATTTTAAATGAATTTAAATTGAAAAAGTTTATAATGAATCAATTTTAATCTTTCAAATATTAATCTCAGCTTCTTCTCTTAAATTTTGTCTCTAGCTATAAAATTAATATAAAATTGATTCTTATTAATCAATTACAATAGTTTCAGTGAGTTAGATAGAATATAACATATAAATCAGAAAAAATTTAAACACTAAAGTATACATTTAAGAATTATATTTGTAAACAGTATCAAAGTAAATGATTTTAGACATAGATAATGCAAACTAAAGGTTTCTTAATTTTAGATAAAAAACTAGACTCGTAAAATGATTATTTATAAACAAAAACTATTTTATTTTAATTAACAGATTAGATGTCGGTTTAAAAATATAAAAAAAGTGCTAGTTGTAAAAGTGATTCAGCATATTCTTTTAGTTAAGATGTAAATTTATTACAGGATTATGAATATTTACTATAAAAGTCTGCCGAAGAATTAACAAAGGTCAAAGAATAAAATTAATTTTTAGAATAGTAACTAGCATCAGTCTAACCATTTCATCATAATTAACAGCAATATTCTACATTCTAATTTAATAAGACTGATTTATTGATTGAATAATTAAAATAAGAAAATTCAGATCTTAAATTGAAATTAGAAACTAAAACAAAAGCTCATAAAAAATTAAAATCAAAGTTTAAACAATATGAATAGATCTTGTAAGAAAATGAGAATCTTAAATAGGATATTTAAGATTTGATAAAAGAAAAAATTAATAATAAAGAAAATAGACAAAATGCTCTAAATTAATCAGCAAAAGTTAACCTATAATAACCTTAGTAAAATTGTAATCAAGCTCCTCCAAATTCTTATAAATTAGATTTATCTTTAGCTTCAAATCTGAACTTTAAAGCTTTAGAAGAAGCTGATAAATTCTTATAGGAAACAAAAATCTAATCATCTAGAGTTTCAAAATTTTAAACTATTCCTACTCCAAAGAGATAATAAGAAATCTAAACTATTGAAATTAATTTTTCTGAATTTGATTTACAAAATAATTTAAACATACAATAAGAATTTGCAGAATATGTTGATGGAGTCATATCTAAAGCAACAAATTAGTTGAATTAAAGAATCTAAAATTCTTAAATTGAAAGTTTTATTAAATCTCATACAGATTTGGAATAATAAATAATAGATTTATCAGAAGAAGTTTGGGTTTTAAGAGAAAAGAATAAGATATAATAAGATTTAATAAAGTAATTAAGGTCAAATTTAGAATGTTTTAATTTTAAAGATTTAGGAGAATTAATTAAAATGAATTAATTATCTAATGAGATTATAGAAAGTTAGTAAAAAGAAATTGTATCTTTGTCAGAAATGATAATTAAAACTGAATTTGAATTTCGACAAAATTCTTAAATTGTCTTAGAAAATATCTAAAACAGCAATACAGTAATTAAAAAATTAAACAATTAAGAAAACCTTCAAGATGAAAACAAAGAAAATTAATCTTGTTATACTAATTAATAGATTCAAAAAAAGTAGATTAAATCCTCGAATTATTCAAGTTAATAATCTATATCAATCTTAAACAAATAACCAACTATATTACCAATTGATATTTAAGAGTATAATGAAATGAAGCTTAGTTTTCAAAAGATCCTTTCTGATGTAGAATAATTTCAATAATTGCTTGTTGAATTTCAAGAATAAGAGCAAAATGTTATTTCAAATTAAGATTTATTTGAACTTTTAGAACTGTTTTAAGAATAATTTAGTTATAGAGAAAATACATCTATAAAAGATTAAATAAAATATTATATAGTCCAAACATTAAATTAAAACGAATTACTAAAAAACAAATATTTAGATTTAATATATAAAGTAATATTGAATTAAATAAAAACAGATACTAGAAGAACAGAGTTATTAGTAAAAAATGATTAAAAGCTACAAGATGCTATGAAATGGTTGCTACAAAATACGAAAAGAAGTCATTCTGTTCAAACTATTGTGTATAATTGTGATATATTAACAGAAATGATAGTAAAGAAACTCAATAATTCAACAAGGATGAGTGAACTTCATGAAATAATAACTATGTAAATGAAAGTTATTTATACTTTACTTCAATCTCTTTAAATTGGAAAAAGCAATCTATATAGCAGTAGAACAATTTTAGTAAAAAATGAGAAATAAGATAATTTAATGAATGAAGCAATTTAAGATTTAAAAGAACTAAATAAGAAAATAAGCAATTTACCTGATACTACTGAGGATCTTGAAACTTCTGATGTTAAGGAAAGTATTCGTTAAATTTGCAATAAGTTTAATTTAATTTGAAAAGTTTTTAAGTATTCTTGATTAATTTGCTTTACTTAATAAATTTTGTTAATTCTAATAGTAGTGGCAAATTCATATTTATTTTAATTTTATCTGAAAAATTCTTCAGGATGTCTCACCTTATAAATAATCAAATTAGAAAAAATAAGATTATATAATGGTGATTAGATATACAATTAAAATATTTAATATATTTAATAATTTTGAATTTAACGATTAAAATGTCAGTTTATATTTGGGGAACAACACCTTCTTAAGAAGAAACCGCAATTCCTAAACAAATTACAATAAATTTCTAGATAAATAAAGTATCATGTGGTGAAGAACATATGTTATTTCTTTCTAACACTAATTAACTATATGCATTGGGAACAAATAATTATGGGGTATTAGGAATAGGAAGTGATGATTACACAGAGAGATCATTGACACCTTAATTAATATAATCAAACATAATTGATATGGATTGTGGATGGAATCACAACATTTCTCTTAATATCAATAATAATGCATTCGCTTGGGGTAAGGTAGTAAACGAAATAACATTACCAAAATAAATAGGTTAATCAATAAGGTTTATCAAATGTGGTGCTCGACATACAATGGTGATAAATAATAAAAATCAATTATATGCAATAGGAGCTAATGATTCAGGGCAGTGTGGTATTCAAAATATTAAGAGAATTAATGAAATAACTCATGTAATGGATAATGTTTTGAGTGTAGCATGTGGAGTATCCCATTCATTAATAAAAGTTAATTAATAATTATTAGCCTGTGGTTCTAATAATTTAGGATAATTGGGCATCTAAGGAGTTAAGAATACTTTTAAGCCTCAGTTGGTTGATATTCCTAAAGTAGATTAAATAGCGGCAGGAAATCATTCAGCTGCAATAAGTTGTGGAAATTTATACATTTGGGGTTCTGGTTGTTTTGGTACATTTTCAAAGCCTACTTTATTTTTATCTGATATTGTGGATGTGAAAATTAATGGAACTCTTGGATTAGGTGTTGATAATCAAGGATAATTGTATTCATGGGGAAGTAATGTAAATGGAGAATTGGGAGTAGGAGATACATAAACTAGAACTGAGGCTGTTAAAGTTCTAAAAAATATTTAACATTTTGGTGTTGGAATTAATTATGCTATAGCTGTAACTAAGTAACCTTAACCTGTTACAACCGAAAAGGAATATTTGGCGAAGACTCTTCAAATAGAGAGTGAAGAAAGAAATGCTTTAGAAAAAATTAATAGAGAATTAAAATCAAAATTTGTAGAGTTAGAATAATGCAATATTGATCTTAGAAATTATTAGATGTTAAAAGTGAAGACATTAGTAATTTACAAGTTTAAGTTGAAAATTATACTAATTCGTTGGCAAGTCAAGAGAGCCAAATTAAAGATCTTAAGTAATAATGTTAAAGATATTAAACGTTTTAAAAAGATGCTATTAATAAGATTGAAAAATATGATGATTTTATTGATAATTTAGAAAATCAACTTAAAATAAAAAATGAAGAAATAGAAGGACTAACTAATTAGTTATAAAATTTTAAGAATTCACTTAAGTAGTATTAAGATGATGAAACCTCCTAACTAAATCAATTTAAACATTAATTATGTGATTTAACTGAATAATTAAATTATGAACAGTAAGTTAATGAATAGTTAATGGAGGAGTATAGTAAAGAAAGAGATTCATTTTAATAACGAGGTGTTTTGATCTAGTAGTATGAATTTGAAATAGGAAATTTATAATCGCAAAATAAAACTTTAGCTTCACAAACAAGCAGTTCTTTATCACAGCATTAAAAATTATCAGAAGGTTTAACGATTGCTAATCATAGAATAGAATCTTTATAAACTTAAAATGCTAAATTAATGTAAGAGCTAAGTTTGCTACGTACAAGCATGTATTCAGATTTGTAAAAACCGCAAGTCTTAGAAGTGCAAACGATAATTGGTCTAAATAAAGAATTAACTGAATTAAATAATTAGTTATAAAATAAACTTAGAGAAAAAGATTCAGAAATTTTAAAATTAAAATCTTAATTTGGAAATCTAGGGAATCTTAAAGAAAGTCGATAGAGTGTTTCTTCATAAATGAAAACTTCTTAATGTTAAAATCAATTATCATAATAAAATTTAAATATTCCTAAGAAATAAAAACAAGAAAGTCCAAATGGAAAAACTATTTAAGAGTTACTAGAGTCAGCTCATAAGCATGCTAAATATATGAAAAAAATTCTAAAGTCAACTGAAAACTTTGAATCAGACACACCAAGTCCAAAGAAAAAATTAGAATTCTCAAAAGAGAATTCATTTATAAAAAATGATAGTTTGAGTGAGGTTAGAGAGAGACTGAATAAACTTCAGTAAAATAGACAATTATATGAATAAAAGCTAAGAATTTGATATAATTTATGTTTTGTTATTAATTTAACTTATTATACAATTTAATTGTGCTTTCTACTAAGGGTCATATCAATAATAAAAATATGTAAAAAATAAATTATTCCCAAAGAATAAAAGATCTATGTCCTTAAAACATACAATGTTAAGATGAAGATTGTAATTTATTGCATCCTAGAATATTTGCAGGGATTTGCATTTCTTATTTATAATAAAAGGAAGATTAATGTAATGAAACCTTATTGCATTTGAAAGATAGAGAATTAAGAAATAAATTTAAGGAATAAAAAATAAATGGCATCTTTAGTTTCAACCTTTGTACTAAGTAGAATTTATGTAAGGATAAATCAAATTGCAGATATTTACATAGAAAATGGGCTGAAGATATTTGTATTGAAGATTTAGTAGAAGAATGTAAAAATAAAGAATAGTGCTAACTTAAACACTTGGATTGGAATGATGTAAAAAAGAAGGCTTATTAAAGTTACAATATTCATGATATAAATCCAGAAGAAATAGAAAATGAAAAATAGCATAATGTTCCAGAAGAAATATGCATAGATTATTTATGTGGATTATGTCAATTCTAAACTAGCTGCTCAAAAAATCATATAGATTGGGAATGTTTAAGAAATACTAATTATAGAGATTTAAAAGAGACCAGAAGAAGATAATGTTTTTATGATAAATCAACCATGTCTTTGAGTATGTCTTAACAAATAACAAATCAAGAATCATTTCAGTAATATTTTAAAATGTTGGAAACTCAATAAATAAAAAGAAATGTATAAAAAGCATAAGCTGTAGATGTTCTGTTTATTATAGATTGTACTGGAAGTATGCAAAGATGGTTGAAATCTGCTAAAGAAAATATATATTAAATCATTAATGAATTTTAGGTTCATCTCGATAAAAAGTAAAACATAGTAAGAACTGCTATTGTTGGTTACAGAGATTATGATGATGAAGATAATTTATTGTATCGTGAATTTACAACGGATCCTACAATAATTAAAAACTTTTTAGAAAAGTTATAAGCCAAAGGAGGTGGAGATGATCCTGAAAATGTTATAGGAGCTTTAGAAAAAGGAATAAAATTGAACATCAGTAAAGACAAGAATAGTGTGTTATGCACTTTTTTAATATGTGACAATCCTTGTCATGGCCCATATCATAATGAAAATATGTAAGATAAATATTTTGATAGAGTTAAAGAAGGAGATCTTGAAAATGTAATGTCAAGATATTATAATTTAAAATCCAAAAACTTTTTTACTTGTCTTAAAATAACAAATAATACTGATATTATGTTCTCCAAAATGAAAAACGCTTTTCCTGATTTAATTGTTACTATAACTACGCCTGAAAAATTTCATGAGTTTGTTTTATTTTCTCTTAAAACATCTGTAGAACATTCATAAGCTAAAACTACTAAATAATCTTAAATTATTAACATAATGGCTAAATATAGTAAAACTAAACCACTTGAACTTGATAATTCTTTAATAAATGATAATAGAATTGACTATTGGTAAAATTTTTTAGAATAATCAAAAAAAAATAAAATTCAAGGCTAAACATTATTAAAAATCAACTAAAATTAAGAATCATTATCTGAATTTGAAAAGGGATCAATTTGTTAAATTTTTAAATTATTTGATGTTGTTCTTAACAGAAATTTAGTGCTTAAATTGCCAAATTTTATTGTAAATAAATTTAACAAACAACAAAATTTATCAGAGCAAGACCTTATAGAATATGATTAATTTATTTAATCTAGATACAATTCTCTACTAATCGCTTAATAATTAGCTGAAGGTTTCAGGATGAAAACTTAACAGATTCCAGGGGCACCTCCAATATTCTATGTTTCTCCTATCATATATGAATTAGATGAATCATTTATGGGTGTTAAAAATATTTTTGCAGAGACTTATATAGATCTTCCAAATTATTCTGAATGGAAAAAATATACTAACAATGCTAGATATGCCGATAGAGATGAATATTACTATACTGCTTTTTCACATTATTCTTATATAGCCACAGATCAGAAGTTGATAATTACAGATTTACAAGGTAAGAACAATATTTTGACCGATCCAAGTATTCATACTGTTGATCCAAATATACGTCTCATTATTAATGATGCTTCTAATTTCGAGACGGATGGATTAATTTACTTTTTTAATAATTAACACCCTAAATGTCATGAAATTTGTAATTAACTTAAATTAAAGAGAGACCCTTAATACACATAAATATCATAAAGTATTTAAGGATAAGAAGAAGAATAAAATAATAAATTAGTTTGGAAGAGAGATCCTTAGGATATTATAAATGTTATATGTTAAATATGTGGTGAATTTAAAGATCTCAAATATGAGGATTATTTCAAATAAAATGCTTGTATTTGCGAAAATTGTTTGGAAGATGAAGTTCCTACTTAAATTAATTGTGCATGTTGCAGGAAAAAATTTAAATGTTTTTATAACTAATTGGTTAAAATTGGGAAACCTCCAGATATTTGTGAATAATGTTAATTAAAATGTGTAAAAGGAAATTTATAATGTTGTTATTGCAAATGCTATTGTGAGTTTCGTTTGAAGTTAATCAATATTTAAGGTTAAAATAGAAATATATGTAATGAAGGTAGGAGATTCTTAAATGCTGTTAAATGTTTTTATTGTAAAGAATTATATGACTTTTAAACATTTATTTCAGAAAAAGACTATTAGAATTCATTCTACTGCTGTCCTAATTGCAAGGAAAGGTGAAAATATTCGCTTTTTTATATATTATTAGTTTATTATAAAAATAATTTAATATTTGAATTGAACATTCATTTTTTGGCAGGTTTCTTAGGTTTCTTTGATGGTTCTAAAGTATATAAAAATAATACATACTTTTAACTTATTGCAAGAAGGCCTGAATATGTTTTGCTGCTTCTGATTTTTTTTCTAATTCTATTTAATGTAATTCTTTTAATCTTCTGAATTCCTCCTCTAATTATCTTTCTCTTCCCTTTTCAGAATCAACTGCCTTGAAATATTCTTACCTATCTTTCAATTATTTTTCTATTGAAGCACATTCACTTTATAAATCAGTTAAATTTTTCATGTATTCCTCCATCATTTAATCATATATTTGAATTGCTTCAGACAATGATTGATCTTGTACTTATTTACGTCTTTTCAAAGTTGCTTCCTCTTAAGTATTATCATCTTTCATTTTGATAAAACGAGCTCTTTATGCCTAAAGTTCGGCTTATAATTTGTCTTCCTTAGTTTTATGATCTTTTTCTAATGCCTCATATTTAGTCTATATTTCCTTTGCTAATAAATCTTATCTCTTTTATTTATTAGCTTTAACCTCTGCAATTGATTATTTCAATTTTTCTATTTCCTCCTTCATCTTATTCATGTTTGCGGTTCTCTCTTATCTAATTTTTTACAATTCTTATTCTAATTAACTTTTTGTCTTCTCTTAGCCTGCAATCTATATACTTTATTATCATATTTTACTTTTGACTTTAAATCTTCTAATTATTTTACGTGACTATTTTATTCTTCCTAAGCCGTACTTAATTTCTTCAACATTACTATTTTAATACATTTTACACAATGTAATAAGTCACTCATTTCTACATTTATATTTGTTTTCATTCCTTTTATAATTTCATAATCCTTTGGACAATGTTAAACTCTCCTTAATAAATTCTTAAAATTTTCTTATAACAAATTTTCCAATCTTTCAGATTCCATTTTCTTTGTTTCATCTATTTCTTCTCCTTGATTCAATGCTGTATCTAAATTTGCATATGGTCTATATTTCTGTTCTATTTCTGCTTAAGATTGCAAAAGCTTCATAGTTTCTTCTGTTAGCGGTTACTTAGCATCTTTTAAAAATTTTCCAGTTTAGAAACGTCCTATGAACTCGGTATCTAAGTATATACAAAATTCTAAATTTTAAATTAGCTAATCCAAAACTCTTAAAACTCTCTAAGCTTCTACGATAGTAGGTTTCCCTATTATTGTTGACATCAAATTTTTGATAATCTCTTGATGTCCCTCTTGCAATGACCTCTACTATTATTTTACTCTATTTTCTCCAAGACTTGTTTCCATCGTCTTTGCAAATTGTTTATGTGCTCCTTTCATTATTAAATTATTTTTCTATATTAATATATTAATAAAAATATAATTATCACTCCTTTTTTTTTGTGCTAAGTTCATGGATATCTGTAGCAATATTCTAATTTATCTTAAGAATTATTACAAAATCTAATGAATCTATACTTCCTAAACGATGTCTCTAGACTTCCTGTTCTTTCTATAGTGCTTCTTAAATTCTTAAGAATTTTTCTTAATGCTTACGATTGTATTGTATTTTGGTCTTTTTGTATTTGTTCTATTTTGTTTAAATCAATTCAAAAAATACAAACCATAATTTATTTTCTAGTTCTATTCTTAAATAATAACTATATTAAATCGAAATCAGTTCCCAAAATAGAAACACATCTTTCTAATTTCTTTAAATCATCCTCATTCCAACAAGGATTTGAATTGGATTTATTGATTTTAGGTGCTGCTTATTTTTTTTAGATTCTGGGTCTTTATTTCAATAATTGTTTTAAAGTTTCACTATCTTTGGTGCTACTTTCGCTTGATAAGGAAGCCATAAAATAATTTATTTTATTTTATTTGCAATAAAACTGGTGGGGGCCATGAGTGACAGAGATAAATATCTATAAATATTTTTATATTTTGTATTATTATTAAATTTATTGTGTATTGCTATCTCAAATAGTCCATGGCTATCCATTTACAACTGATCTCTCCCATGTAGGAAGAACACCTCTTTGATAATATGACTATCTTAATGGTTCAAAAAGACCAAAATGAGCCAATCCCAATGCTAAGAACATTCAAAACTAAATCACATACCTAAAGTTGTAAATAAAATTTCACGTCTCCCTCCCTTTCTAGATTGTCTCATAAAATAATTGCTTGGTAGTGTTGTAAACCAATGTTTTGCCATCTTATTGTTTTTTTTATATTAATTAAAATAATTAATAATTATCACATACTATATTACTACTTTTATACATATATTAATCTATTTTCATTAATCTTCTCCTTTATCTACTTACTTCTTCAAATTTACTATCCACAATTACTAATTTAAATAAATAATTTATCAAATAAATGATAATTATTAACATTTTTATTAAAAAATTGATTCCTCTGTTTATAAAATAGTTATAAACTAATTAAAATTTGACATTCTAACATTATGTTCTAAATGTTTCTTTTAGTAATTAAATTCTTAATTGGTCTTCTTCAACCAAATTGTAGAGTTTATTGCAAAATTAGTAGATTTATTATGATAAATTTGACCAAAGTTCTTGATTAATATATTAAAAAATATTTTTTCATAATCTTAATACATATAAATTGAAGATAAGGTTATTTTACTAAAATTTAAAATATAATTTTAATTTTCAATGTTTTCAAATACCAATTAATAAAGTAATCTTTCAAAAGATATGTAATCAAAGAATTTATTATGATAGTTTTAAAGCTTTAGGAAATAAAAAAAATAGTTTTTATAACATAATTTTGAAATTGATCTTTATTATAATTCTTCCTTTTTAGAATTAATTAGGTAGTCATTAATTTATTGTAAATTAATGGTCTTCTAAAGACCAAAAAAATCAAATAATTAAGAAAATAAATGCTCAAACTTAAATGCTATTACACCGAATTCCTTAAAAATACCTCCTAAATAAATAGAGATTATTATTTATTTAACTGAATTATCTATTTTCCAAATAAATAAAAAAAATAAAAAATTTTTCCGATACCGGGGATTGAACCCGGGTCCCCAGGGTGAAAACCTGATATCCTAACCACTAGACTATACCGGAAATGTTAATATAAAATAATCAAGTAAAGTTTTATATGGCAAAGCTAAATTATCATAGTTTGATATTTCTTAGTTAAATTATTATAAAAAAAAATTTTGCATAAATCAAATATTAACAACTTTTTTAATTTATATATTATATCCAAAATTAGCTATTAAAATTGTAATATCAACTGTTTTACTCTATATTAAAAGTTTGTTATTTTAAAGAATAGCAAAAAGTATTTAATTTTAAGGGATAGGGAAAAATAAGAACTTTATTATTCTTATATATGATAATTAATAATTTAAATAGATTTCTCTTACTTAAAGTAAAAATAAATTAGAAAAAAAAACTAAATTGAGAATTAAAATTTTAGCATTTTAGTATAAATCACTCCTATTTATTTGTCTATTCTTATTTTCTTTATACTTCTTCCATAGCCTTTGTTTTGATTCTATTAATTTTATCAAACAAAAATTATTTCTCTTGTTCTTCTGATTCCCAAGAAGTCTTTCATTAGAATAAATATATGTACTTCTGGTCCTAAACCTAATTTACTCAAATCTTCTTTTTCCATAAGACCATTATTCATTCTACATTGTAAATAATCTACTTGATATTTTCTACATCTCTTTGGCATGTTTTCATGCTTTTGTATACATACATTATATTATTTAGCTTCATTATCACATTCATGAAAATGATCTAATGGAAATGCTCCCTTATCTGATATTATTAACTTAAATTACCTGGTCCTTTTGATGCATTCTACTTGCTTCTATTAGACATAATTAAAATTTAATCAATATTTATATATAGATATACAAAGTATCACAATTAATGATTTTCTAAAATTGTTCTATATTTATCTTTTAAAAGTTTAAGTAATTAAAGATAAGCATTATGTTCAAGTTTGTATTTTTGAGCATTTTCTTGAGCAATTTTAATAAGATTATCATTCTTTTTCATTACAATATTAATATTCTTTCCTGTTTTAAGTTTAAATTGTACAGAAAACAATTTTTTATTCTAATTATCATCTAAATCAACATATTTTATCAGTTGTTTGTTTGGTGTTATAGATTTATAATTTAATGATCTTTCAGGAGTTCTATTAAATTAATTATTAACTTATTCTTTTAACTAAACTACTATACCAGTTTATGATTTATTTCTATGACTATTTCTATTTGTACTTTTAGGAGGTTAATTTAATGATTTATTAGTAGCCATTTTAGAAATATAATCTTAACTAGATTAATGATTTTGTTCAGTTGTTAATACAGTAGATTTAGTTTAATGATGATAATAATTATTTTAAAAGGATTTGGTTTATCTATTATTTTCATTTTCTTATTTAATAAACTGAGATATTTCATAAATATTTATAGAATCCTTTTTTTAAGGAACTTTTTCTTATTTAATATTTTGCTCTTTTTATTAAAATAAATCTTGATTAAAACTATCGAAAACCTTTTCACATTCTACTTAGAAATATTTTTAATAGGTGGGTAAACTTTTGTCTTCAATTTCAGCTAAAAATAATTTAAATGAATCCAATCCATTTTTCATCTTTTCTTATATAGTTGTAAATTTATCTTAAGAATTACTTAATTCATTAAAAGCTGATCGACTAGTATAAACTTATGATTATAGTTTCGAAGGAGATCTTTAAAAAATGACCTAAGAATTTTAATTTAAAAATTAATTCTTATTAGTGTCATTATCAATCCATCTGTTGATTCTTGAATTTTTAGGAGTATTGTCACTGCTAAATTAATTTACTTTATTTAAATTCTATTCGGGTTGTTTAGATTATGTTTATTATAATGTTTTATTATTGGTGTTCTAATTTGAAAAGCTCATAATTTAATCTTGTTTGACTTATGGACTATTCTAAGAATCATTTAGATTAGAATTACTGAGATTATCTACTTTTTTTCTTAATGGAGAATCTTGAGTCTCCTATATATAAGTTTAGACTCTTCTCAAATGAATTTATGATTGGTTTACATTTAATTCAGTTTGTCTAAAGGAATGTGTAGAATTTATTTTCTAATTGTTATTTCCCTATGAGTTATCAATTCTATTTGAATTAGGTGATACTTCACTTTCTGTATGAGAAACATTGCAATTTTTTAATGATATTCGATTAAACTTAAGAACAGAAATCGTGGATGATTTTTGGTATCTATGAGACATATTTCCACTCTATTACATTTACAATGATAGAGTCTAATAGTGTATTAAAAGTGCATACATAAATGAGATGACTAACATTTTATTTGGTTATACAGGATATTTCATGGTAGCTCATGCCATACTTTGCAGAGAATTTAAGGGCATTTTCACCTTTGTAGATGTAAATGAAGCATTTTTACTCGAAACTTTTCTTCGATCTATGAGATCAAGTTTATTTGCAACCAAATATGTACTCTTATTTTAGATTTCTGGATTGTAACGATTTTTTAAGTACTCTAAGCTATTTTGATCACTAATGTCAAATAAATAGATTGCAACATCAGCTCTAGATGTAACCAATTCTAACTAGAAATGCTGTTACAATATTTCAAGAAGAGTTCTTTTTCCTACGCCATTTTTGCCAATGATTTAGAATTACATTATCATTAATTATTTAGTTGTTAATTTTTATGACTTCCCCTTCAAGAATATAAATTGAATAAGCGCTTGATCTTGAATAACGTTTTGAAGATGGAGATGCTAAACATGAAGAAATAACCGAATTAGCTATCATTTATAGATAATTTATTGAATACTATGATCTTAATAACAATCCGATGAAATAATATTTTATAGAAAAGATGAAGCGTTTAATGCAATCACCATCCACCATACAATCTTTGATTCTATCAGCACCAAGTACCAGACGGAATTCCCCTTCTGGATAAGAGAATCTGAAACATTACTATTAGAATTATTAATATGAAACTATGAAGAATTAAACAATAACTCCAAGAGGTATAAAATAATTATAAAATGTACTCTAATATTAATAACTCTTTTAGGATTTTTTGTATTAGAAAGAGAATATTGAAAAAATTATTAATAATGATTATGCCAAGTAGTTATAATCGGTAACGGAAAAATTATAGCAAAGAAAATAGAAGAAGGGACCCAATAAAAAGTCTCCTACTAGAACCTTCACAAAAATTTACAAACCTCCTACTCTAGATATGCTTGATTTGTGATTTATAGTTGCTATTTATATTTTTATCATTATAAAATATAATTTTAAGTCACTAGAAAGAAGTATAAATATATATATTATAACAAATATTATTAATATCAATTAATAGTTTTCTTCCATTTTTATTAGAATATTTTTTATTCACATATGGCAAGCAAATTTGTTATACTTGCTAATTTTAATTTTAGAATCACCTTCCAAATATTAATATTTTTATAATCTAGCTCTTTCTTAATGTCTCTAAATAATTCTCAGAAATAGTTCAACTCTGAATACTATGCTATACTTAATGGATTAGAGTAAAGTTTTTTTAAAGAAGAAATGGATGATTAGGATTTAATGCAATTGATTTTAAACATAGCCAAACTTGTTGAATACTTTGATTTGAGAAAAGATCCTATAAAGGATTACTTTTTAGAGAAAATGTAATATATTCTTTCCAGGCCTTTTACACTGTTTAATTTAAAAAAGAAAGAAATTGACAATACACCAAACAAAGAGTAGAAAAAGTCCCGTCATTCTCATTTCTCTTCTAATGTTTAAAAGTTAGAAATGTAATCTTTGTTACAAAGTAACTCAGAAGAAAATGAAGAAACTATAAAATTATTATAAGAAGTATATATTTAATCAGTATCAATAGGATTATGAAAAATAACTGATTGAATAAACTTAGTTAATTTAAATGGACTTGGACAACCAGATGGGAACTTTTAAGAAAAAATTGTTGCATAGAAAAAATAAAAGTTTATTTTGTGCTTCTAATCGAATTAATAATTAAGAGGATTAATGTAGGAATAGTAACAGATAAAGGACATATTAAAATAGTAATTTACAAAATTTTGAAAGTGAACCTAATAATCTTGATGATGTATACTCAATTTTGAATGAACAAAATTAATGAATTGAAATAGCTTTCTATATTAAACATAACAAGTTATTGATATATTTGTTTTATTAATCATTTAGATTGATCATCATTTCCTTCTTCAATAAGAGCTTCCTGACTAGTTATTGCTTTGAGTATAATTTTTTTACTTGGCTCTTAAATGAAACCAGCTAAAAGCAATTCATCCAAGATGTAATAGGCCTTGTGGAAATTAAAGATTAGATCCAATTCACAGACATTACCAAAATACTTATCCAAGACTTCTACAAAATGATGAATGATCTCTAAAATCAAAAGTTCATTATCTTCTTTATCACAAATAGCTATGAAATAAAGTGATGCATATCGCTTATAAACAATTTTGTATTCAACATATTCTAAGAAATTGCACATCTTTTGGCCGCGTGTCAATACTAATGAGTTTATCTTTACAATAAGATAGATAACAATACTTCTTTCAAAAAACGTTGTTTCTCTTTTGTAGTAAGGGATTGATTATACCACTTAGTCAATCTGGTCTTGCCTTATCTGCTAACTAGAAATAAACATTAGATCATTGTCAAAACTCCTTAATTTATTATTTAAAATATATTACTTGTGAATGAATCCATAAAAGTAATTATTCAATAACATTCCTAAAGTTACAAAACCTCCATACAAGCACGAGTTAATATTTGATATAAACAAAGACAATAAATAAAAAATAATGGTAAATTTCAAACGCTTTTCAGAATTTGAAGATTTACTTAAGAATTGATATTCTAATTTCAGAGAATTCTGATTTATGATAAAAAAGCTTTTATATCATTTTCAGTAGGAAATTCAGATTAATAATTGGAGAAAGATAGATAGAGATGATCTAAAAATAACTTTGGCTATAAGTAGTTGGTAGATAATTATATCATTTTCATTTGCTAAGAGAATTTTGCACTTGAATAGTATGAACAAATATTTCCTCACAATCTCTCATCCATTCTATTAAGAAATTAAAGGAAATACATGTTTTTATCACCCTGATTAAGAAGTGATATTTCAAGCTGATATGAATGCTCTTAATACAGGAGTTTGTTTTGTGAAATACAAAAACTAATGAGACTTTAATTAGCTGATTGCAAAGATATAAATAGAGTATTCAAATTGATATTAATTGAAGTATAATTATTAATTTATTTTACAGAATGGAGAGATAAACTCATTATAAACAATTAATATGGCATGAAAAACGACAAATTTAGATTCAATCCATTCTAAATATTCAAGATTTTTGAAAGGGAATTTATAAATTAAAATCTTTACATTATAATGAACAGAGATAACTTTTGGTTTTTGGAAAATAGAAATAGTTAAATTTAAATTCTAAACACTTAACCAAAATAACCTATAAAGGTATTACAGATTGTGTTACGAGACATTGCTTATAAGAGTTTTTAAATTTTACAGAATTTATCATTTTCAAGCTCTTATATGGATGATACAACAATTACTATCTCAAATATAATCAATTTACATCCTCAAAAGTCTATAACTTTCATCAAATTTTTAAAAGTAATTTAAATTATTATAAGTTTATGTTTTAATTTGATTTGTACTTTATATTATATTTTACAATAACAAATTGTATAAATAAATTATCCAAATGCAGGATTAATAGTCAATCAACGTAAGATTGATAGTATAAATCTTAGATCGAAATAATTTCTTACTAATATGAGGGTACAACCGTTTTTTATTAAATTTCAGTTAAATTTGGAATTAAATAATGGAATGTATAGAAGAGATATTCATAATTTGAAGATTTGAATCGTGCTCTTGAATTAACCTTTTAATAGTTGCCTTAATTGCCTAAAAAAAATTTCTTAACTTTCATAGTTGGAAAATCAGTTGAATAAATAAATGAAAGAAAATGCGGATTATAGCGCTATTTGTAAAAATTAGCTTCTAGAAAAGAAATACTTGAACATGAAGTTTTTTAATCATTTTTAAGACTTAAACAACCAGAGTAAATGATTAAAGATAATATTAATGAGCATATAGAGAATCCTCTAAAAATTTAATAAGAAATTAATGATATATAAAATGATTAGCCTAATCCTTAATAAATCTTAATAAAAATAAGAGATTAAGAATAATAAACCTCTTTTATAGAAATTGATGTAAGTAAAGAAGAATAACAAGCTGATAAATAATTTGAGAATTTATTATCGTTAGAGAAAACAGAGAAAGAATCAAATAATAAGGAAGAATTAATATAATAGATGAAAACATAACTTAAAGAATTATATGATCAAATATATGAAAAAGATTAAATTATAACTAATTTTAACAAAAGAGAGCTTGAAACCCAAGAATATTATAATGAATAGATTTACGAAAAATAATATCGAATAAATGAATTAAATACATTATTAAATTAATATTAGGAATCTTAATCAGTATTGTAAAAATAATATGAAGATCTTTAAAACATTAATGAAGATTTGAAAATTAAACTTCAATAAAGTTTATAATAATCAGAACAGTTATAATAGCAACTTAATTAGAATTAGAATTTTATATAATAGTAATTTACATCTTTAGGTTATGAAAATTTAAATGAAGCATAATTATAGTAAATAATAATTGAATAGTAGAGAAATATAGAAGAATAAATCTAAACTAATAAAGGAAAGGAACTTGAATTTAAATAAGAATTAGAAAACTATTATCTAGTAGAAGCACAAAGAGATGAATTATTCTAAGAAAATTAATTACTAAAAACTTAATTAGAGGAAGAATTATTGCATAGAAACGAGTAGACTGAAAATATTGAATAATTAAAATAAGAGCTTGAGTAACTATAAATTCAATTAAACGAAAAATAAGATATTAAAGAAATAAAAAATGAATTATCGTGATTAAATACATATATTATTTTATCAATTAAAACTAAAGTTTAGATACCTTGCCGTATTTGATTTTATAATTTCCTAAAAAATTAACGAAATTGATACATGTATAGGTGCTAATAACTTTTTAAATGATTATCTATCTAATCCTAATAGAATGCAATCAGTTTCACAAATAATAGTTGCTGATCTGTTAATTTCTTTTAACATGGCTAATTCTCCAAAATAATCAAATTTATCAAAATCATATACGCTAATTTAAGCTTCATCATCTTTTTCACTTTTTTTTAATGCTTTCAATTATCCCTCTTAAATTAAATAAAAATAATCTCCTTTGTCATTTTATTTAAATACAATTTCTTAAGCTTTAAATGTAACAACATGTAGAGCATCTGCTATTTATTATCTGAGGTATGGATCTATTGATTGTAAAATTTCAAATTATTATAAAATTTGATCATATCTAAAATAGAATAAATTTGATTGCCTACTTCTAACGTTTTTCAAAAACCGGTTCCTTAATAAAAGCATCAAATGTTTCTTTATCAAGGACCCACAATACACAATCTGTTTTGGCAATAATTGTTGCTGCTCTTTTTTCTTAGTATAGCAAAGCCATTTCACCAAAAAAGTCTCCAGGTTAATAAGATTTAATAAATTTTTCCTCATGACTTTATTTTCCTTTTTTTAAACAATCTTAAAGGCCCTAATCAACTAAAAACAGTTAATCTCCTTCATCCCCTTACTTTATTATGATATCATTGCATCTAAAATAGAATCAATATTATACTTAAACTTTTTTTCTTCCATTGCATTAGCAACAATCTCTTTTTGCTGATTGTTTAAGTGCCTAAACATATAGCAGTTATTCATCTTTTTTAGAACTCTTGACTTTTAATCTTTATTTTTAGGAACTACTTTAAAATTTTAGGATTTTATTTATGAGTTGATCTAAGATTGATTTTATATTTATAAAATCGATTCTTATTATTAGGCTTAATGTATTTATGAATAAGATTATTATTATTATTATTATTATTACTATTATTATTATTGTTATTATTATTATTATTATTATTATTATTATTAATGCTGTTATTATTATTACTGCTACAATTGTTATTGCTATTATTACTTTATCAATTATTCTTTGCTTTCAGTTAAGGAATTCCTTTTTATTGCTTAATTTTCAAGAATTTCTTATTCATCATGTGACTGCATGAGTCTTTATTAACTTTGTTAATTAGAATTTCCTTAAGAGGATTTCATTTATAACATAGATTATTCTCTTGGAGTATTATTAACTATAATTTATGGTTAAATCGGTTTAACTGTTACTGGTTGTAAAAACATAGGATTAGATTAAGTTTATGATTTTTTAAAGGATTTATTATTGTTGCTTTAGGGTTGAAATTTTTATGTCAGAACAGATTATTACTTTTAAAATGGATGCATAGGTTTCTTTGGATCGGCAACAATTGGGGAAGGGCTTAGCTGGTCGCCTGATCCAAATTTAGGATCAATATCAAAATGATTTTCCGCTTCGTGTTAACTTCCTTCAAAGCTTTTTTATTGAAAATCACTTTGTTCTAATCCTTATTTCGATTGATTTTAGTATATCAATTATTAACTGTTTATTTCTTGTTGGCTATTAATTGGCTAACTTGAATGTTAATGAGACAATTATTAATTAGATTAAAGATGAGGAATATGATTATTTGATCCAGGTTAATTTGATTATTATCTAATTAATAAAGGGTTTTGTAATGATTAAACTTAGCTTCTTCTTGGAGTGCCAGATTGCAAAGAGGATTAAAATTAAGCAGGAACGGTACTTGAGAAGGGCATATTTTATTTTTCTTAAGGTCTATATTGCTACCCTGTTGTCATCAGCCATTAGCTCATAAATTCAACCTTATTATCATTCTAGCCATATTACAGGATCTTCTGGTTTTATGATTAGCAATTCAATTAATAGTTTCTCAAAAACTGGATGCACTTTAGTAGTTAAATATGATCTGCTATCTTATTCTTCCATTCAATATAAAAATAATAATGATATATAATTTCTAAGAAATTATGAGAATAAAGAAGTTAATTCAGATAAATCATGAAAAATGTCTTATCTTCTTCCTTCAGAGACCAACATTCTTTTATAATTATCTTATACTTAATTATCTTCTTCCCAATTACCACTAGGAAAAAAATTTTTGATTTGTTTAAATATTATTTCTTAAGGTATTTATCATGAATAAATAATGCTTATAATTCTTACTTAAAAATTTAAGGTTTTGTTATTCTCTTTTCTTTAGTTTATCCAGATGAAGAATTATAAATAAATATTAAAATATCTATTTAATAACCCTCTGAATTGAGACTTCTTTATAATTGTTAGAATAAATATAAATCTATAAAATTATTTCTTAAATTTATTTATGTTTAATTTTTAACCTTTTTATATCTAAGATTCTTAAACTCAAATATCTGAAGATTCTTTCAAAGAATCGCTATTGCTAATAAAAATTTGTTTGTTGTTAAAGTGATAATAAAAATTCTTTTCAATAACTCATGTAAATTCTTTTTTGACAGTTTATATCAAATTTTTAATTATTCAACTTTGCGTTTTTATCTTCTATAAATACCATTTTTTTAATTCTATAAGTTTTCCAAGCTATTTCTACATTTAGTAGATTTTGTTAGAAGATTATGAATTTTATGAATCTAAATTAAAATTATTAGAATGAGCTTAACCTCGATCATTAAAAATGATTAATTCTTTTTACCATCTTATCAAATAACTCAAAAATCTAAAAAAAATGTTGATGCCATAAGATAGTATCTATCATCACTAAGTTTTTAAAATATTTCTGTAATATTAATTCAATTTCAGAAACATACTTTTGAATCTCACAAAAAAGATAATATATTTCATTCAGAACTTGAAAGCTTTTCTAAAAGCAAAATTTAAAATTAGTAATTTTACAATTATCTTTATCGAACTAAAGGATTCTAATTTTATAAAACTTACATTTTTATCAAATTATAATAATTTTTTTAGAATAATTAGGAAATGGACAGAGTGTAATAATTAATATAAGAATTGTTCAATGTTTTAGAATAGAATTTCTTTCTGACTAGGGAATTTAATAAGACCTTCATTTCTCAAGAAAATATGAAATAAATTGTGTAAGAAAAACAATTTTAAGAACTGACAATTAAATTACTTTAATTTATTTTGTCTGTTCATAAAAGTAATTAACACTCGGTACTATAAGATCGGATTGCTCAAACTTAAAAACTCTTGTCAAATTATCATAGTTAAATAAATCAATCATAAAAAAAGGAAATCTAAACATAAAATTAAAATATTGATATTCCAGTTGTTAGCAATTATAAAAGTAATCCAGTAACACCTCGTAGTATCTAAATTAATCAAAGCAAAAGTGCTTAAAATTTGCATGGAACTGAAAAAAGGCAAAAGTCTCATTAAAATCCTATAAACGGAATGACGAAAGGAACACCTAATAGTTCATCATAGTAGAGATTTTTTGTAGAAGATATCCCTAAGATGGGGAAATCTCACATAAAAGACGATTAATAAAGAAATTATAATATAATAACTGGAATGTGAAGTAAAAATGAATAAATTGATTTATCAGACAAATTTAAATCATATTAATACGACTCAATTATTAAAATTAGCATATATTAGATAAGATTTATTTAATTATAATAAAATTTATATGATTTCAAATAAAATTATACAAATGATTACCTATTTTCAAAATAATCAGAGCTACTGTTATTACTATCCAAATTTTTGATGTTTTAATGGTTCCAAAATCATCAAAGTCAGTATCCTATCCAAAAGCCCATTCAATTAATTATTAATATAACGGATATTGTAACTGTCCAATTACAATATCCCCTGATGAAAGAAGTAGCATGATTTCTGAATAAAATTTTTAATTCAAGATGACATAATCAAGTATAACATTTTTATGAATATATTATTTAAAATCTTCAAGTTTTAAGAACTCTACATATTAAGATAATAAAATACAGATTTATTATTGTTGTTCATGATTATTTTACACAGTAGATAAGTTAAGGTAATAGAATTAATTCGAATCAGTTAAATAATTATAAGTTTGAATTAGTAAGTTATAACTTTGAAGCTTTAGTTTGACGATTCTATTTTTTATACCGATTTCTTTTGTCAAACTATTTAATTTAATTACTTCATATCTCTCATAAGAGAATTAATAAGGTCGTATATAGTAATGCTAAGCACAATAAATAATATATATATGATCTTGCATTGTCTCATATTTAATTAATTCTTTTTAATTGGTTTTGAATTATGAATCGTACTAAAATAACTTGAATTATTATACAAAATTTGTTATTTCATCTTGATAGATAATGCTTGACGACCCAAATCCTGAGAAAATTGAAATTTAATAATGGATTATAGTAATTTTAATCTATTTGTAAAATTCTTCTTAAATGATGATTATTAAATTTATTATGTCTCTGGATTTGTTCATTGAACTTTCAAATGGTATATTAATTACGTGTTGCCCTTTGTGAAATATATGGAAAGTTGAAAAAAGTGGTAGATCTTATTTCTTAACCGAACTATATAATAAATTAATTCGATTACTTTAAAACTGATATGTATTAAATGTCAAATGTATTACTTATAATTAGTAATTATTTGCCTGATTAATAAAAGTTTATAATTTTGTCTTATGAAATCGATTCAAATTATTTAATTGATTTATCTTTATAAACATAATGGATCATATTCGATTAGTGTTTTGTAGTCATATACAAGTTTTGATTCATTAATTAAGACTTGTAATACTCTCCTTAATATTTGGTTTAGAATATGAGTTTTATTGATAACATTTTATTGAATCCATAATACTCTACGTCGAATATTTCTTCGGAATCGATTTAATATACACTCAAAACTGTTTAAGTAATGTACTTGTACAATTGTTATAGTCAATAATATAAATAATATCATTGTCCAGATGAGTATCTATTGCACAGTCGATGTGATACTAAAAAAGGGTTGATTCATCTTGTAGGTATTTAAGATAAGTGCATTCATTATCAAATTATCGAATTTGTTAAAAATGGGCTTTTATTTGATATATAAGAGTATTCTGGTTTTCAATTTGTAACTAATCATTAATAGGTTGCCTAAGACTAGTGCCGTAACGATAATAGAAGTAGATTAGAGACTATTTAAAGTCCATTCGATTAAAGGTTTCAATGATGAGCACAATTAAGGCCCCAATTAATTGAATTACAAACATTAAATTAATGCAATAAGCAATTCCAAAACCAAGAGTTTAAGTAACATAACCATTTGCAGGTCAAAAACCTGGTACTTCAGGGTTACGCAAGAAGGTGAGCGAGGCAACTCAACCAAATTATCTAGAAAACTTTGTTCAAAGCATTTTCAATACATTACGTAAAGATGAATTAAAGCGTATCCAATATTTTCAATTTTATTTAGCTAAGAATGTTCTTTTTGTAGGCGGAGACGGAAGATATTTTAATAGATAGGCAATTTTCTAAATAATTCGTTTGGCTTATGCAAATGATATAAGTGAAGTGCATGTTGGTTAAGGAGGGTTAATGTCAACTCCTGCATCTTCACATTATATTCGTAAAGTAAATGAAGAAGTTGGAAATTGCATTGGAGGAATAATTCTTACTGCTTCTCACAATCCAGGGGGTAAAGAACATGGAGATTTTGGAATAAAATTTAATGTGAGAACAGGTGCTCCTGCTCCAGAAGATTTTACTGATTTAATCTATACTGTAATTATATTTATTAAGACTATTTAGCATACAACTAAAATTAAAGAATATCTTACTGTGGATTATGAATTCGAGAAATATATAAATTTAGATTAATTAGGAGTTTATAAATTTGAAGGAACTAGATTAGAGAAATCAAATTTTGAAGTGAAAGTTGTTGATACAGTTTAAGATTACACTGAATTAATGTAAAAATTATTTGATTTTGAATTGCTTAATGGATTGTTTTCAAATAAAGGTAAAATTAAATTAATATTAAATAAAAAGATTTTTCATTTAGATTTGATGGAATGCACGGTGTAGCTGGACCCTATGCCAAACACATTTTTGGCACATTATTAGGTTGCTCAAAAGAATCCTTATTGAATTGTGATCCATCTGAAGATTTTGGAGGAGGTCATCCAGATCCAAATTTAACTTATGCTCATGATTTAGTTGAGTTATTGGATATTCATAAGAAAAAAGATGTAAATGTAGTTCCATAATTTGGTGCTGCATGTGATGGAGATGCAGATAGAAATATGATATTAGGTAGATAGTTCTTTGTAACCCCATCTGATTCCCTAGCAATTTTAGCTGCAAATGCTAATTTAATATTTAAAAATGGTTTATTAGGTGCAGCTAGATCGATGCCAACTTCAGGAGCTTTAGATAAGGTTGCAGCAAAGAATGGAATTTAATTGTTTGAAACACCAACAGGATGGAAGTTTTTTGGAAATCTAATGGATGCAGGATTAATTAATCTATGTGGTGAAGAAAGTTTCGGAACTGGATCTAACCATATTAGAGAAAAAGATGGAATTTGGGCAGTTTTAGCATGGTTGACTATTTTAGCACATAAAAATAAGAATTCTGATCATTTTATAACTGTTGAAGACATAGTGACATAATATTGGTAATAGTTTGGTAGAAACTATTACTCAAGATATGATTATGAATAAGTTGATTCTACTGGTGCTAATAAAATGATGGAACATCTAAAAACTAAATTCTAATACTTTGAAGTATTTATTATTATTATTCTATAGTAATTGAAAGAAGGAAATAAAGCAGATATTTATGATTATATTGACCCTGTTGATTAATCTGTATCAAAGAACTAAGGAGTTAGATTTGTTTTTGGAGATGGATCTAGAATTATATTCAGATTAAGTGGAACAGGCTCCGTTGGTGCAACAATTAGAATCTATTTTGAACAATTTGAATAATAAGATATTAAACATGAAACTGCTACAGCTTTAGCCAACATCATCAAGCTTGGATTAGAATTAAGTGATATTGCTTAATTCACAGGAAGAAACGAACCAACTGTCATAACTTGATATTAAATCAATAAAAAAAATAAAATTCCAATAATATTAATATTATAGAAAACCTCTTACTTATTTATTATTAGATTTCATTAATTTTAAATATCTAGTACCTAATAGAACATTTTAATATAGTCTTATTTAGAGACTGACTAAATCAAATATATTAATTTAATTTTAATGATAAATGTTAATGAAATTTCTCCTTTAAAAATGTCAAATGGTAATGATTGTTCTTTGACATTTAGAATAGAAACAAAATATAATGAAATCGATTTTAAAAGAAGAATCAATAATAAATATAACATTAAAACCTATAGAGCAAGAAATTTTCTTGACTGAAGATCCATAAGTGGCATTGCTTAAATTAAAATGTTTTTAAGAACTAATAAATAAAGAGAGGTAATGTATAGAGATGAGAATAGATTAGCTTATGCAGAACACTTGGCTGAAGTATTTGAATTGATAGGGGATGATGCATACAGAAATTTAGGATTTATCCTTAAGCAATTTGTATACTATGTTATTGATCTATTTACAAGGTTGAGGATTCCTATTCTATCTAATTATCTATTATTCGCTAATTGCCTCTTCTAGTAGAGTAAATAAAGAAGAGATAATCAGGATATGTGGAATTAAAAGATCATGTTCTACCATTCATGAATATATTTCTTGAGCATTAAGACTTTGATGTATATTTGTAATTTTAAAATAAGATCAAAAAAGAAGTTTTGACTCAATTACTAAAAATTGCACCCTTTTTAATTGAATAAGATAAAGTTGATACAATTTTAGCACATTTAATTGAAATGGCTCATGACGAAAAAAATAATTAAAACAGAATTTTGGCAGCTGAAACATTTGGTAAAGCAGCTTCTCTATTCTCATTGAAATATTGTGAGTCTTATATATGCGGAGAACTTTTATCTCTTGGGTTGGATTTAAATGAATTTGTAAGAGAAAAAGCTATTGAATAATTACCATAAATATCAACAAGTCTTTCTTAGAAATGTATTGAACAAAAAATTGTGCCATTTATTCTTTTGTAAATTAATTTATTACAAATTTAGATCTTGCGAAGAAAAATTTTTATAAATTAAATGTGCATGTATCAGATCTATTTCAGGAGTTTCAAAATATGCTGGGCATGAGAGCAAGACTTAGAGATTGATACCAAAATATTTAGACTTTCTGTCTGATCAAAATAAGGAAGTCAGAAAGACAGCATATGAACACTTAGGTGAGTTTATCAGTACAATCAGATTTTCTGAAAAAGATTAATAATAACTAGATGTACTTTTGGCTTACTATCAAAATTTACTTGATAAAAACATCAATATGATGGGAATTGATGTAAATTGAATCTATTAATATATTAAAGCTTGTTTATTTATGTGCTTACTATTTTCCAGGAGTACTACAAGCAATAGGTAAAAATCGATGGCTTATCATTTAACCCTTATATGGTTACCTTTTAAAATATCCTTCAGAGGTAATTATAGTAATATATTTGTAAGAAAGTTAAAATATCCTTATCCTATAGTTTTCATGAAGTGGCTAAAATTTTAGGTCCAGATTTATCGAAATAACATTTGATACCTGTTCTTGAAACATTAGCATAGGATAAACTGTAAGAAGTCAGAAATGGAATTGTTATAAATCTATCAAAATTTATCTCTATTTTTCCTATTGAAGAAAGAGATTATGTAATTGATCTACTACTTAACTTTTAAAAAGATTAACACAAATGGAGAACTCGTTAGATTATTTGTACATCTATATTCCCAATTACAAGATGCTTTAATAATGATACTATATTTTTTCAAATTGCACCTATTCTATTCAAATTTTGCTCAGATACTGTTGCTAAAGTAAGATAAAAAGCTGCTAAAAATGTTGTTCATTTAGTTGAGACTTTTGAAGACGAAGGAGAACAAAGAACAGTTATCCTTGAATAGATTAGAGCTTTTTCACACTCTAAAAGATTCAATCAAAGGCAATCTTATTGTTGGATGTGTTACAAATTATTTTACAAAGCAGATTTTGAAGATTTGTTTTTTGAAAGGCTTTTTGAATTATGTAGAGATCCTGTTTAATGTGTAAGATTGTCAGCAATAATTGTTATCGATAAATTTATTTAAAAAGAAGGTTTCTCGAAAGAAAGAAAATATTTAAAATATTTACTTGTTTAATTCATCGATGATTAATGCAAAGAAATTTAAACCATTCTTGCTAAATATAACATTGTGATTTAAAAAACTAAAAAAAAGACTCTATCTTGTAGATCGCGTAATAGTGGATCTTCTAATGGTCATTTGGAAGATATTCCAGAATTTGATGAAAAAATTGAGCAGATTCGCAAATCATCTGGTAAAGTTTGAAATAATCATACATAATTTAAATTCCAACTCTTATGGAGGAACTCTTATTTATTTTTATAGAATTCTATACTATATTAAAATTTATAGATATCATATGAGTTTCTTGTGTTTGAAAAATTGTTTTAATTTTCTAGCCTAAATAAAGTTTTTTAGCATCATTAGAATTAAAGTTGCTAAGCTTGAATAATAATATTTTATAAAATATTTTAGAAACATCAGAGAATCTAGTAGATTATCTTTCCTCAATTTCTTTTTGATCAAGCTAAAACTTAAATTAGTTGAATTACTTCAATTGCATTAATCAAACCATTTAATTTCTTCAAATGAATTTCTTATGGCTTTCAGTCTTCTTTTTAAGCCAACAATGAAAAGTCCTATGCATCCATTCCAGGTACTAAAGTATAATTAAAATTCATCAAATAATTTGCTTAATTGTGAATACCAAACTGATAATCTAATTATATATTATTTGTTGTAAATGAAAACTTTTATAATTCTTTACAGTGAGAATATTGGAGAATACTATTAATCTTTTTTTTCGGCATCTATAATAAATCATTTTGATTACATAAATTTTCAATGAGTATTCACTTGAATTGCCATCAATGGAACCTACCACTAAAATATTGTATCCTATATTTCTCAAAAGCACTTTGTTTCTTCGGATTTTAATGAAAAATGTAAATTATACACTATAAACGCTTTAAAGCAGAAGAGCAATTATACAAACATTATAAAATTTAATAATAACTAAATTTCTAATACTTATTGTTATTGATGTCGAAATATTTCATTACTAAAATATTATTGGTTCCTTAAAATTTAACTGATTATTGATTTTATAATTTTAAAGGTTTCTTTACAAAAAATGAACTAAAGATAAATAAGTGCACTAATTCAACAATTAACAATCCTATTATTAATTAATAATTAATAATTAAAACAACATTTAATCAAATATATATTTAAATGAAAAAGGTGTAAAATTATAAGGAAAATGATGTAAATTCAATCAGATCAATTGTCAAAGCCAATTTAGGAATTATTCAAGCTGAACTTAATTAAATTCTACAATAATATAGCAAAATCTTAGAAAAAACTTCCCCAAATGAATTTCTGAAGTTATGGTTTGAAAATAATTCAGATGAGAGATCAAGATACATATTATCAGGTTAGTAAGAAATTTTCAATTTTTCTTAAAAATAATAAAAGTTTGCATCTAACTTTAATAATATCAATTAAATTTTGGAGGTTGCTAAATTTTTGGATGGAGTTTATTGGCATTTTAAAATTACAAGTAATTATTTTTAATTATTGTAGATAAATTTTCTTAAAATATATGTTCCACAAATTAACATTCAATAAAAATATTGGCATATTTAAAAACTATTCTTCAAGGCTATTTTTCTAATATTGATAAAGGAGCGATTACAAAAGTTATTGATATAGAACCTTTATCAATCACATAAGCATATTTTTAAACAAAAACAGAAGAAGGATTTACACTATTCTGGGAGGTTGCTATTGATAAAGTACCAAAATTAATTTGCAAAAATAAATTGAATATCAATGAAATTGTTGGTTTTAATTTACATCATACAATTACTTTTATTGACATCAAATATGAGACTAATCTTGATAAAGATGTTAAATTAATAATTTAAAATTATCACAATGAGACTAAAAACTCTTATTATAGGAAAGGTATTGATAGTAATTTGGTTAGAGAAATTTTAGAAGAAATTTAATATGATTTAAATAAAGAATACTTATTTATTAGGTAAAATAATTCAATTTGGGAACTAACTTATAATTTGAGAAAAAATGAAATTGTAAAATGGTTAGGTTTAAAATTTTAACCAATTATTTTAACCTAATAAGAGTAAGAATCTTTTGAATTCGATAGTTAATCTTCAATATGGGTTAGTAAAAATAATAATTACGGTTAAATTTTTGTTGAAAACTAATAAAAATAGATGGAATCAAAAAAAGATTTAATTTTGAAATTAGCTGATTTTAGTTCTTCATATAAGTTAGTAGAATTTTTATAAAAAGTTCCTAATTTTAGCATTAAGTTAACAGAAGAATAAAAGTAAATCATAGGAACAGAAGGGAAAATCGTATTTACTGGTAGAAGTGGTACTGGAAAAACAACATGCTTGATTCTTCGATTGTTGGCTATGGATTTTCTTTTTAAACTTAGGTTAGATTTATATTCGAGAAAAAACCCTTAAATTGATATTGATGACTTATTTATGAGTTGTATATTTATTAGCAACAATAATCTCATGTCATTTAAAGCAAAAAATTATTATTAAAAATTAAAGAATTAAATCAAATCAGAATTGGATAAAAAACAACAAAAGTAGATATCGTTACACTAAACGAATCCATCATTTTTGTAAAGAATTCAATAAGATTAATATAGATATCAAATAAAAGCATAAAACTCTTTTTATGATTTAATTTATTCAGATCAACCTTTGTTTTTAATAATTTAAGAAGTTATTTTTCTGATTGATTCATCTCTAAATAAACCATTTTTTTCATAAAATACAATTTAAGACAAATAATTTAGATATAATTCTATAAGAGAAAATTATCGAGAAGATAGTGTCGAGAAAATTTAAAGAAATGAACTTTATATGGATCAAATTATAGATAAAAATGAAGATATTAACTTTAAAGAATTCATTTAAGAATAATAGATGCAAGAATAGCATAATTTAGATTACTCATAAGAAATAGGAGAAATAACTAAGTAATAGGAAGTAGATTTTACATTTTTTCTTAATAATTTTTGGCTTAAGAAGTTTCCTAATTTAAATCTTAATCCTCATTTTATTTGGACATAAATATATTCTCACATTAAAGGATCTTCTAATTCTCATGAATATCCTGATCATTGTATTCCTATGAGCATATTTTTATAAGCTAATAATAATAAAAAAGAATTCAATTAAGTATATGAAATATTCATTTAATATGAAAAGTGGCGAGTTAGTTAGGGATATTATGATCTACTAGATGTAGTAAATCACATTTTGGTTTAATTTAAATATGATTAGATTCACATACCTCCCATCCATCATCTAATTATTGATGAAATTTAAGACTTACCATAAGCATTAGTATTGCTATTCGAAAAAATATCACTTTTAGGAACAATTTATAGTGGTGATACAGCCTAAAATGTATGCAGAGGTGCTGGATTTAGATTTTTAACAATATAAGATTTTTCCAAACAATTGGTTTCTAAAGATGAATATCAATATTGTTAATAAGATTTGAGTCTTTAAAATTTAAAGTAAAATTTTAGATCAAATTCTAATATCTTAAGTTTGGCAAATTCAGTTGTTTCTCTAATTGAAATTTATTTCCCAAAGACAATAGATTCACTAAAAAAAGAATAATCAAATTTTGAAGGTATAAAACCAATCATTATAAATGGAAGCCTTGATCTATTATTTTATTTATTTGAAGGTTTAATAAATTCTGAAAATAATAATTAGACACAAAAATTGCCAATAGAAATTGGATATAATTCTGTCGTAATTGTTAAAAATTCAGAATCAAAGAAAAATGTTCCTAAATTATTCTAACACATTTTGATCTTATCAATTGATGAGGCAAAAGGATTAGAATTTGAGAATGTAATACTATATAATTTTTTCACTGATACTTCTATTGGTCAGCTAGAATGGAAGTAATTATAAACTTGTGAAATACTAGATGAAGAAATAAATAAACAGTCATATTCTTCTAGCTATACTAAAGACTCTATTATTGATTATTATACATCTTATTTTACTGGATATGATGATAAAAACGGAAATAACTTAATTAAAAGAATGAAGTCTTATATAAATTATTATGACGAATTTTCTTATGATAATAGTGGATTATGCAATGAACTTAAATAACTTTATATTGCAATTACCAGAACTAGATAATGTTTGTATATTTTTGATGAAAAGCCCCAAGTAAGGAATCAAATAGAAATTATATGGAAGAATCTTTAATTAGTTTAGATCCTAGATTATCCGAATTTTAATCATTAAAATTTTTAATCAAACTTAAAAATAAAATCTAAGAAAGAGTGGTAAGAGTAAGGCATCTGTATGTTTAAAAAAAAATTATATCAACAAGCTGAAAAATGTTTTTTATTTAGCGAAGATTAAAATTTATAAAAAAAAGCCTTAGGATTTAAATTATCAACAGAAGGTCTTTAACTTATTTTAAAATATTAATAATAATCTCAAAAGTATCTAAAGCTAAAAGATAAAAATCAATATCTATAAAAATTAAAATAAAAATACTTGGATATGTTTTATTAAGCTGCATAAGTGTTTTATGATAATTAAAATTTGAAATAAGCAGCTTAATGTTTTTACTATAGCGAATAATATGAGAAAGCTTGTTAACTATATGATACACTTGAATTATTTTATGAGGCGGGTGAATCAGCTTTTAAATGCTAAAATTATACAGTAGCAGCTTAATTCTTTTTAAAATGCAATGACTTTACAAAAACTATAGATTCTTTTGAAAAAGCAAATGAATTTGAGTACATAATTTAGGTACTTTATTAATAAAAGAATTAAATTGATAGTTTTATTACAACAGAATTTTTTAATAAGTTTTTGCCAATTTTACAAAAAAAAATGACATATGAGATATAAAATTAATCAATTAATGAATATAAGCCAAATAGTTTATAAAGTTTCTAAAATTCACAAGTTAGAAATTTTCAAAATTATAAATAAATTGATCTTGATTAATAAAATTTTGTTATTGAAGAAAATAATAAGTAAAATTTTGAAGAGGATTAATAATTTCTGTCAGAGGTTGATTTAGATAAATTTCCTTAAAAAATAAGTCTTAATTAATGAAACAGGGAGAAGTAGTGTTTTTTAATCAGAATGATCATGATATAAAAAATAATTATATAAAATCATATTTTATTTTTATTGACTGTTACCACAACTAATCTCATTATTCGATTTTCTAATTTATTTCTCTCTCTTTATAAAAAGGTTCCTATTTAGACTTTCATAGTTCCTTTTTTGTAGAAGTAGATAAAACTGAGTATATAACTATATATACAAATTTACTATCATTTATATGCAGATCAATATTGTTATTAAATTAGCCAGAAATTATTAAACTTAATTAAATGAAAGAAGATGTTCTAATAAATTACTTTGTTTTCTAACTGCAGAATGTATTATAAAATTCGATTAGTTGACATAAAAAATATATTATAATAGGAGTTACTATTGTAAAATCTAATTTAGATTGCTTGTAGACAATTCGTTAGACAGCGACTAAAAGTATGTTCAGTTATTTTAAAGTTAGACAGCAAGTAAATAATAAATTATTTAATTATTTATCAATTCTTTGTTGGCTCATAGATCATCAATAATTCTAGAAGAATAATCCTTTAAAAACAAGAAAATATTACATAAATTTGGGAATAATAGCCAAATTTCTAATATGCTGATATTGATTTTAATTTAGTTTTGTATTATTCAATCAAATTTCTTGGCTCAAATTTATCTTTTAATTTTGAAGGAAGTCTTCTAATGAATTGGAGGGGAAAATCTATTTAAGTTAAATTTATTTACCTATATAAACTAATATTAGAATTATTGCCATCTAGCGATACTTTTTGTGAAATATCGAATGTTATATATTAAGGACTGAACTATTAAACATAATTATCTAGCGAATTTCAATGTCTAATTCTAGATGGCCTTTAAGATCTAATCAAACATTCAAAGATTGAATCTCAGATGGCTTACAAGGTATGAATGATTTCACATTAATATTAATCTCTTCTGACATGATTGTTTAAAGGTGAAATATTGATAAAAACAGGAGAAAAAATGATGATATTTCAAGTGGCTTATTCTTTATTTTTAATTGTATAATCCTTTAATACTGAGAAAGGTATTTATAATTAACGAAAGTTAAGCGAGAATAAATTTTTGAATTTCAATTCATATGTAAATCATTTCACTTAATTTTAATTCTTATAGAATTACCTTGAGGTAATATTTTTTGACAAAAATTGTTAAAATCAAAATATAATCCAAAATATTTTAAATTTATTTGATATGAATTTAATTTGAAATAAGTATTTGGAGAATTATAATCTTAAATATACATATTCATTTAAAAATTACTGAGAGACAGTTGAAATAATTCATTTAAATTAAATTATTTTTAGAAGTCTTCAAACTTTTAAATTAGGTTAAAACTATATTAAATAATCTATTTAGATTTATTGCGACATTTTTCAATTCTAACTATATACTAATATAAGTAAAATTAAAATTTATTAAATTTAATAAAGTAAAATAGCATTTCTTTGGTAATGATAATTTTGAGTTATTTAAATATTATTAATAGATTATTGAATAAAGATAAAAATCAATATATCATTTAAGGCTAAACATTTTGCTCTCTTATTGAATTTTCTTAAATTTTGTTCTTGATATAAGATTATTGCTTTTTGGAGTTAAAAATTTAGCGCTTGAATTAACTTTAATTGGCTACAATAATTATTAATAGAGTTCAGTTCCTCTAATTTATCCATTTGACATTAAAGTAGTTAAAATTTGCTCTGATCGAGTCAACAAAATTAATTAATTTTACAATTGATTTTTTAAGTTACAATTTTTTTTTTAGAAAAATAGTATCTCTTTAACTGAGTTTTCTTCTTTTTCATTTGTTTAATTACGTTTTGATTAGCTACCTTACAATGAAAATTTCTATTCGCATTCCTTTAATTTATTTTAATCTGAATCATTTGTGGTTAATCCAATTATAGGAAGTGATTCTTTAATATAAGGGAAAGAAGATTCTTTTTTACTTATATTAGTATCTTTAATTTCTTTCAATCTTACTGATTAGTAAGCTAGTGGTTTTAAAGTTATCCTATCCAAAGATTTTTATTACAAATTTCTATTTGTTGAAATAGCTTTTTAATTTTCAATATTTGAGAATTCAACTTATGAATTAGGTGGCTCGATATTTTAATGTGGAATATTATAAAATTTATGATTAGATTAGGATTTATCATTCTTATCTTGAATTTTTAAATTTACAATTTTTCTTTGATACCTATTACTGCTTTAATTAAATAACTCAGATTATTTTAAATCTAGAGATTTTAGAGATGGTTTTATTAATCTTGAATCAATTTGTTTAACAGATTAGGTTATAGATTATTATAAATATTTTGATGTATCAATATCTGTTAAATTAGTGTTTTAAAGAAACTTTTGTGAAATATTTAGAGATATCAAATTTGGAGTTTATGTAAAATTTAACTTTTATGTGTCACATTATTATTAATTAATATTTGGTAAGGGAATAATTTCTTGAGAATCTTATTCTTCTATAATTTCATTTTATATAACGGATTCAAAATCTTAAATTGTCTAAATTGGAGTATTTTTAAAAGAGAAATTTTCTTAACTTTAAAGATTGGTAAATTTATAATTAGTATCAATTAAACTTTGATTTATTTTATTTTCACATAATGATTTAATTTAAGAACAAAACAATTTTTTAATTTCCTTCAGGGATTCTTCTAAATGATCATCTTCAGATTTAATTTCAAATTATTTGATTTTATTTTAATATCTCTTAATTGTATATTGAACCAGTTAATTCCTTTACATAAGTTTATTAAATTTATAATCGAAACCATTTTTTAAAGATTCATAATTGAGGATTGGTTATATAAGATTTGAATTCATAAATTAAAAAGGAGGAATATCCTCTAAACTGGTTATATTTTAGTAGGATTCTTTATTTTAATATCTTATAATTGTTTTTGGAATGTACGGTTTTAAATTAAGTATTAAGTAAGGCATCATGAAATCATTATTTTTTGGAAAGAAGTATTTATCCTAAATGTTTTAGATTTAGGATAAATCAATTTTCGTATTAAAAAGTTTAGGCATGATAGGTTCATCTATAAGTTTTATAGATTTAGTTATTTTGGATATTTCTAAATTAAGACGAATCTACTTTAAAAATAATTGCTTACTCTTTGTTATTTAAATACTTCCTCAATCGTTACACCACCAAAATTTATTTACTTTATAACTTGAATAAATTTTATATGTTCTTTTATTTGTAGAGCTGAATTAGCTGGAAAGTGAAATTTGAAATAGGAAAAACTTAAATTTGCTATTTATAGAAAACTATTCTGAAAGTAGTCTAAATCTTATTATGGCCATCTTTCTGTTTTGAGAATTCTATTTTCAGATTTTTAGTTTAGGGAATCGATTTTTTAAATTTGGATGTCCTAATCACTTTAATTGTCATTAATTTGGAGCATTTTTGATAGTAATATAAGATGTTCTCGTTTTAGAAATAAAGACACTATCTTAGTTTTCATGTAAATATAAAATTATATTTAATTCTTTTAAAATAGTAACACAACATATTAAATATTCCATGAAAAATGTATAGAGAATGTAACATTTTACAAAGAATAACATCCATTAAAGATTGATGATGGCTTTCTTTGATAGAGAAATAATGAGTTTAATTTACAATATTAAATTAAATAAATAATTATGAGATCGAATTCAACAGCTTATACACCTTAAAATCCAGAAGTCTTCCATAAAGGACACATTCATTTCTTTGATTTATTATCATCCTTTCATGGATTAGATGATTAACCTGACTACCCAGTTTAATAATAAACAATTTAGGATAAGCTGAGACATTAATACCTTCATGATAATAATTGGGAAGATAGTAAAAAGCAATTTATTATCATTTAGAATTATGTTATAGAACATGCTTCAAAATTTAAGAAAAGGATTATGTGCAATTCTGTTTGGATAAGAAATGCTAAGGCACAAATTATTTGAAGGCTGCTCAAGTTTTGGGATATGTTAAAACTGGAAATCCTACACCAAAAGCACATGGACACCATCATCATTGATTAGGCATTAATACATAAACAAAACATTAATCAAAATTCCTATATTTATGGTATTTTTTAGGAATTCATATACATATCTTTTTTTACTTATATATTTGTAAATTGAGTATTTTGATCATTTGTTATTACAGCTAATTTAAACATAAAATTTCCAATAAATAATAACGATACCATCTAAAATTGATAATCCTTATTTATCACTTTAATGTTTATAATATAATTCATTTATTAATAATAATAAAATTTCTTAATGAATTTTATTTTAGATTATCAAGGGATTTATTTTATTATTTTTAGAACTTCTTTATTCATTAATTTTATGATTAATCTAATAAAATATCAATTATGAATTAATTATATAAAAAAATCAAATAAAATGGCAAATTTTCTTTTTAAGTTTTATCCACAAATAGCAATTTGCAAATTATAAAAAGAATTCAAGAACAATGAACAATTTCTCAAAATTTTAATTCTATACGTGTGTTTTAATAAATAATATTTATATTAATTTTAATGGTTAAAATAGCAAAATAAACAGAAGGGATTTATGTATCAGATTTAATAATTTATGAGAGTAAACATTTTTAGATTGAACTTAAATGTAATATAATTATTAAATACTTATCACAAAAGCTAAGTTAGCATTCAAAGAATAGATAAATTTTATACGATTTTGTTAATAAAGAACAAACAATTTTCTAGGAAATCTATTAAAATCTAAAATTTTAGGGTCATTCATTTTTAACATTTCTTGGCAATTAATATATATTAAAACTTTGGAATTGATTATTCAACCTTATGAACCATTAATACAAATTTCTGATGCAATAAGCATCATGAAATTATTAGACAGAAATACAAAATTTATTTTCTTTTTTTTAGATTAGATTGAATCATTATTGGATGTGGATATACATAAATATCTGTACATCATAAAATTCAATTGCAGGCAATATAAACTAATCTGAAATATTTGAAAAGACCATATATTAAACTTTCCTAATGATATAAGTTTTAAAAATAATAAAAAATATAGAGTTTACAAGAATCAAAAAACAACAAAAAAAAGAACATTGATCTATCAATAAGCAAATGATGATGATTATCTAATAAAATTTAGAAAGAAATATTATAAATAATAACTGGGAAATTTCCAGAACAAATTTCAATTTATATATCTTATAAAAATATAATAAAATAAATTTAAGTTATTTCTAATTAATCAAGATGTAAATTTCAAAATATTAGAAAAAAATAATTACTTTGCTTTGTGAATTACTTATGATATAAAAAGAATAAGATATTATAATCTTAAATGTATATCATTATACATTTTATAATTACTTTGTATATTTTCGAATATAGTACTTTTGGTTATTATTTAACTAATCTAGATAAAATGTGTAATATTGAAGTTATTACGCATTATCTTTAGTAAAAAATATTTAATCAATTAGATTCTAAACAATCTATAAAATTATTTTTAAATCAATGATTTCTTAATCACCAAAGTTCAAAATAGAAAAAATGGCTCCCTTAAGTTAGCACCAAAAAATACTTATTGAAGATGAACCTTTAATTGAGGATATTAATGATACTAAAATATCCTTCAACGAAAAATTAATTGTCTGTGATTATAAGCCATGGCAGACAGTGATACAAATAAGAAAAACTATCGAAAAATTAAAAGGATATTCAAATGTACATTGGATTAATCCTATTCTTAATGGTGGCCTTAAAAACCCTTCTAGATCCATTTTAAAAAGATCTAATCTCACTTTAATTAGTTGAAAATTTTATATTTCTCTCTATACTATATATTTCTATATATATTAAAATATTGTACTTTTTTTAAAGAAAATTTTTTAAGCTTACATATAAGCAAAATACATTAGAGCAGACAATGCTAAAATTCAAGGTCAAAAGACCCATAATCTATATTATTATGTTAAATATATGAGGTGAGAAAGATACAATTTCTAATGAAATTTATTTGAAAAAACAGAATTCTATAATAAATATGATAAATATTAAAAGAAATAAAAATTATAGATATTTTTAGACGTATTTGAAGGAATATGAATCTTTAATGATTCTAATAGAAGAACTTTGATAATAATTAAATTAAATGTCAGTTTTTTATCTTCAAATTTCTGAAATATAAAATCCGATCAATAGGCTAATAATTGCTATAGTAATCAATTAAAATATAGTAAATTTAACTTATTCATCTTTATTTTCTATAATAGTAATGTTCTATTATGCTCTAAATAAAACAATTTATTTATTTAGTTCTCTTATTTCATTTATAAGAGTCTATTATTAATCTGATAATTAAAATATTGATTATTCTATTTGAAAATTCTACGACACTTACAAAGAATCCTTCAATTTATTTTAGCCTACTTAGGGTTTAAAAATTCCTGATTTTGGAGAACTATCATTTTATTTCATTTATGAAATGTGTGACAAATACATAGGAATCTTGCGATCACTTTGTAAAGTGATCTTATATAAATATAATTATAAATTTACATATGAAATTGTTTCTGATTAAATAAAATCTTATACTTATAAATTAATTATAGGAAGGCCTTTTAGTCGATCTTTTTATAGTTTAAAATAATCCATTATTTCATATTAATCTCTTAACTCTTAAGGTTTATCAATATTTATTGAGATTATCTTAATTCTTATAGCCTCTATTATCACTAGAGATTATACTATCAAAAATAGGTTCTTTTGCTATCAAACTAATATTTATTATTTAATTTGGATCGATCAACCCAACAAAAGGATTTGACTTAATTAATTCTGAAGCATTTGACATAACTTTGAAGGCAATGCTTAATAAATTATTATTTTTAAAAGTACTATTTTTCTTGATAACCATTCATGTAATGATATTCATCAATTTTATTTTATATCTAAATGTTTGAATACCAAATTTTATCTTTAGATGGAAGTGATTTCAATTTAAAACTTAATAAAGAATTTTTTGGGTATAATAAAGTCAGATAAGCTTTCGAGTCATTCATAATAATTAAAAATAATTCTTAATAAATAAACAGCAAAATTATAATGAAAAGAAAGAACTAAATTAAAAATTGGAACAAAATCAATAATATTCTAACTTTTACTCAAATTTTTTATGTATTTACAAATCAATAATTGAGTAATATAATGTTAAAATAGTTTTAATGAAAAGCCTCAAAAAATCAATAAGTTGAGCATAAATTAATTATTCTAATATATCTATTTAGTTTGTATATTTATATTGATATCATTTTAATTAATTAATTTTTGAAAATTATTTACAATCAACTAATAAAATAAATATTTAATTCAGAAATTATGTTAGTATGAAATGTGATAGCTTCTCAAGACAATAAAATTTTGTAATCATTACAAAGTCTATTGGAAATTTTGTAGAATCCACTTATCAATTTTACAAAACTATAATTATCTGATCCAAAATATTTACATAATATAAACCCTTAGTAATAAATTGTGAAAAGAATAAGAAAAAAGAATTTTTAAATTGCAAGATCAAAACATATTTTTATTGATATTTATGATAACTCTGATTATGGTATTCTAATTTTACTAAAATGAAAAATTTTATTGATATAATCAAACTAAAGTTATTGTATTTGAATTATAATTTACATAATTAGGCACATTTATTATTTTAAAATCATAATATCTTAAATTATTTTGAATTATCTCAAGAGAATCTATAAGTTCAATTTTATTAAAAAGGATTTATATTATAAAATAATATAAAAAATTTCAAAATAAAATCAAATTCTAACTACTCATTTTTATTATCTTTTTCTTAGTTAAAAACTACTAGCTAGATTTTATTAATTCGTTTTAGTTTTATGGCATTTTTAGATATGTCCACCTAATTAACAGGATTATCTAAAAGTTTTTTTACAATCACCACATTGATAAGGTTCTTGATCTTACTCAAAAATATAATTATTTTTTTTTGTTTTTTTCCCTACTTTACAAATTAGAGTAGGTCTTAGAAGCTCATTTGAGTATTCTTTTTCTAAATAACAACCTTAGGGATTTAAATATTTATAAGGATCCTCAATATTTGTTTTTTACTGAGGAAACTTATCATCATTTAAATGATTTACGTCATCATAAAGATCTTTCAATAATTCAAGTAGGTTTTTGGCAGGTTCACATATTTCTAATAAAAAATCAAGGTTATTCATAATATTTAATAATACAAAAATCAAAGTTCATTATAAGGTATTTATATTTATTAAAGAATCTTCTTTCTTTAGAAAAATCAAAGTGCGTAATAATAATGATAAAATCAAATAATTAAATCTTATATTATTACTGCTACCTTCCTCGAGATAGATTATTAATTTTTCTAAAGAAATATTTCCTTTTTACTTTTATAAATATAAATATTTTACTTTCAAATGAAACCTTTAGACTTTAAATTCAAATTTTCAAACTTAATACTTCAATTAATCTCATTCTTATTTTCCTTATTACTTAACTATGCTTTTTAAGACAAAAATTATAAATTAAGTAATTAACTTAAGGAAGTTTTGACTAATTCTTTGTAACTCTTGCAGAATTCATTAAAGATTAAAATAATCAATATTCTAAGTTTTTTAAAAAAGTCTAAAATTTCTATATCTAAACATATTTTATACCATATCTTATTCACTCATTGAAATTCTTAATTAATTATTTAGAAAATTTTTCAGATTAAACAATTTCAAGATTAAAAGATTAGAATATATTGTTTTTCTAATTTTATTTAATTTTCTACTTTTCTATGATGTATGAATCCATATCAAACTACTGTTTAATTTTGAGTTAAAATTATTGTTTTCCATTAATAATAAGACTTAAAATAATCTCATTATTTAATTTTAATAAAAATGATAAGATTATTTATTCAAATACTATAAAAAAGAGCGAAAATCTAGAAACCTAATTCTTTAGGTTTAGAATTGATTTATCCTCATAACTTAAGCTTGACTCTAAATATTGAGCAATCTAGAGAAAATAAATTTAAGTGAATTTTAGAATTTAAACTTAAATCTAATTATATTGAAAGATGCTCAACAGAAAGGAAATTCTACAAGTATTGAAAAACTTTAAGAAAGTTTAGGTCATTAAGAAACAACAACACATTTTGAGTTAAATATAAACAGGATAAATATTATAAATTAAATTTCGATTGGAATTGAACTTATAAGTGAATTATTAATAATATCCATAAGTATTTAAATCTAAAGATTAAACTTAAATCTAAAATAGATGTAAAAGTTAAACTATTTTTAACAAAATATTGATCAAATTATTTCCTTACAAGTAGCAAATAACTAAGTCCTATCAATAATTATGATAGTGAAAATAGATTGATAAACTTTTTAGTCATCATAATTGAAGTGATTCTTTCAAATATTTATTTAATTTCTTAAAATCTTCATAAGTTGGATATATTAGATTTTTAAATGTTTAGGTTTGGATGTACCTATATTTTAAATTAAAAAATATTGAATGGGTTTTTAAATGAAAAAGATTTATGATATTAAATGTTTGGCTAACTTAAAGAAGTTATGAGAATTTGAAACAAAATAATTGTAATTTAAAATTGATTTTGATTATTAAATGATATTAAATGAAATTTTCAGGAAAATAACTTTAGAAAATAGATTTAAGAAATAAAATATAATAATTCTTTTATAATTTTAAAAATAAATACGATTAATCACATTTATTAAATATAAAATAATAAATGGATTGATTAAATCATTATTTGATATTTCTTATAAGTGTTAAATTTAATTGATAAATTAAATTTATGGGAAAAGACATTGATTCACTAATAGAACTTAAGATTGATAGCTAAATCTTATCGATTACTTTAGTAATATTTATTTTAATGATGCGTTTAAGTTAAATAAAAAAATAATTATTTTTAAGTTATTATTACAACTTATAAAGAATTCTTCATTATTAAGAAGCATTTGCATCATGATTTAAATATGCAATTAGATTTTAGAGTGCAATTGTTAATTAAAATAATTTTTGAATGGAAGAAACAAGATTGAAATATAGGAAAGCTTCAAAAAGCTCTAGTGTACTGTCGATGTTAGCAATTCAAAGAGCAGATAAGACATAATCAAGTCTACAAACAATAGTTGGAATTGTTAATTCAATGGTTGGATCTTTATGTTTAGTATTGCCTTTGGTGTTTTTGAATTATGGAGTGATATCCTGCACAATAATAATGATTATATTGGGGTTTGTATAATATAATACATGCTCTTTGTTAATCTTACATTTGAAAGATGATGAAATAGATACTGAACATATGATCAAGAGAATTTTAGGGAAATCGTGGATGCAAGCATTCAGATTTTGTTCAGGCACCTTATTGTTCATAGTTGGGATAATTTATTATTAATTAATAAATCTAACACTTTATCCTATTGTGACATATATTTTAAGCTATAATGATATTGAATTTGCAAATACAAGTGAAAATTTCGTTTTTAATAAGTATTAAAATACATTTATTGAATTCAAGGTATTCGATTCAGTGGTAAGCCTTGATAGTCTTTCTTCCATTATCAACATTACTATTGATCAAGGATATTACAACAATTGTGAAAATAGCTCATTACGGAGTAATTGCTTTATTTGCATATGGGATTTTTATTATCTATATTTTTATAGTGAATTTAACAAGTGAGGATGTTTCATAAAAATTTGAAAATATAATTTTATGGTCTTGGGAATTTAGTTAACCTGCTGGATAATTTGCATTGGCTTTTATGATTCATAATGCAATAGGGTAATTGATGAAAAATAACGAAAAGAGAGAAAATAATTCAAGAGATTTGGCAATTGCATATATGATAGCTGGATTAATATATGGAATAGTGGGAATATTTGGTTCAATAGGGATTTTGGTAGTACATCATAATAACTTAGGGTTATGATAATGTAAAGGATGCTTAAACAATTTTGAATTGTTTTTAGAAATCAGATATAGAGATAATTATAATAGAGAGTTTATTTTTAGTTCATTTGGTTACAGCATTTCCAATATTTAATAATATTAGTAAATATTAAATATTGGAAGTAATTTATAATAAGAAGGAACCATCAAAGTTGGTTTATTGGGGATTTAGTATTTTGTTTATGTTGTTATGTTTAACAATCTAAATATTAAACATTCCAGTTGGAGTTGTAATTTCTTTTGATGGAGCTGTTTGTGGATTCTTATTGGTATACATAGTTCCAATAAGCTTACATTTGAAATGTTATCATACTAGAAATAAAGTTAGTTTGATTGGTGATCAGGATGATGGTATCGATACTCATACTAAATGTGTTAATCATAAAGATTAGAATTCAATACCTATGATTTTTAGAGTTGGATTCTATTCTTTGCTGATGGGAATAGGAATGTACAATTTATTTGTATAATTTTATGATATATTTAAATCGTGATATTAAAATAAAATTAAAATATTTAATATGCTACAATTAATTAGGGTAGGAAAGAGATAGTTAGTGTGTATTCCTTCATTTAATTATAAACTAAGGAGGCCAGCCCCAAAAATGTCAGAATATGACAAAGAAAGGATTGAATATAAGCATTTAATGAATTAGGTAGGAAATTAGTGATATCAAAGTATAGATCAAGAATCGTCAAGGATTATTGGGAAGAATAAACCAAAATTGAAAATTAATACATAGATGACTATTTGGCTAAAGAAAAAGCAAAATAAGAGAGACTTGAGATTCATAGAAGAAATCAAACTGTAATCTAGACTTATAATGCAACATAATAATTTAATAAGTTGTAAGACATCAGAAGAGTCAGAAATGAAAGAGTCAAAAAATATTTAGTTGAATAAGATATTAAAAAAATGAATAGGCAACAAATAATCAGAGTCTTGAATGATGAATCTAAAAATTGGATTTCAGATAAAAACTCTTATGATAAACTTGTAGGTAATCTTGTGATTCCAGACACTGTTTTGGATGAGATGTCTTATTATCATGATTTATAAGAGAAGGCAATACTATATGAAACTGCTTAATATGAAGAAATAGATAAGTATTCAACTTAATTTATTTAATTAGATTAAATGACCCTAATATTTAATTAGAATGGAAGAATAGACTTGGAATGCCATTATATTAAAGAATTGTGACTTTAATTAAATTTTTAAAATAAGATAATGTTTTAGGAAATTTAAAATTCGAATGGGATACATGTCAAGCAATCATTTTAACTGATAAAAAGTTAAGTGAAAAGGAAATGGCTGAATAATTAGACAAAGTAAATGATGCATTTTAAACTGTTATTGCTTAAAAGATTGAAGAACTTGAATCAAATCCAGTGAAAAGATTAGAAGAAATGAATAAATAACTTATAAGATTATATAATCTATTAGAATTATGGGATAAATATATTACAATAGTAAGAATGGATAATTCAACTGCTCAATAAATTATGTAAGCTGCTAAAGCTTAGATCAATTTATTTGAGACAGAAGGAGGAAAAGATTATATGATGACTGCTGATAATAAGCTCGTTGAATAATTTAATGGAAAAGAAGAAAAAGCTAAGGAAGAAAAAGATGATAAGTATATCAGTGCTGATGAAACTCATACCGATAGTGAAGATATTGATTTAGAAAACCTATAAAAGAAGAAGCAAACTAAAGATATTTATGGAGGTAGAACAACTAAAACATATGATTTCGACACAGAAAGAATAAAAGATAAAGATAAAGAGTTTTCAAAATTAGTAGAAGAGTTATTTGCAAAAGCTGAAGCAAAAGCAAAGGAAGCTAATCTTGAATTTGAATCTAATTACAGAAAGAATCCTTAATAAAAAGTATTTTATGGCGATAATCTAAATACTCCCAATTATCCAGATGCTAAATCAGTTTTCGAAGGAGTAGATCTTGAACAATTATTTCCTCCTGAAATTTTAAAAGATGATGCAAAAACTCCTTATCTTGATTTTAAAAGCGTTGAAGATATTGAGAATCATTATTATGAGTTAGTAATATTTTCTCATTTATTATTTCTAGAAAGCCATTTATAGTCTTAGAAAGCAAGGGGAATAAAATATACTTACTAATCCTGATGTTTAAAAATTCAATACAACAGTCACTGCTCAAACTTACAAATAAATATTGAACAAACTAGATGTCCCTGAAGAGTATTCAAAATTGAAATAAGATACTTAAAAATTAGTGGATGCAGTAGGAGAAATTAAAGTCACTGATGCTGATTTCTTATTGAAGATTTGGAATTATTATAATTGATGATTATTAAGAATATGTATAAAATAAAAAGAGCAATATTCAAACATATATCCTCTATAAAAAAAGCCAATTCTTTTAATATACAATTTTAATTTATATATGATTAAAAACTACCAAAGAAAGCCCTCCTTTTGACATATTTACCAATGATTGGTTGTATTTACATATTTTTTGAATTATATTGATACAGAAAAAAAGACAAAATTAAAATTTATTTGAGGAATAATAAGAAATCAATAGACTTAAATTTTATAATTCACTAATTTATATTAAGCCTCTATCTTTTAAAAAGAGAACTCTTAAATTATCATAAATATAAATCAAATAAATTTCAAACTTCTAAGAAAATAAACTAATGTTTAATAAAAAAATTAAAATTTCAAGAAGTACTTCCTGAAACTTAAAAGGAAACGAAGCTAAAAAAACAAATCTAAGAATTCCTTATATTAAAAAAGCCTACTAAATAAAGATTTTTAGAGATTTTATTCATGAAAAAAAATCTTCAAATTTGAAAAAGATTAATTTATTTCTAAAAAAATTAGATCATATAAAAAAAAAAAAAGATATTACTGATTAAATGAATAGAAACTTGAAATAAGAATCTTATACAATAATAGAATCTATAAATCATTATATGCTGCACTCTACATAATGAGAGTCACAATAAAATTGCGAATTAATAGATAATAAATAATTATTAAAACGAGATGTAATTTTGTTTAGTTAAAAGTCATCAGGAAAAATTGTAAAGCAAGAGAAAGCAGAAAGTTGGGTATAAAAAAACAAAAAGATGAAAATGATTCACCAAAAAGAAGGTAATTAAGATTTTTGAGTAATTATGTTTTAAAAATTACGTCGACAGTAATTATAGCCTAACATCTTTTAAAATAAATATACTAACTATAATTGAAAAATAACAATCATATACTGTTCATTTAATTTATTTAACTAGAAAAATAAATAGATAAACAATTAAGTAGATTAACTTATTATTTATTGTTTTTAAAAGATACCTATAATTAAAATACTTTTCTAATTGATTTTAAAAAATTTATTATTAAACTAAAAAGTTTCATGATTAAAGTAAAAGTATTATTTTCTTGTTAATTTAATTAATCATCTAGCATGAATAAAAAATAACAAATATATGAAATATTATTAATTCTTCAATTGAATTTCTTATCATCTATCCTGCCTACTACTGGATATCTCGTGTAGAAATAACTAAACCAACTATTCATATTAGCTATTTCATCTTCTGGTTATGTTATAGTGCCATATTTATCTAAGTATTCATCTGTGATATTCATTTTCCCTAACGATATTGATATATCATGCCCTGCAAATACACCATACGGGCCATCAAGTTTATAAGAATCTGATTTAAATACAATAGATTACCTGAACTGGATACATCAAATACAAAATTTTTAATTGCTACGAATGTTTTTTTTCCTCCTAAACCATTACATTATTAAACTTCTTATAATGTCATTATTTTTAAAGATGCAATGTCTAATCTTTAAAATTATTATACTTACCTAGTTTTTCAGGATTAGGAGGATTCTTAGATTTTTCTTCACTTTATAATTACTTAGTATTTTCTTCTGCTCTTTTTATACTATTTCTATAATCCCAAATCTAATAGACTACATAAATTGCAACTAAGATTATTGAACCAATTATAAATTAAGAAATTGATATATTTTCCATAAAATTATTATTAAAAATTGATCAAAATATTTTCTTTGGTTATACAAAATTTAGATAATCTGTTTTCTCTTTCTTAACATCTATACTTTCATTAATTTTAAGATTCTTCAATAAAGAATCAGTTGATTTAAATCTAATTTAGTTAGTAATTGGTTCCTTTGAGGTTTAATATTTTCTCACTTTTTTAAATGAAGCCTAGATTAACTATTGAACTTATCTTGCCTTTTTATCAGGATTATTAGATTTGTATGCTTCCTGATACATTAGAGACAGTATTAAATTATCCTATGGTACTTTTGGTAATCTAGTTATTGAATCTAGAACTTAATCTAAATTCATTTAAGGAAGTATTTTATTTGGACTAATACTTGGCAATTTAGCATGAAAAGAGAATTTATCTAGCCTTCTCTATCTCAATTAAGGAGGAGCCCTCTCATCAATAGTTTTACTTAATAATTTAAGTATTTTAATACAGTTCTCTAACTTATTTATTATCAGATTCTGAATTTTAATTTCCAAATTTCTTTAACTTTTACTAATATTATTGAAGAGCATTACTAAAAACTCTTTATCCCCTTTCTTCCATAATGGGATCACAAGAATCGTCGTTTACAATTCCTGATTCTGTGATATTTTGAAATACTTATACTTAACTCATGCTTTGATTAGATGAGTGATAATTTTTCCTTTTTTACGAACTTCTTTTTTTGTTCACATTTATATAAACCTATATATTTTACATATTAAAATACATTATTTTATTCACTCATTTAAGACATCGCAGATTTATAAATCAAATTCCAATGTTAAAGAATTATTTTAGATTTCTTCTTCATATTTTCATAGACAAGAAAATTTCCTAAATTATTAAAAAACTTATTTTTTCTTATCTTATAAACAATCAATCTTGGTGATATTGCTCTGGCTTTTGTAAATCTAATATCTTTATTTAGAATTTCCACTTCTCCAAACTATTAGTATTCTCCATAAGAAGATAATACTAAATTTTTATCACCAATTTTTTTAGAAAGTTCTACTTCTCCATTTATTATAAAATATATTGAATTCGATTTATTGCCTTCATCATAAATAACTTCTCCAGCTTTGTATGTGATCTTATGACATTCTAATAAAATTCCCATTATTTCATTCAGATCTGAATCAGATGATTCAAATAACTTATTTTTTCTAAAATATTTTATTTTTTCTTCCAATGCTTCGCTTATGTATGGATCCAATAATTATACATAAGCTGCCTCGGTCATATATAATAAATGAGTATTTTCAACTACAAAGACTGTCGAGGCTCTTGAACTTTCTAATTTTATAGCAACTTCACCAAAAGAACTATCAATCTTCAAATTATATTATACTCTCCAGAAAATAACATCTTCATTATCAAATACTCTGGAAATAAACTCTTTAATCCATATGGATCACTTATTTATTTATTATCCTTCTCTAATCCTATTTCTATGTTATTCATTCCAACCATTTTTTCTTTTGGTTTCATCACTACACATCTCCCGTCTAAAATAATATAAAAATATTTATTTTAGTCCCCTTATCTATACAAAATGTTAAAGGCAGGACAATATTAATATCTAAAATTCATATGCCTTATACCTTAACTAAGTATATACTTTATGCATAATCTCAGGTGGAATTTACTCCTTCATATATCTTATTGCTTTTATTTATCCAAGTTATTCGATTAATACTGGGGACGTAGGAATAAATGTATTAGATAACTATCGAACATTTGGTTTCTAAAATTTTTTGCTGTGCTTTTTTTATTAATCAGTAAATGAAATTGGAGGCAAACTATTTAATTCTTACTTTATAGATTCAATATCTAATAGTTTTCTCTATTTTTTATAATCTTTATTATTCATTAACAACAAAGATTAATTTAGTTCATCTTCTTCTGAATCTGAATCTGGTTAAGGCTTAGAAAAATCAAACAACTATTTGTCTTAAATAGTAAATTAGGATTGAACATATGTACTCATTAATTCTCTCTATATCAATTTAATTGAAATATAACTTTTTCTAATTTATTATTACTTATTTTTATTTTCCCAAAAATATTTTCTAAAGCTTAATTCTTTAGATAAAACAGTTAATAATATTTTAATTTTTATATTAACTTTTTGAAGAAAATAAAGAAAAAAAATTTAATGAACTTTAAAATAAAGTTATTAAGTAAGTTATTAGATTTATTATTTATTTATAAAATAATAATATTTTGTTAAAATTCAATAGAAAATTGACAATTTTAAAATTAATTCAAGGTCTCCTTTCAACTTTTTCCTAGTACATAAAGATTAAAAAACAAAAACATAGTTTTCTTATTATTGTATTATTATTTCAAGCAATATTAAATTTATGTAAATTTCATCATAACTATTAATTTATATTATGCTATATGATTTAGATATTATGTTTTTGATATGTCAAAATATATGTAATATTTCTTTTGGTATCTATTTATTATAAAAATAAAAGAAATATTTTCCATTTTTAATTTGAATAAAAAATATTACTATAAAATTTGTAAGTTAATCTTATTAACATGGTTGTTGAATGGTTTTTTTATTTATTATTGGTTTGTTTTTTTTTATTTGTTATTTAATAACTGTGGTTTTAAATAAAAACGGAATATATAAATTATCATAATGTCAGGATACTAAAGAACTTATTAAAGTTCTTTCACATCTTAAAGATTCACTTCAGAGTCAGTCTAAAAGGAGTTGAACGTTCCTGGATATGAAACAAGAGTGAGATACAAGTACAAAAAGTAAATAATTTTAGAAATGATTTGGGGAAACGATAGAATCAGGAATTAGATATTGCATGCTTTTTAATGGCAGTAGAAGTAGAACGACTAGTTAGAGAAAATACATAGTTGAAATAGGAGATTTAAAATTTTATAGACTCAGGATTAGATAGAGTGAATTATGAAATGTAAATTAGAGATTTAATGGAAAAATTGAAAAATCAATCATCGTATTCTTTCTAAAATATTATATTATTAGTGAAATAAATAGCTATTCTGAAGAGCATGAAAGACTTGTAATTATAATTAGAGAACTAGAAGATGAAATAAGAAGGTTAGAGGATTAACTCAAAGATTATGATCCTAATTGGAGGAAATCATAAAGAGATTTAGAATTGCAATTATAATTACAAAACAAACTTTTTGGAGGGAAGGCACCTGAAGAAATTTCAAAAGAATTAGAAGAGCTGAGAAAAAAAGCCAAGATCTTAGATGATTTGTAAAAGAAAATAGGTGCTAAAGCTCCAGGTATATAAATTAAATAATCTTTAGATGAATTATTGAGAGAATTAGAAAATTTGAAAAAAAAAGCATAATAATTTGATGATATAAATAAAAAATTGAATGGCAAAAACTTTTCAGATTTAGAGAAAGAATTAGAGAAATTAAGATAAAAGGCTGATAAATTTGATGAAATAAGCAAATAGTTTTCAAATCCAGGTAAATACTCTATCTAAATATAATATAGCTGATATTCAAAAAGAACTTGATTAATTAAAAAAAAAGGCTGCAGAGTTGGATAAAATAAAAACATAATTAAATAATTAAAATCCTGATTAATTATTAAAGAATTTAGATGAAAATAAAAAATAATTATAATCAAAAGATAGAGAAATTGGAGATCTAAAGGTTTATATAACAATTTTATATTTTTTAGAGACTTTTATAAGAATTATAATAAAATCAAGGTTCATATAATGATTAAATCAGATTATTATAATTGAAAATAGATGAATTAGAAGAAAAAGTAGTTGGTTTAGCTTAAGAGTTGTCTAGATATAAAATGTTATTAAAAGCAAAAGAGGATGAACTAAATAAATTATAATTATTATTTAGGGATAATGAAACAAGACTTGCATAAATGAATAATGAGTTATAAAGATCTAAAAACGATTTATAAAGAGCATAAGGTGATTTATAAAAAGCCTAAGGAGATTTAAAGAAAGCTTAGATTGATTTAACTAAGTCTTAATAAGAGAATTAAAATTTAAAATAACATGCAGATGATTTAAGAAGATAAAATTAAGAATTAGTATAAGAAAATAATAATTTACAATAAGATTTAGAGAATCAAACATAAAATTTAGGATAACTAGATGAAATAAAAGATTAATTAAACGAATTATAAGATGAAAAGAATTAATTATAGGATAGAGTTTCAGATTTACAAAATAATCTTAAGGATAAATAAAGATTATTTGATTAGTAATAATAAGAGTTATAAGATGCATTAAAAAGAATAAAGGATCTAGAGGCTAAATTATTAGAAATGGATCATTATATTGATACGTTAGAAGATGATTTATAAAAATTTGAAAAGGATAATTAATAATTGAATAGAGAAGCAGGATAAAAGTAATTAGCAGATAGAGAATTAGAGAGATTAAGAGCATTATTAGATTAAATGAAAAATTAATATGACTAATAACAAAAGGAGTTAGGAAAACTTAGAAATAATCTTGAGTAGATGAGGGAATTACAAGATGAATTGGCGTAAGCAAAATCAGAATTAGATCGGGCTAATTAAGTAATTGCATAATAATAAGATGACTTAGCATAGAAAGAAAATGAAATATCTTAATTGGTTCGAGAAGTTTAAAATTTAGAGGAATCAAATAATTAATTGTAGGATTAAAATAATAATCTTTAATAAACTTTGTAAGAATAATAAGCAGTAACTAATGGAAATCAAGAGGAATTATCAAAATTAAGGAGGATAGCAGAAGATTATAAAGAGAAGATAAGACAATTAGAATTGAAATTCAATGAATATTCAACGATGGAAGATAGACTAAAATAATCAGATCATAGAATAGCTGTTTTAATGACTGAAATTGAGAGATTAAATTCGTTAGTAAAATAAATAACTTCGGAGACTGAAGATTGGAAATAAAAGCATTCCAGAATAGAATTGGCTCTTTTGGAGTATAGATAAATTGAGAAGACAAATCGAGATGCTGTAAATAAGAATCAATAATTTATTAATGAAATAGATAGATTAAAGAAATTATTAGAAGCAAAGCATATTGAATTGTTATAAACGATTGAGAGATGTGAACTATTAGAATCTTAATAATAAACATTGATGAATTAAGTTTAGGATGCATTAAGGAAGGCTGACACAGGTGATAATATTTTAATGTAATATTTGTTAATTTCGGCAGAAAATGAAAGATTATCAGGAATTATTTAACCTATTTAAGAAAAGTTCAATTAATTGACAAGTTAAGTAAAGGAAATGTCAACTAAATATACAGAGTTATAAAATAAAACTTTAGGAGTTGATTTAGATGAATATGAAAGATTAAAGAAATTGATAATTGAATATGAAAATAGAATTGCTATGTTATCTTTGGAAATTTAAAGACTAAAAGCGAAAACAAATATTTTAGATAAAAATAATGGTTCATAAGGTAATTTTAGTAGTATTAATAATCAAAATATATAATATAATAGTTCAATGTTTTAATCGAATGAAGATTTATCTAATAAAATTACTGATTTATTGTGTTTAGTAGCTATGATGTCAGCAGAATTGGATGTCTTGAGAAGTAGTAATGAGAAATAGGTTCAATAACAAATGGTTAATTCTTATAGATAAAATAATGAAGTGGTAAATGTGTAAACATTTTAATCAGTTGAAAATACGCAAGGATTCTCTTATTAGAGAATTTCTTCAAACAGGAAGTATTGAATATTATTTGCATTAAAAATTTTAATATCATAAATACAAATAACATATAAACCATTTCGTATATTAATTTTAAAGATCTCATTTTTAAAATAACATTTCAAATTCGATTTATTCTAATACAAATTTGAAGTTTAATCTTGGAAACTATAAATCAATTAAATGATTTATAAGTTTCAGAAGATAGGTAAAAAATTATCAAATTTGAGAATGAAAATAATATTAATATCAAATGATTTCTTTGAGAATCTCTCTTTTGATTTTTACTTTTATAATTGGAAGCTCATGCTTAGATTTATGCAAGCAATATTAAACTTATTATGAATGTATAGGTGGTGATTCTGATAAATGTATGTGGGATAATATTAGACACCTTTGCTATAAAACAAATGATTATTTATAAGGATGTAGTTAATTGTTGAATAAGAAAGCTTGTTTGAGATAAATTGGTGATGTATTTGGAGAGCTTGCAAAATGTATATCTAAGGATAATATTAGGTCGTTTCACTTCAATTTGTGAGGAAATACCTGACTTAAAAACTGAAAAGTGTTATAATAGTTTATCAAAATCAGGTTGTTTGTCTGTGCAAAATCCAGATTTTGTTTGTGTATGGAAAAATGATGAATGCACCAGTTTAGGAACATCTTAATGGGATTAGATTTAGGACAACTTTGATTCAATTTTATATAGTGCATCTGCTTGTCCGCAAATAAAGAATTATCTTATAATGCATCATACTATACTATGGAATCTAATCTCTTATTCACCAGATTTGTTGACTGAAGCTGATAATTTATATAAAAAAGAATTAGGTATTGAAGTAGATGATAGTATAAATTATGATGATCCAGCAACTGTTTTTATGTAAAATAATTATCAAATGTCTGATGGGAAGTTTGCATGGTATACAATAAGAGAATCAAAGTCAATTACTTTATCTAATTGTATTTTTATTACTTATTTTATTAGTGTAAAAGACCTATAGATATAGGGAAGGATGTATAGCATTAGAAATTGAAAGTGATAGTGATTTTACAAATATATTCAGTCTGACTGGTTAAGTGTCAGGAGTGAATCATGTATATTGCAAATATTTGAATAATAATCCATCGATTAAAGATTAATACGTATTTTCTAAAGGAAGTTGCCAAATCTATATAGAAGAAGATTTATATAACTAGGATCAATTGGAGCTTTATCAAATAGATTGTCATTCGCTTGATTAAACTTAATGTGTTTACTTTCATTCTTTAAAAAAGAAGTGCAAAATAAGAGGTTAAGAATATGAATATCCATGTGTCAATATTGATGAATATCCAGGTTAATAATAGAGTGGTTCATATACTAGTTAATAATGTTAGGATATCGATAATCATTATATAATTGTTGATTCAGATGGTATTAAATGTACTAATACTTGTTTTTTGTACTAAACTTTGTCATGTCCACAAGACTGTAAAGCATTAGGTGGTGAAGTTAATAGTCCATTTTTAGATTGCGCTCCAACCAATTAATGCGATTAGATTGGTTTAGGTTAAGCAGGATGTAAGATGATAAAAAGTCCTTGTAATTGGAATAAAGAATTAAATAGATGCTATACTTTAACATCAGATGAAATTTTAATTATGAAATGTGAAGATGCATTTAATTTGCTTGTTTGTACTTAAGTAAGTTTAAGTGATTAATTATGCTATTGGGATTAGAGTTCTAAATAGTGTATCAATATTTTAGATTAACCGTTGTTAATTACTCATGATATATTTATAGATTCTGGTAAGTAGACTTTATGTAATATCAATTTATGTAAACATAATGCAATTGCAACAGAATACAATTAATCCTCTAGAATGTGTATGTTTTATACTTCTTCAGAGTATCAAATAGATTAAATTAACAAATATAATTGTATTAAAAATATTTCAGGATATTGTGCTTGGAATCAATACTAATAAATTTGTGAATGTTCTCAGGACACAGTAATTAAAGAAATATATTGTACAGATTTAACAGATGTAAATGAAAAGCTTTGCTAAAAGGCGAAATTATCAAATGCATCTCTTACTTGTGTTTACAATTAAATTACTAATTCATGTGTAGAAAAGAATTCATAAGAAGTGAGTTAGATTGGATGTTCTGGAAATGGATTATCAGAAGAAGCTTGCGTTTAGAAATCAGTAGATGGGGAGTATTGTTAATATTCTGCAGGATTGTGTAGATTAATATCAGTCGAACAGATTAATTCTATTCGTTGTACATCTCTTCAGAAGGTTAATAATTAAGTTTGCAAAATGCAATCTATTTATTAAGTTTTGTGCATTTATGATAGCAGTACTAATTCTTGCTATTCTCCCACCTTCTAAAATTCATTTACATTTGAACAAAATATAAATAGATATGCATGTTAAGCAATGTAAGTTTATTACTCTTATTTTGATGTGGAATTTAACTAATGTGTACAATTTTAGAGTAGTGATAGTGGATTATTTTATACTCTAGATTGTGAATCTTATTTTATTAGTAAATAGGCTTGCTTAAAAATTGTAAAAAAAGGATAAAATTGCTTTTGGGATTCAAATCTAAATAGATGTAGAAATTATTCAGAATATTTTAATAATTGTGATGAATATTCTACTGCTCCTAGTAGAGTGTGTAGTGCTTTAGAAGCTAATATGAATAGACAATTTATGAAAGAAAACTATTGTTCTTACTCCAACAATACTTGTTAAATCAATATTACAACCATAGAAGATTGCGGAGAATCAGAAATTATGAATATCCATAGATGCGGAGGAATGACTGGTATAAACTCATCAGTACCAGTTTAAATGTGTGCATTCATTAATCAAGTATGTAGAACTTTACAATCTTCTACAATGAATACTTATATTTTATTAAATACTATTTCATGTAAATAAGCCAATTTAAAAGCATGTACGTCAGTGACTACTCCAGGATAATTTTGTTAAGTAATTAATACTACGGATTCATCCAATATTATTATCAATAAAAAGTGTTAAACTGTTAATACAGCAGCTGACTGTAATACACTCAAAGCTTTGAGTCTAACTAATTAAAATACTTGTGCTTTTGCTACTGATAATTGTTACTATGATGCAACTACTTCTGGTTGTAATGCTCCAGCAAATGATTTAAATAAATGTGAAACTTCTGGATTGTCATTCTCATCTTGTAAAAGTCAAACTAAAAATAGAAGATGTGCATTCATTAATTCATAATGTCAATATTTACCTGAATATTAAATTATAGCAACTTGTGCCACACTTAATATATTTGTTTGTTAAACTGTTAGTAATTGTTATTTGAATGATTTAAGTGAATGCGTTTAAATTGATCCTACTAATTTACCAACTACTCTTAGTAGTTAATATTGTTCTGCTATTCAAGATTCTAGCTTTTTTATTAAATAAGGATCTGTTTGTCAAAAAATTGAAGACTCTACTTTATATGATCAATATACATGTGATACGGATGGATTAAATGGTTATGGATGCTTGAATATACCTGATCAATTTTGTCAGTAATTTAATTAAAAATGTTAATTCCATTAAAACCTATTATGTTAAGACACACCTTACAATTGTGAAAGTAATAATTCAAATAATTAAAAATGTGTTTTGAAAGAAGGTTAATGTTTCTCAATTGAAAACATATAGTATTAATGCGACATTTTTGAAAAAACAAATTACCTTTTCTGTTTGTAATATCCTGAATGTATTTATTTTAATTCCAAATGTTAAACAAGATTTCAACCATAAAGTGTAAATAATTGTTAAGATCTTTCAAATATAGCATTATGTACTGTATAAAACAAATAACACAAATGCTCTTATAATACTTAATGTCTAAGTATGGATTCTAATTTGAGTCTGTGTCCATCCTTATCTGGATACTTCTCTTATTAAGTATGTTATAACTTCTAAAATTGTATTTATGGGTACACTAAAAGTGGAAAAGGTTTTTGTTATCAAAATACAGATTTCTCCAATCTCACTTGCAATAAGTTACCTAAATGGTTATGTACTGAAAATCTCAGTCACTTAAATAACAATCTTAAATGTTATTTGGATGGAGAAGATTGTAAAAATATAAGTGATACTCCAATAACTTAATGTTCATAATTAAAATTATTATAATCTAATTATGATGCTTGTATCTAGGTTAGTAATAATTAATGTATGTATTCGCACAATGATAATAAGTGTAAATTTGTTGGTGAATATTCAGGAACTAGTTGTTCAGGTACTACATTAAAATAATGCAATAATATATAAGCACTCTGCTATTTTGATGCAGGATAATGTACGACATCAGGTACTTCAATTAACAAATTTGGTTGTATTTAAAAATCAGGTTTATATAAATACAATATTAATTAATGCTAATAATTAACAGCATCTGATATCCAGATAAGTTGTTAAAATTTGTCAATGAATGCATGTTTGAGTGATCTAACATAAGAAATACATTGTAAATGGAGTAATTCTCAATGTTTACAAGTGCTTGAATTCGAAAACAAAATAATTACTTCTTGTAGTAATTTGAATTAGAGAGCATGTTAAAATGTAAGATTATAGAATCTGTAATGTTAATGGGATTCTGTAAATAAAATTTGCAAATAAATTAATTTATCAACTTCAGACTGTTCAATTACTAATGGTTATGCTTCCTCTTCATTAAGTTTGTGTTCAAATTAAGTAGGTAACAACTGCGTTTAAAATTAAATGTAAAATGGATGTGCAGAAATATCTGGAGTAGTAGAATTATAAAACTGCAATAATTATGGACCAAATAAAGAGTCTTGCATTAATTATACTACAGTACCATGTATTTGGAAAACAATTAATGGAAACGGATATTGTGAAAGTGCAAATTTATATTAGATTAGTTGTTCAGATATATTAAATTCTTATGCATGTTTATCAGTTAAGACTTTAAATCAATATTGTTAATGGGATGCAACAACTAAATTATGTTCCTCCAAGGTTCTTAGTACATGCAGTTCAGCAAGCAATCTAAATGGCAATCTTGGTTGCAAAGCTGTAGAAACAGAGCCTTGTTATTTTAATTAACTTACTAAGACTTGTACCAAATTGAATATAATACCAAATACATGTGAAGATTATTTTAATAAGAAAGCTTGCTAATTGTCATCTGCATTTTGTTCATGGAATTAAAATTCCTGCATTTAATAAGTTTAAGTAGAATGCACAAAATTATTGAATCAAAGTTCTTGTTTAAAAAGTAATTAAATAGCATGTTAATGGATAAACAATTCATGTACAGATTTCAAGCAACTTATCAATAAATTATTTTGTAAGGATTTACCTTCAAATATAAATTCTCCAGCATGTAGTTTAAATGCACAAGATCCTTGTTATTTAAATGTTTTGACTAATAAGTGTTCGCCATCTTAAGGAATAAAGGAAGATTTGGATCAATATGAAAAAGTAGCTGATTTACTTGCTCGTCAAACTTCAGAATATGAATCTCCTTTACTTAAAAGCATATGTGAAGAATTATTCACCAAAGATGAGTGTATCAATTCACGTAAAACAGATTAAGCCTGTATTTGGAATAATTCTTGTAAAACACTAACATCATTTGATAATTAGTAATGTACAGATGCACTTAATATTTGGGGTTGTTTGAGTATAAAGACATCAAACTAACTTTGCATTTGGAGAGGTAAATGTATGGTTTGGAATGCTTAAATCAACATAATGACTAATGTTAACATTAATGTTTGTATCTAAAATAGCGTCAATAGCATATATTAATACCATTCTTGTGTGAAAGTTAAATTAGACACTATTGGTTGTTAATCACCAGGAATAAGCAAAAACACATGTCTATCGATTACTAATTAAGGATGTTATTGGAATCAGACAACTAATAGTTGTGCTATATATTCTATTACAAATTAAAAGAAATGCTCTGATTTTAAGGAAGTATCTCCATTTGTTTGTTAAATACAAGACTTGTTTGCTTGCTCTTACGACACCACTACAAGTAGTTGCAAAGATCCTGTTTAAAATAGTCTAGATGTTGGTATTTCTAAATTAGCATGTCTATAAAACACTGAAATAAATACTTTTTGGAATGGAACCTAATGTAAAGAATTGACAACCACAATAAGTTGTGATTCTTAATTATAAGTTAACTCTCTTGCTTGTTAAACCATTAATGACAAAGCATGTATTTATAACATTAAAACTTATTAATGTACAAGTAAAATTAATGTTTATACGCTCGGTTGCAATACTTTAGGATTAAATTTGTTAGGATGTACTCAAGTTATCTCTGAACCTTGTATTTTCAAAGAAAACAAATGTTAATAATTTATTGATATAACTTCTCCATGTATGACAATTTCACAAGTAAATGCTAAGGCTTGTTCTTCATTATAAGATCAGAACTGTATGTACGACATTATTAATAAAAAATGTTAAAGTCCCTTACTTACTGTAGATTTATGTAATATTTAAGGAATCAATAAAAATATTTGTATTACTAATTCTTTATGCCAATGGAATTCTGATAATCTTGATTGCAAATGTAAAAGCGATCAAGAGTAAGAATATTGCTAAATTGAACGTCCAAAAGATTGTGAAAGTAATTTGAATTGCACATACTCTTAAAACAAATGTATCAAAAAGCAATGTTATCATTTAAATAAAGATTAATGTTAAGGAACATTGGATGGAAAAACATGTTATCTTAATTCATTTAATGGATGTTCTCCTGCTAAAGTGTGCGAAGACATAATTGATGCAAGTGAACCTTGTGATACTATTTATATTAATTAAATTCCATGTATCAAAGGTAATGAATAATGTATTTCACCTAATAATTTTGAATTGCTTTGTCCTTATTCTGATTGTTCCAATTCCAATTGCTTCTATGAATTCGGAATTTGTAGAAAGAAAATTTGTACAGATTATAAAGCTGATGAATGCTATTAAATAGCAGGATGCTTTTTAGATAACAATAAATTGTGTTAACAATTACCATCATGTTCACATATATCTTAAGAGAATTTCGGAGATTAAGCATTAAGTATTTGCAATCAACTTACATATAATGGATTCAAATGTAATTGGTAAAAGTTTGCATTATTGGATGACACTGAAATCTGTACAAATTAACCATGCGAGTAATTATTTCATATATAATATTATTAGATTATATGGACCTTCAACAACTCTTTGTCAAGGAAACGAAATGAATGGTTATTCCTGTGTGTTATTTAGCGAATTGATTTGCAAACAATGTGAATAAATAACTGAAAAGTGTTTTTGCAATAAACAACCCAATTGTTCATATGTTAATGGAAAATGCTAATCCATCATTTGCTCATCATATATTAAAAAGGAAGAGTGTTTATAAGCTTCTGATCGTTGTTATTGGAGTACTTAAATTAAAGAAAATAATTCAAAATCAGAAGGTTGTGTTAAAGAATGTGTTAAAATTATTGAAGCAGATGAATGTAACAATAGAGTTGATGAATGCTATTATGAATCTTTAGTTGGTTAATGCAAAAAGGGCAAAAAACTAATTCCAGATCTTAGTGTTGATATAACAATTGACCCATTCTTTGGTCCCATTTTATCATCAATATATCTTATGATAATTATTACATAATGATAATAAAACAATTATATATTTAAATTTATATAAGATATTAAAAAATTAACAATATTTTTATTCTACAACAAAATGAAGAGTTTTAAAAAATATATATTTAAACTGAACACTGATTGCATTTTATAATAAATAATATATTGAAAAATATCCTATTAGATTTTCTCAATTTTTTTTTTATTTTAGAAATATGATTGAATAAAAATTTTAAGATAATAATAAAAATTAGATTCACTCTTTTTAGAGAGTTGATTATATATAAAAACACTTTAATAATTTAATAATTATATAATGGAATAGATTTGACAAAAAATAACTAAATTTCAATTACAATTTCCAGTCAATCCAATTTCCCCTAGTCTAAGCCATATTTTTCTATTTCTTTCACAATGTTTATACAATGTTTAGTAAGAATTTGTCATTTTATAATGTTGATCGAATACTTCATTTAAAATTTCATAAAGAATTTCTTTATACAACCATATTTTTTCAACTCTATTAATGTTATAAATTTCTTAGGAATAATCCAGTTTTTATGAATCGTTTATAACTTGATTTGCAAATTATTTATTATATTTGGAATTGTTCGTCAACTTTGAAATGGCTTATTCAGATATTAGATCCTAAAAGAATTAAAATTCTGAGCTCAATAATTATTCACTTTCGGAACTGTCAACCTATTGTTCTTATTCAAGCCATAATGAAAAGTTAATATAAGATATAAAGCATTTAGACAAAGAAGATTTGCTAAGGTTGAATTATTATTCATTCTCATATAATGTTGTGTAATTATTGTTGACTCTACTATTTGTTTATTACTGGCTATTCTCTTCTAAAATAAGTTTTTAAGATTTAGTTGCATCAAAATAACATAAGTAATCGTAAAATAATTGAATAAATTAAGGTTAGGCTAAGAATAATCTAAATGTAGAACATTCCATTTCAAATGGCAATTCAGTGATAGATTTATGCTAAAAAAATAAAGGTAAAATTGTTGAACAAATTAACATCAATGATAACTTAAAACAATCTATATAGTAGTATAATGGAATTTTGTGAGAGGGACTACATTCAATAAAATTAAACCAATTCCTCAAAATTACTTTAACTAAAAATTATGCAATTTCTATAGCAAATGCAATCCAATAATCAAACTACTAAAATTTCTATAAATATTTATATAGATTTCATACATTAACTTTTCTCATAAAAAATATGGCAAGGATCAAGATAAGTTATGAAATATAAACAAATATGATTTTTGGCATTATCTTTTAAATGTTGTATTAGGAGTCACTCTGAAGAAAAATATTTTAATCAAACTATGTTAAAATTTCAACAATTCCAATAGAAAGGAAACATATAATGAGAGTAGTTCCAAAAGTTGATCCCTTTAGCTTAAATAGTTTCCAAGGTCTTTAAAAAGCATAAAAAAATCGACAAGCCCTAAACAAGTAGCAAAAAATAGGAATGTACTTAAATTAAGCTATAAAACTTATAAAATTTTATAAAATACAATATAATTGTGTAAAAGCTGATGTCATCGTACGCATAATTAGTTGATAATATTACAGCTATGGGATATAAAACCAAAAAACCATAAGTTGTGAAAGCTTGAATCATAAGTATGCTACAACTTCTCTCCTTCAGAATAATGTTAGTTCTTTACATCCATAGAAATATAAACAAAGATCCAAAAAACAGGGTTAAAGCTAATGTGTAGAAGACAGATATGGTCATCGCTTATTCTTTAGTGGCTTTGATATTAAAGCATAGTTAATGATCTCCTTAATTGTCCATTAAATAATTGGAATAATAATAATATTTTAAAATATATATCTATTTTAATTTAATTTGTTAGAACTATGATAAGACACATAAAATTATGAGGTATCAAAAGACAGGTAAATATTCTATAGTGTTACTGAAACTCCTTTTAATTTTCACTTTCTTATGATCCGTTGAAACAGACTTAATATTCTGGTAATCTAAAGAAATAACCTCTTTTGCCATCATCATTAAACAACATTTATACTATTAATTTAAGAATTTATTGACTTCTTCCTACCTATCTGTTGGAAGTCTACAAGATGATTAATAAATTGTATCATCTTAATAATTAATTATACTCAAAGCAGGATTATTATTAATGTTATTTTTTTGTGAAGGATTCTTTTTGGAAATTTTAGAAGAATTTAAGACTTTCTCGAATTCAAAGGCACTAAATTGTAATTAATCATCAGATGTAGCAAATGATTATAGATTATGTTAAATTTAATCTTTATGTTTAAGATAGAAATCTTTATAAATTGTAAACTACTAATATATATTCGACCATTTTTCTTCGTACATCTAATTTGATTTGATTAATGTATCATTAATATTTTACAATTCCATCTATTAGAGATTCAATTCTGTCAATTATAAATCTAATTATTGATTCAAAACCAATTAAGCATGATATTTATTTTTTGTTCTTAGTAATTCATCTGAGAGCCTTTAAGATAAAAGAATGGAATTACATATAAATTTTCTATTCAACACCTTCGTTTGCCAATTTATTTGCCAATAATTACATCCTTTTAATATTGAATTATTAGATTTATTAAGCTTTAGTCAAGTCAAGTTTTGGTATATATTTTTATGGTTCTTACTTTAATTCTTTTTTTATTTGTTACTTTTACTATCTTTTTACTTTTTATGGTAATGTAGGAGAGAAAAGAGGAGAAAAAACAGCTGATTATTACATTTACATCTTTTCATCTTAAGAATCATCATCAAAAAATAGTCTTTTTTACACTACAATTATTTTAAAAAATCTTACATTATACTAAATTATTAATAAATTTTGATGGATCTTCATTTTAACTAACTAAAGTAAATATATTTTTAATAAATACAAAATGTTTTTGTTTAATTTCGAGGAGTGAATCTTTAAGTTCTCATTTTCAGAATTTCATTCGATAAGCTAAAATTTAATTGTGCTAAATCATTTTTCTGTTCAATCAATTCTTCTATTTGTAGTTTCTATTTTAGTAACATTGAATTCATTTATTGAATTACGTTATTAAAACTTAAAGTCATCTATTCTGGTTAAGTTAACTAAATAATATAAATTTGGATATTACATGTTTTTCTAAATAAATGGTTCCAATCATTTCATTTGACATCTGAACCTATTCGTTTAACTTCTTTTTTAATTCTGTGATAGTACGATTTAAGTTATTAATCATGGAAGATTCTACTCTTGAATTTGATTCATTTATTTACTCTGAAATAAAGGCCTAGCAATTCAATTAGTTATAAGATTACTTTATCAAATGCTAAATTTCGTTCATCACTTAATTATTCAATCTTTTTCATTAAAACTTCATTTTCTTCTTAAACAAACTTTAGTAAAACTAATGCTGCTTTACATTCAGAACTTTAATCAAATGATTAAGGGTTATAACATATTTTTAATTATTCTTTATTTAACCTTATTAGATCTTTTGCATCCTATAATTATTATTTAATTGAATCTAACTCATTCTAAAGATATCTGCATTAAGTTTTCCATTTTTCAATTTCCATATATATTAATGTAATTTTAAATTTTTATATTATTTTCAATATTAATTAATTGTTGTTATCTTCTCAATAATCTCAATATGATTACATCCTTAAATTTTGAAAGTGAACCAAATACACTAATCACCACTAAAAGACAAATATTCAATCAATAAAATGAATCTAATTTGTAAAAGATTAATAAATAAAATTCTTTTTGTGATGAAGCTGATATCTAAAGTTAAGATAAGTAATTTTATTCAAAATATAATAAAAGCAAGAATATAAATTTTATCGAGTTCATACAATCTAGAAGTTCTGTGATTCCAACAGTTAAAGTTTTAACCCCAAGAAACGATTAAATTTTGTAAAAACAAGATGCCTTTTATCTGCAATCAAGTATAAATATAAACGAAGGAGTATATCTATTATATTTAATTCAGAGTCTTAGTAAAATTTGGTAGAATGGAGGATTGAAGATTATAAAATATGTTGCCAAATTCATTCATTAACTGAAAACTAAAGCAGACAAATTAAAGATAAAGCTAATGAACGAGGAAATATTTATGAAATTTGGAGACAAAAGTTCTGATTTTTAAAACTTCAAAGAAGGTAATCAGCAATAAAAATTAAATGGTTTATTATCTTAAATTTTTAATAAGATTACATTATAATTTATTCAAATTTGGAATTTTGTTAGCCCTAATTTAAATAAAATAGCAATCATATATCCAGAGAGTACATTCAAAATAATATGGGATACAGTGGTAGTTTGTTTCATAGTTATCAATATATTTTATATACCAATGAGTCTAAGTTTTGAATTGGATAAATCAAGTCGAATTTCAACATTATTCTTTGAAACCATTCCTAGCTACATATTTATAGTTGAAATTCTTCTTAATTTCAACACTGCATTTTATAATTAAGGATTTATTCATACAAATCGAAGTGACATATTTTTTCATTACATATCGAATAATTTTATTTGGGATTTACTCATTGCAATACCATTTATATTAGCCTAATTTGACATACCTTATATTTAATTTATTTTATTATTAAGGATAGCAAGAGTGAGATCAATGATTTAAAATGTAGAAGATTTACTGAATGCAAAAGAAGAAGTTTAAGCTGTTATGGAATTAGGAAAATTAGTATATTTTTTAATCTTAGTTGCTCATATGTGTAGTTGCGGTTGGCATCTTTTAGGAAGAATAGAATATGAAGTTTATCAAGATGAGAATAGTTGGCTTATTTTTTATGGTCATTATTAACAATAATGGTACGATAGATATATTGTATCATTATATTGGAGTGTCATTACAACTTTAACAGTGGGTTATGGAGATATAGTACCTTAAACTTCGATAGAACGTCTTTATGTAGTGATTGTTGCTTTAGTTTTATGTGGAGTGTTCGGTTATATTATTTCAACTATAGGAGAAATACTAAAAACTTTGGAAGAGAAAAAAGCTTTTCTAAAAAAATCTATGAAAAAAGTAAATTAATATATTAAATAAAAATAATTAAACTTACAGTTATCTTTAAAAGTGAGAAAATATTTTGAGTTTAAACATTAAATAGACGAGTAATTATTAGAATAGGATGATTCTGTATTAAGTATGTTAAGTGGACCATTGAAATAGGAAGTTCTAATAGACATATATAAACCTATTTTATTGAAGTCAGAATTCTTGAAAGAAAATATACCTGATAATCTTATTAATAATTTATGTTAAAAAGTTAAACAAGCTACTTTTGCTCCTGGATTTGATATAGTTAATGTATACGATCCAGCGTCGAAATTAATATTTATTTTAGATGGACAAGTCAATAGTTACTTCATTTCTAAAGGACTTTATGCATTATATAAGAATGAAAAAGAAGTTAACTCTGCTATAATTCAAAGAAACTATTAAAGAGGAGACATTATAGGAGAATTAGAATTTATTATAAACTCATCTTATTAATTTTACTTCAAAGCTCAAACTGTTTTATAAGTAGTTTACATAGAAAGGAATGATTTTCTGTAAGTTATTTAAGAGAATGAATAATGTAGATAATAGTTTTATTAACTTAAAGAGAAGTTGACTTATCAGAAATCATATGGTAAAACTTGTGATGTTTGTAAATGGACTCACGGGTATAAAGATTGCCCTTTTGTATTTTATTAAACAAATATATACAAAATAGCAAGAAAAGCAAATGCTAGCAATAATTAACCCAGAAGGAAATTTAACAGAGAAGTAAAATACCAGTCAAGTTTAATCGATCATTAAAATATACTTAACAAAGGCCTCGATTTTATAGTTAATCTAGGATATTTAAATGAAGAGTAAATAAAATAATTATATTTTTAGTCTTTTAAATGATTCTTATCTAATCAAACTAGGCTTTGACATAGAAGATATAGAAGAGAAATCTAATTAATCATAGGACAGTTAATCATAAGATTCCTAACCAAAAGATACTCGCTCTAATGTTCAAAGAAAAAGATCATCTAAAACTGAAAAAAAGAGAGCTAGCTTTATGTAAAGGTTAAAATCAGGAATAGGCTAAAATGCAAATATTCACAGAAACTAAAATTAAGATGATGAATCTAATGGAGCTGTTTAGAATCCTTATTGTTAATATTAACGTTTTACTGATAATGAAATTTAAATTGATGTTCGAGAACATGCTGTATCTAATGCTACTTCCAACCATCATAATCATAATAACAATGCAATAAAATAATATCAGAAACCTTACTCTTAAACTAATTTAAGAACATCAGTTTTACATCAATTAGGAAAAACAGAAACTTCATTACATCGAAAGAGTGCCATACATTAATAATAACATGGAAATCATTCTGTGAAACTAACTAGTACTACTCATTTTATTGAGAATGAAAACTTTTAATAATAAACGAATGGAACAATCTATTTGGTTCCAGAAATAGACATTGATAAAATGAGAAATTATGATTTCTATTTTCCGTAATTTAATGTATCGAATATTTTGGAAAATTTAAAAAAGTATCGAATAAATTAATATGATGATCAAAAAAAAAGAACTATTAAATAAAAACTCAAATCAATAAGATTAAATAAATCTGTTAACAGGGGTCTTAATTCTTCATTCAGAAATATAGACGAAAGTCTTTGATATTATTTCTCATTTAATGAATTTTATCATAATAATTCAGAAATCATTCAAAATCATTTGGATGTTCATTTCTAACAAAGTTACTGGATATTTCCAATCAAATCTTTCAAGTACATTTGGATGTACTACACCTAAACCTCCTATATATTATTCTTTGTATATTATTTAAGCTTATAATTAATGGAAGAATAAAGGATCTGAATTAATAATCAAATTTTACCATCAGATTACTTCAAATAATAATCTGTCTTTTTACTCTTAATTTTATCATTAATTAATCCAATAAACCATGTAAAATTTCTAGTTCACTTTTTTTACTACTTGAATGAATAGCAACTAAATTTCTTTGATTGTACGCTCCTATTTGTCCTTCTCCTTTTTAAAATCCGTCTCTTTCTGATTTAATTCCTTTAATAACAACATCTGAAACCTCAAACAATTTTATTGGCAACTTGCTATCTGAATTTGCTTATAAAGTTTGCAAAATTCCTGGTATAAGAGTTGATCTTACAGTTTCAAACTATGGTGTTTTAGAATTGTTAATAGAAACATAATTTTATAAATTCGGTCTATTTAACATCTTAGTTTATTCATCAATCGACATTAATACAAAATTCAAGCATTCTACAAATCCACATAATGCTACTTCTTCTCTTACCATATCAGATAATTTATTTAATCTATTTTCTTAACCAGTTGTTGCAGTTTCCGGTACTTTAAATTCTATTTTATTATAATCATAAGCAATTCCAATTTCTTCAGCTATATCACACTATTACAGAATATCACTTCTATAAAATGGAACTTAACAATTCAAAATATTATCACCCTCAGCTATACTATTTATTCCCGTCAATTACAATAATTCACTTGCTTATTAAGTTGCTAAATTTATCTAATAAGTACATTTTACTTATATTTATTCCTAAGACTTTATTAATATATTATATATTTGTTGTTAAGGTTCTTTCATTTATAACAGGCGTTACAACTTATTTATTATTTTATTCATAGACAATATTTACTTATTCAATATTCAAATTATCATTATATATGGCAAATCCACTAATTAAACAATTTAGAGTATTTAAAGCTCTTTATTCATCTATAGCTGTTACTTCAATCAAAATGTTTTTGGTATCTGCTGACATTTTTGAATGCTCTCCATTAATTATTGGTGGTAATGAACAAACACGCTTTTAGTTATCATAAATAACAGGATAAACAGGAGAAGCCTCAATTAGCTTTAAATATCCTTTTAAGTATTGATCTTCCTAAAATATAAGCTTTTATTAATAATTACTCTTAACTTATCAAATAATTCAATGCAATTCAACTCTTCTGTCTGTTTTAATGCTTAAAATACAATATCTTAGGGAGCTTATGCATCATAAAAGAATGGTCCTTCTATTTTATCCAAATCATGAGTTCCTATTGAAACTAATGTTCTTTTTCTAGCATAATTTTAATGTATTTTATCTTAAAATGATAAAAACGATTTGAAGCTATCATCTGTTAAAGTGACATTTCTCAATATTGCCCCAACTACAAAAGGTCTAACTTATTGTGTCTATCAATAAATTGATTAGAATTACAGGAGCTTTCACATATATTGTTTCTTTTGCAGGAGTAAAATTATAAATTCTTTTTTGTTCTAATCCCATATATACTCTTAATGCATGTACTAAATTTTCAACACATAATAAATCAGGTCTATTGGCAGCAATTTCAAAATATAAAAGACCGGCCTCTTCTTCTCTTTCTTCTGCTTCTATACCAAATCTGAAAAGTAACTCTTCCAATTCTTCTTCATTTAATTCTTTTCCTAAAAGCTAAAAGAAAAGCTTCTTGCCTGCCGATATTTTAGGCATTATTAAAATTTATAAATTTTAATATTAATTATTAAGATTTTCAAATACTATTTTCTTCTATTGATTAAGTCATTTATTCTACTTTCTCTATTTCATTAAACTCAACTTCTTAACTTCTCAATTTCAATTCATCATCTAAATTTTAAGTCTAAAAGAATTTTCAAATTATTATTTTACTTTTCTATATTTAATAGTAATAACGCACCATTTTACTGCGTGCTTAAAATTCATTAAACAAAACATCAAACTTAAAAAAAGTGTCATTCCTATCATCCAAATTGCTAAATTTTCAAATGACAATGTATTTTTAGAATTTTAGTCTGGTTTTTCTACATAAATTCCAATTTATCCTGTCAAATATTTTAAAATAATTTGGTGTTAATTTTAATTAAAAAAAGGTTCACCTAAAAAAATAACATTTGATATTGAGACTCTAATTTTCAATAAACAAATATCTTTTTTACAAGTACCAATTAAATTACTCAGTTTTATATTTACGTTAGAGTTAGATGTTGTTAAAATCAAATTTAAACTGTTTTTTATCGATTTACCTAAATTTTTGCATATAATTGCAAACACTTCTGAATCAGCATAATAACATGAAATACTATTATCATATGAAATTAATTTTTCTATAAATTATATACACAATTCATAAGGCAAAGAAATAAATTAAGAATTCAAAATTAAAATAGCTTCATAATTTAAATCATCTTATATCAGTTATTTATTTAAGAATGAAATTTAAGTTACTTTAAATTTCCATTGCAGTTAACTTGTATCACAATTATCAATCCATTTTAATTCATAATTTTGTTTATTTTCAATATTCTATCTAAACGTAATTTTTGATCTTTAATTAGCTATATCAAATTCAATAAATGGATCCTTATTGTGAGAATATTCTATAATAAAATCTTATTAATTAAAATCTATAAAACGGCTGAAACTTATTGCCCCATCTGAAGGATAAGGCTTTTTTCCAACAATTTTATTTATTTAAAGCATTTGTAATTAAATAATTTAGTCATAAGTCACAATAGAAGGTAAAACTAAATATCCTTTCATGCTAGCGTTGTATGCTTTTATCGATTTCTCTATTGAAAATTTATCTTCAGACTATAAATATTTATTATTGTTTCTATCAAAACAACTTTTACTTTAATTTGTAGAAAGTAAATCTTAAAATTCACAATCTGGAGATTTATACCAACTCAAAGGATTAACTAAATCAATCTACATCATATGATTCAATTTACAAACATTTCAAATTCTTGATTGCTTTTTGTGAAATTAATTTTCATAGTAAATAACATATCAAATTATCCATCATATCCCTAATCAAAATTGCATTAATTTTATTAACAACTATTTTCATTTAAGGGTTAAACTTATTCAGTAAAATTTATTTCTTTGAAAATGATTCTATTTAACTCTATTTCTTGGCAAAGAATTATTTAAAAGAATAGCAATAAAAATATCATTTTATTTATTAATATTCTTTACTATACATATATAAGAATGAATAACTGATTATAAATAAAAAAAATAAAACTGCAAATAAGTTAAATTTTATTGTAAATTATCTAAACACACATTTCAATATTAAAAATTTAAGGGTTGATTTTAAAACCTGAAATCATAATTTTTGCTTTTAACTAGCTGTTAAGAATTTGCGCGTCTATGATCTGAATATTAATTAATTTGAGAAGGAGCATTTTAAACTTCATTCGGTTTGACTTATTGAGCCTTTTGCAAAACGAAATTATTTTATTATGAATTTAAACCTCCTGAATGATTCAAATTCGGTGCATTAATTCCTGAATAAATCTAGCTATTTTCTGTTTATTCTATTTAGTTACTATGATCATTAAGGGCATCTTAATTCCAAGAATATTATTATTTTAATGTTTATTTAAATTACAGATTATGAATCTCACTCTCTAAGTTCCTAATTCTCGATTCCATTTCAAATAGTTTTCCTAAAACTTACTTTATTAAATACTTTTTCTTTAGACAACTCACTTTCTAATTAATTATTTTTTTCTTATAGTAAGTTATTTTGTAATTATAAATTTTGTATTTCTCTATCTTTTACATTTTAATCAGAATCATGTTTCATTAATAAAGCATCAAATTCTCTGATTTTCAAATCATTTTAATTTTATGTTCTTAGTAATTCATCCATCAAATTCTTCACTTCAACATTTAACTATAAATTATCTTACTTTTATATTTCTTCATTTTAATGGTAATTTTTGTTTTATTCTTTAATTAATTGTAGCTCTAAAATTCATATGATTATTACCTCTATCCAATTAATCACATTTTTTCTCATATCTAAGTAAGTCATCATGCATTTCTTTCATTTTTTATATAGCTGCTGTTCTTTCACTTTTTAATTATACTTCATTATCTTAAATTACTTTTAACTGACTTTACATATGTACATATTCTTTTTCTAATTGCATTAAGGCCATTTCTCTTTTTTTTAGTTCTTATGCTAGTGATAATCCATAGTTTTTCCATTTATCAAGGGTTACTTTCAAATCAGTAGATTAGATTTAAGATTTTTATAAACTATCATCCATTGTTCTTTCAAGTTAATAACATTTATTTTGTAACATCTAGTTTTATGTATTTAGTTAATTTAATTATTCTTTGATTTTCCATATTTCTTATTCTTATTATTGATTTTTTTACACTAATCTTGAATATTCATTCTTACCTGTCTATATTGTTATTACATATTATTCATTCTATCTTTATTCTATAATATAAATATATATATTACATTCCAATATTTATTATTGCATCTATCTGATTTTATTTTCATTTTATAGATTTTGATTTTATACATTTTATAGTTCTTTTTCCTTTTATTAAAGTTACATAATTTAATTTTTCAATTGCTCATTTTATAAGTTTAAACTATTTAGATTTTTTTATAAATTATTAAATTAATCTTTTGATCCTTAGTTCAATTGATTAATTTTTTAAATTAAAGCTGAATTTTATTCCTATTCATGTGTTAAATCCTTGTTAATCATATCCAACGCTTATTTCATCTTTCTATTATCAGTTAATAGTGAATCATTTTTTTAGACTTAAGCTTCATTATTGTATGTGAGTTCTATAATTTACGCTTTGAATTTTTCAATATTCTCTTTATAGGTTTAGAATTCACTATCTTAAAAAGAATTTAATCTTTTTTATTCTTATAACTGTTTATTAGCCATAGATAGTTGTTATTCCAATTCAGACATTTAATTTTCAAGTCCTTTATTTAGTTCTACTTGTTTTTTTAATTTTTATAAATCTAAAAGCTAATATTGATCATCTGATATTGTATTCATTAATCTTTTATTTTCATTTCTTAATTGTGTTACTTAATCTCTAGAATACTTATATAACATACTATAATTCTTAAATTTCTGAATTATTATTCTTGTCCCTATTAGTTAAGAGATTACTATTATAGTCAGATAATATACTTATCATTTTTCAACTTTTAATAATCCTATTCCAAGGATCTCCACTAATATCTAATTATACTTATCTACATACTTTAACGTTTCATTTTCTTTCATTAATTTTTGAACCCGTCCTTCCTATTCTTAATCTTTCATAATTTATTATCCAATAATAGGATTATTGAATTATGGGTATTGTTAAACGTTAGGAATGTTTTATTAGTATCCATAACTAAATTCAATCAAAAAATCTTACTTATTTTACTATGAAGATCTTCTTGGAACAAACCTAGATTTTATGATAATAGATTATACTCAATTTGATCAGAATTTTTCTAATTTTAGCCATTTGATAAATTTGAGACTCCTATATATCGATTGGAATTGGGTCTGCTTCTTTCAATATTAGGAATTTAGGTTTAAGAATTTGTTTCGAATTAGCTCATTTAGTAATTACAGAAATAATTAGAAATAATTATTATAAACAAAATTACGTTAAGAATACTTTTTGATATCAATTAAATTTATTTAATTATACCAATTCTAACTTATAATAGGAAATTTATATACTTATGCTTAACATTTAGTTGATATTTAAAAAATAAAATCATTATTATTAATATGCATCTTAAGAAACTAAGTGATACAAAGTTCATAACAATAAAGTAAAAATAATAAAATTTTCATCAATATCCTACTTACACAATTCGATTAAATTTGTAACAATATTAAGAATTTTTAAGCCATTCTATATATTGGAATGTATAAATTATATAAATTCAAAAAACAGATTAAAAAAATGTTTTATATTAAGATTAGAGCTAGTGTTCAATTGATAACCTTTTTGAGCTAGTATTCAATTTGCTTTATAAAAAATTACTTTATAGATTTGACCTACTTTATATTATGTTATTATTTTTAGTATTATTAATTTTAAGTTTGAGGACTTCAATAAATGAATTTAAGTCTTGTGGTTAATTTTTAGCTTATACTTTACTTGATGATGTTTTCAATTACAATACTCTATCAATTTCTTTAAATGGACTAGGCGATGCTTTGAACTTTTTTTTGGAACTCACTTCTTTATAATTTGAAAAATTTAATTTCTTTTAATATCTACCTGATTAGATAGAATTTTCATGATCAAAAAATTCTAGTATCAGATTATTTAATTCAGATATTTTGTTTCTTATTTCTAAAAAAAAGTTGTTTTTTTATTTTAAAGGAGATTATATAATTTGACAGTTAGAATATGAATTAATAAGCTCTTTATTTCTTTGAATTTCTTATAATTATAATCTTAGTTCTTATTCTTGATCTTGTAAATGTCGATTTCCTTTATCGATTACTTTTTTGATAACTTCCCTAATAGATTAAAATAATTCATCTTAATGAGACTGCATATACTTTTAAAATTATTTGTAGTCATCTCTTAAATTAAACAATCTTTTTATTATTGTTTATTCTTTAAATGATAAATAATCTATTTGTTCTTTTTAATCATAGTAATCCCCATAATTTAACTATTATTTTTAAGGGGAAATAAATGTTGGGGATTATGCTTAATGTATTTTGTTTTCCACTTATCTAAGCAGTTCTTAAGAGTCAATAGATAGCCTTGATTCATCTTTTGATTTTGAAAACTCAAAATATTTATCCATACTTTATTTTTATATAAATTATGCAAATAAAAATTATTGAATATACTTTCTTATTCTTGTTATTCATTTAAGATTGAAAAAAAAAAATCAAATTAAACCTCTTGAATTTTTAAAATCTGTAAATTAAGTAAATCAGATAAAATAGTTATTTTCAAATCAAATATTAATTGTTTAATATTTTATATTAAAATTATTCAATTAGTATTAACAAACTCAATAATACTCTTTTCAAAATTCTCTAGTTAAGTTATAAATCCACTATTAGGACAAACAATCTTTCTAATAGCCTTTAGATTCTAGAGTGCTTCTTTTGCTTTAATCCTAAATTAAATGATCAAAAACTTTACTTTTAAGTTTTCATAATATATGCTGCTACTATTGTTGCTGATCTAGAGGCACCTTAAAAACAATGTACCAGTACATTTGTATTTTATAGATTTTTTTCTATAAATTAAAAACATTCATCGAAATGAAGACCTATTCAAATATATATTTCTTAATTACAAATCTGATATTCTGGAATGTCTTAAGCTTTTATAATTAGATGATTTCTATCTGGTAAAGTTAAATTTATATCATCAGCCACTGTTAGAATAGCACCAATCTATAACTATTCCAAATGCTATATGGATGTCGAATGTTTATTGCCATTTATATATCAATTATAGTACCTAAAAATAGATTTCCTTTTTCAGCACATTAACTATCAATAATTTTATTAGGTGATGTATAGCTTGAAGAATACATATTGATTCAAATAAACTCCAAAAATTATAATCTGATAATTTTATCTATAATATAAAGAAAGTTTATTGTTTTATTAATATTTAATATATCGACAATTGTTGGATGATAAAATAATTCATGTTGCTGGGATTTTACAAAATATTTATAATTTATTAGAAAATCATTCTTTATTTGTGTAGAGTGGTAAATTTAAATAGATTTAAATTGTATTTCTAAATTTACAAATTTTTAACAACAAAAATTACAATTAGATAAAGATACAAATATAATAAAATTTATAGAGATGTTATAATTTCAATAATGGATTCAATGATTAGATAAAAATTATTTAAGTTATCATTTCATAACAATAAGATAGAATTAGCTTATTGAATAAATTAATAAATAAAGAATAAATTTTATGTTTCAACACTAATATTAATTGTTTTCTTTTAATTTGATTTATTAAATAAATTAATTAGCAAAGGACATGTGGAAATAAACTAACCTTACATTAATTTAATATGAAGAGAATAACATTAGAAAATTATTTTTATCAATTTAAATTTGGTAGTTTAAGAAATGCTTTAATTATTCTAAATTAATATAATTAAAAATGGAAGTCAAAATGCTGTTAACTATTGAGACAATTATTTTAGAAAATGAATCAATTATTATCCAAAATAAATGTAACCGATATCAATTTTCTTCTTCAGGGTTAGCCTGTTTTTAAAAGGGTTCAAATATCAACCTAATATAATTCCATCTCATTCTTAACAGCATATTAACATTTTGTACTTCTGACATTTCTTTAATAAGTATTGGCTTTAAGTTCATAAGTTTTTGTGCTTATAAGCTTTAAGTTCCAGAATGAAATGAAATCATATAAATTATTTTGTTAGTAAATGTAATTACTTTTTTATGTAAATTCATAGATGGGATGTTAAATATAGAAGTAAATCTGATATAATCACAATTGTATAAAAAGTCAAATATTATTTGGTGTCTTTTTATAATTTCATAAAAGTTATTTAAAATAAAATTAAAAAGCGCCTGTTAAAGTGCGCGTAAAATAATTATTAATTAAATTTTTATCAAACTATGAGTTAGTGTCCTATAGAACATCATGATTAGTAAAAAATCAAATATATATGTATTGATCCAAAATGTTGTCATGAATAAAAATTAGGTATTATGTGAATGATTTAATTATAATTAGGTTGTGCTGATTGTTTTTTAGAAAATCATATATCTTAAACACCATAAAACCATAGTCATACTAGAGTCCAGATATCTAAATTTGAAGAAGATTTAAATTCAAAAATACTAAATGTTAGAAATCTTTAAATAGAACCAATCTCTAATGATTCTAGTTAATTTGATGAAGATTTTAATATTTGTTTAAATTAAGTAGAAACCAAACTCAATAATTTTAAAGATGATTTAAAGAAAGAAATGAATAACGACGTCTTAAATTTTGATAATCATGTTATTGATTTCAAAAACACCATCTAAAATTAAATAGATCCTATACTTCCATGTTAAAATTCATCTGTATTAACATGTTCTCCAGAAGAATTATCTAAAGCTATTAGTTTTTATTAGGATTCAGAATAATTATCACAATTACTTTAAAAATAGATAGATTAAATTGAAGGACACCGAGAAAAAGTTATTAAAAATAAATAAAAAATAACAACTAAATTATAAAATGTAGTTGATCAAATGCTTAGATAATTAGATGATTATTAAATAAAAAAGTCAAATGCAGAAATTTAAGGAACCCCAGAAAAACCAAATGTATCTTAAACAGCTATTTTCTTAAGTGCTAGTAGCACTACTTAATCCCCACCAATAAAAACTATAATTGATGCTGCAAGATCAAGAAAATCTATTTTTCCTCAAACATAATAACAGCAATAACAATAAAAAAAGGGAATACGAAACAAAAATTGAAATTATAATTAATTATATTGTTATGATAAAAACAACAAGTTTGAATTTACAATAATTTACTTCTTGTTAAAAATTGTTTTTACGAATTAAAACAGACTTATATTTTAGATTTATTCATTCAATTTCGTGGTTTTTTAATCGACTTGTTATTTATTTAATCAATTTTTTACCAACATTGGAATTGTATTTATCAATATTGGAAATTTATATTACAATAATATTATGATTCTATTTTACATATTTTTCTAAATCATTTAGGTATTATTAATGGTAAATCTTTTATAACCTTATTTTTTTAAATTTAACTAATCTAATAATTAAATTTACTAAAGTATTGAATATAATCAAATTTCAAGATTTTCATCTTCTAATTGAGATGCAATTAATTATTCTTTTATAACATGAAAAATTACTAATTTTACTCTTCCAATATTAATTATACATATTATTACAATATCAATTACTATAATTTATTTGTAATTTTGAATTGGTTTGTATAGTAAAAATGATTCCCTTTTTTAAGACAAGAAATTGTCTAATAGCTCATTGGTCACTCTTTAGATATCTAGAGGACTTAATTTTTAACAATCATATATAAATTTATAAATAATTATAGCACAAAAATGAATTTTATTTTAGGATTCTTCCATAAATATATATTATAAAATATTTACAATGACTTTTAGGGAATAACCTTATTAAAATAGAATAATTCAATATACTATAATTTCTTAATTTGGCAATCCCTGGTTATTAAAATATATATATTCTAATCTTTTAAAGATCTCAAGAATGATTAGACAATAAAATTGCATCTTAATCATTTATTCTGTACATGTACATCTATACAATAATTGAATTTATACTTTTTTTACATAGATTTAAGAATTGAACTATCAAAAAAGTATCCAATTGAAGTGAAAATCAGTAATATATTATAATTTTATATTAATTATCTTAAAATGAAAGAACCTGTTTATTCAATGGAATTAGGAGAATTACCAGGTAGATGTAAAATTGATAAATAGGAACCAGACCAAGAATGTTAAGAAAGGAAAGAAACATAGGAGCAGATAAGTTTATATAAGCTTATCTTAGTAATGAAAGTATAAATAATAAATTATCAATAGAATTGAAAACTAACTCTAATGATATAAAAATGAGAAATCCATTATTTTCTGATTTTTAATATGCTTAAAAATAGTTATAGAGCGATAGATTGTAATAATATAAAAGTACACCATAATTGTTACAATCTAAATCAGTTAATTCAGATAAAACGAAACTATTAAAAAATGATGAAAAAATAGTTGAGGATTCTATTGATAAATTTTAAAAATCAAGCCTGTTATAGCAACAATAATAGTAGAATTTATAAATAGAAAAATCAGAAAAAGATTAGAATTGCTAGAAGGACTTATCTAAATATGGTTCCAAAAATTGTTCTAGAAAATCTTAAAATTATGAAGCACAATCTAACAGGGCTGATGCAAATGATGATTATAAAAAAATACAAAATAATTTAAATTAGTAATCTTAATTGATCAATAATTTGAACACTGAAAGAGAATAATAAAAGAAGTATGTTAAAATATATTTAGAGTTTATGTAAGAAATAATGTACTGGGGAGTAAAGAATATTACATGCCTCAATATGATATGGATGTTAAATTTAGTAATTTTAATTTTTATAACCAGGTTTATATGACAGACCAAAATTTAAAGATTACACATATTCAGATGCATCATATAAATAAGTTGTGGAATTGAAAAATAGATACTAATTAAACGAGATGATGAACAATGAATTTGTAACAAGTTAGATTATCGTAATTGCTTAGCTAGTAAAGACTATGGACTTGGACTGAAAGGCTACACCAAAGTTCCAATTTATCCCTCTTCTAAACCCTAAAATATTGATAAAGAATGAATAAGTAGACTATCAAAATTGATTTGTGATATAAGTTAAAGATTTATGAAATTTAATACAATAATAACAAGTCAATATGAGTTTTAAATGGAATTATTAAATGGGCTACATGTATGAATTCTATTAAAACAATCTCTAAAATAAGATAAAGAATAAATGTTTAATATTATAACTGTAACTATCATAGTAATCTAACCATTAATTATTCTAATATTCCGTATGTAAGGGTCTCTGAAGATTTTTCAGTCATTAAATCTGTATGTGCGAATTTAACAAAACCTTTATAATCCTTTAAGTATTCAATTGCTTTTTAAAGTAAAAGGTAATAATTGCTAAGTCCTTATAAAATATGCCCAGGTAATGAAATCTAAATTAATCATTTTATTACCTCTTCTGATATAGGAGAATCAAGATTAATATTTTATATATTTTATTATCTAAAGTATGCTTTAATTTCATTCAAAATTTGCTTGAGATATTATTATGTTATTCTGTAAAATGTTTCTGTTTCAGTAAAATCTTAATTTAAAAGACATACAAAAGTTGTATCTTTTTGAAGCTCTAAATTTATATTTAATTTTAATTACCTGATTTAGAGTTGCATAATTTTAGCAATTTATCGAAATACTTCATATACTTTTCGTTATATTCTACAATAGCTTAAGTAAATTTTTGGTAAGAATCCGTCTTTTTATAGGAAGGAAAATCTTCTAATTGTAAAGGATTATTTAAATTATTTTCTTTATCTGTTATTGAATTAAGTTTAGTAATTTTAATTGCAATATTTTTCCCCATTAGAAATAGCATTTTGTCCTTTAATTCTGAAGTAATTACTTTACATTAGATTAGTGTTGAAGAGAATTTATATAGAAATCTGCAAAAATTAACTTGAGTAAACAATATATCATTATTAAGTTTGCATTCAATAGAAATAGGTAAATGTTTGATATCTTCAGCAGGTTAAGTTTTTTATTTGATATAATGTTTTTAAACTTATTGTTAACTAGTAGATCTTTAGACATTATTTTAATTTTGTAGTTATAATGGTTGTCTATTATTATCTACTAGTGCAGGTTGTTAAGGTTGTTGAGATTGTTGAGGTTTTTATGGCTGTTAATTTTATTACTAATAATTATTTTCTTTATTCTCTCTATATCTTATTTCCTGTTTTCCACCTTAACTGAGTGATCTTTTAACTCTTTATTATTATTGTTGTTCATTAGGAGGAGGAGTGATAGCTTATCTTTGCTATTACTATCTTTAGTATTATTGAGGCTATGAAGGTGTTATAGATTGTCTAATTAACTGATGATTAGCCATATCACGTACTCTCATTCTTCTTGCATCATCAATTGTTAGACATTATCTGATAAAATCTTTAGCAGCAGGTGAGATTTATGGATGAGATGGCAAATGTAATTGTTGATTCATAATGTTGGAAATTAATGCAGCTTCTGATTATCCATTAAATGGAGTTCTACCAAAAAGCATTTCATAAAAGACTACTCCAATTGCCCATACGTCTCCTTATTCTGTGTGTCCTTATTATCTCAAAGCTTAGGGACTCATATATAGAGGAGTTCCAACATTAAAGTTTCTGCCTTGTACTCTTGCTTCATGTAATGGGACAGCAAATCCAAAATCAGCTAGCTTTGGGATTGAATGATCAATTAATATGTTTGCAGGTTTAATGTCTCTGTGAATGAAACCTTTTTTATTCATTTCTACCATGGCTGATACTACGCATTATAATATTCTAGTTGCTTCTTATTCGTCTAGACGTCCTCTTTTGCGTATATAATTGTTGAGATCTCCAGAGTCACAATATTCTGTGATAATATATGTATTATTTTAAGTTTAGAAGACATCATGCAATTTCATTATATGTTTACTATTGAATGAACGCAGTGCATTGATTTCATTTTTTAATAATTGTGAGTGAATTGATTATTTGATCATTTTCATATCAATCACTTTTACAGCAACTGGTTCTTAGGAGACATCATCTTTTCCCTTATAAACCTTGCTACTGAAACCTCTTCCAATCTCTTCATTTAACAAATAGCTATAATGATCGATTTATTTTCTTGTTATGTTTTATCTTCTGTACATGTTAAAATTAACGATATTATTAAAAAATTAAAGTGCACTTTAATTTGTTAATCTAATATTAAGATTTTCAAAATTGATTTTTTGGAAACAAAATAAAGCAATAAAAATGCTAATATCCTAATTTAATTGATTATAAGCAAAAATAAGAAAGATATATATTTTGAAATTTAATTTTAATGTATTATCCATACAACAGACCATAATATTATCCTCGTCAATTGTATGCTCCTCCTCAAGCATTGCCATATAGACCTTAATACTATCCTTAATATGGGCAACAATATTATCCATAATCCCCTCTCTATGGATCCTATAATGGATTTCAAGTCCCTAGAGTCAATGTACCACCAGCTCATCCTATGGCCAGCTAAGCAATTCAATCCCCAAATAAGAATTTTCAAAGTCCTACAAGAGGGTTTGCATCTCCAGCAAGAAATCAACTTATGCAATCTTAATAATAACAGCCATAATATAAACCATCTTAATAATAGTAATTGCAATCACCAACAAGACCTGGGTTTCTAACATATGAATAAGTGATGGAAAGAATTCAGAAAAGCCAATAATAATAATAATAACAAATACCTTAGCAAAGTAATCAAATTATTCAACTATTTTAGAATCGACCTCTATACCTTAACCAAATTAGAAGTCCCAATAACAACCTAATTAATTCTAATAATAATAACCAAAAACAAAGAAAGATCCTGAATAATAGCCAACACAACAACTACAACCTTAACCAAACAAAACTCCGAACAAATAAGTTCCACAGTAATAAGAAACCTAACCTAAATAGCCTACACCACCAAAATAAGCAGAATATTAAGATGGAGAAGAAGATGCTGAATTAGAGGGTTATTATCAACTTATAATTTTTAGAATTGGCTTTATAATATGAAGATGGTTATATTTATAGAGGCTAAGGATATCCTCCTTAGACTAGAAGTGGCTTTGGAATTTTAAGAGATAGTGATGATTAAGAAGTATATGCTGGTTATTGGAAAGACAATTTCTATGAAGGAGATGGAAAATTGTTTAACTTGTAGATGGAATAGATAGATGGGCCTTATGATTATACTAATATGACAAATATTGGAAATGGATGGCAATATTATGAAGGTATTAATCTGCTATATAGAATTTTAGGTAAGTTTGAAGGTGGTAAGATGCATGGACAAGGAACTTTGGTATTGTCAAATTAAGAAAAATATATTGGTCAATTTGATGATGGAATGATTCATGGTGAAGGCGAATTCATAACTAATGATGATGAAGTGATATAAGGAAAATGGAATTAAGGAATTTTAGAATAGTATTGAATGATTTATTATTTTTTCTTCATTCAAAACCAGGTAAATTTTCTCCACTTAATATGTGCGCATGTAAATGAAATACAGTTTACCCTCCTTTCTATCCATCATTAATTACAACTCGATAACCGTCTAATTGTAATTGCTTCCCCACTCTATTGACTGCATACATCAAATTTCCAAGTAGATTAATATGCTGCTCCGTGGCATTTGACAATCTATCTAAATGCTCTTTTGGAATAACTAGTATGTGTGTTTTTGCTTTAGGGTTTATATCTTCAAAAGCTAAACACTTAAATTTGCAAGGTTATTATTACATGTTTATCTTCATATATTATTTTTGCGGGTATCTACCTTTTGATTATTTTATCAAAAACTGTTGAGAATGAGTAATAGATGGATCTCATTAAAATAAATGTTATTTATAAATAAACATAATTTTACAAATATAATACTAAAATTGCCAAATGAAAATCCCTTTTTGATTGGGATTGGATATCCATTAAACTATTTAGATTGTTAAGATAAATTCTATAAATATTTACAATTACACAAATTTTAGAAAATCCCTATATTTTAAAGAGTTCAGAAATTTCAATATACTCAACCAATAAACAAATTACCATTATGCTTTGACACTAATATGCTGCCATATTTCAAACAACTAAATGATACTTTATACAAAAAGAATAGATATAAATTAGGAAATTATGATTATAGATGTGAATTAAATGAAGAGATCATAAATAACTTTAGCGAGGAGTTTTATAATGAAATACATAGTTAGATAATATACAATTTTACAACATTGATCTAGTAACTAAAGCAAAAATATAGCTAAGATATTAAAGAAATTGTTGTAAATAAAAAGCCAGATGAACACATAAAAAAGATTTTTGAACAATACTTAAATTTAAGTCTTATTTAAACATAAGATATTCCATCAGAAAAAGAATTAATATATATTCCAGGATTCATGTATTTTGAAGAATAATAATAATGATTTATTATTATTTACATCAAAAAAATTAAATGAGTTTTAAATTTTATTTTTGATACAAAATGTATTCTATCGAGTTTCTTAAAGAACAATCGAAATTCTCATTTTATTATTAAAAAACTAATAAATATTGTTTCAAAGTTTAGATTAATATGATTCTCGAGGTATCTATTAAAAAGTATAAATAAAAAATAATAAAGTGAAACTATGTAATAGATATGAAGATAGATATTAATTATATGGGTATTTGTTGAATAATTAAAAATAAATTAATTAAGATTTAATGAACAATCCTCGTCCATCATAGCTTCCTGCTTAAAAAGCAACTCCATCTTAATTGCCAGCTTCTAATTAATAATAAGTACCAGAGTCTTATGTTGCTTAACCAAATTGGGTTCCTGCAAGCTCTTAAATTCAACCAGGAGTTTTGGGCTAACCAATATCGATTTAACAGACAGGATTAATAACAAATCCATAATATATATAATAGCCAGTTTATGCATAATAAGGATTGATACAATAAAGTGGGCCAGTTACTACTCAAGGAAATGTAAGAATTAATTCTTAATTGAAATAGGTAATCAAGGGTGAATCTCGAATTGAATATATTCCTTATACAAAAGAAATAACAGAGTACGTGACATAAGAAGTGGTTGAGTATGTGCCAAGAGAGAGAAAGATTACTGACTATTATGCTGTCGAATATGTGACCGAACATATCCCATAAGTAATTTAGGAGAAATACATTGGTATTTAATTGAATATATTTAATGCAGAATACGTACCTGTTGAAACAATAAAAGAGAGAACAGAATATCAAGCTGTGACAAAATAAAGTGTCATTCAAACCCCAATTGATTATTAATAAATCTAGACAACACAATAATATTAAGGTAAATAAATTTTATTTAGATTTAATTTTAGTAGCTTCTCCAGTTCAATATTCTTAAACATACACATAACCAATCTAATATGCACAAACAGTTCAATAGCCCATTCAATACACATAACCAATTTAATATGCTTAAACAACTACCCAATATGTACCAACAACTTAGAGCCAATATGTGACAGCTCCAGTAACAACTTCTTAATTTTTGCCTTAGAACTTAGCTGCTCCTATTACATCATACGGTTAGGTGACTTAGAATTCAGCATACTTACCAGGATCAACATATGTCTAACCTGGCTTTGGATAGGTAACTACAACAACTTAACAATATTCAACTGGATGGTAATAAGTATATCCAGCATCAACAGGAAATATATAGCCATAATTACAATAATAATAAATAGGTTAATTACCATAACCAGGATAAGGTCCTAAATATGCATGATGATATTATAAACAAGGAATTATTCAAATTATTTATTATAATAATTCTATAGGTGTATATTTTGTGTGATAATAATATGAATCATTTTGATCTTGCAAAACCTACTCTATCATTATCTCTATCATAGACTGAATAATATTTGCTAAGGAAAGTATCACCCAAAATCCAAGCTGGTCCTTATGGTGATGGGATATCCAAAGGCATGAATGAACCAACACATTGACAATTTGCTCCCATTTCTACAAAACTATCTGTACTGGCAAAAGTATCATAAGCAACCTAGAATAAATAAATTATATATTATACTTCATTTCCTTATGAATCAATTTTCATAACGTAATCATTAGCATCTAAATCATAATTGATGCCATCTAAAACGAATGTTAATTTTGGTAATTCTTTAACGTTGCTACAATTTTCATCGATGTTTAAGGTATCTACAATATATAATGAGATATTACCTAATAAATCATATAATCCTTCAGATGGACCAGTCAATAATGAAGTACCAGTATCTGCAACTACTTTGCATCCATGTTTGCAAAGTCCAACATCTTTACCATTTACCAAAATATTATCAGCATCCAATAACCAATAATATTTATTAACAACATTATGGAAATGTAATTCTCCAGTAAAATGATCATTATCCCAACCACCCAAAGTTAATTCAGATGATCTGGAACCTTCTTATCTTGAAAAATAGAAAGAAAACACGTTTCTGTCTAATAATTTCTATTGCATAATGTTATCAAATAATGGATTGAAATTATAAGCAGCCATTGTTGGATATGCTAATCCGACAATACCATCGAAATCTGATTATGCAAAAACATCACCATTTTCTCTTACAATTTCTGCAAATTCTTATTTTGCAATCTTGACTCCTCCAACGTATGCAGTATCAGCATTAATCTACATGTTTATATTATTTTAATACTTCTCCCATCAATTCTCCTGTTCCAAATTCGACATCTAAATCGTAACCCAAGTGTTCATATGTGGCACTCTTTGAACCATCATATTATTTGTGATTCTTGCATCCATAATCGTTACATCTTGCAGAATTTAACCAAATATTGGCAGATCCTGTATCAAAGATGACCTGAGATAATTTACACTCATACCTTGAATTTATTATCTGAACCACCTAATCCAATTTCTCCTGTATATTATGTATTCTTAAAGTTATATAATTTTATGGATTCCTTTTATTTTGTCTATGTCATCTCAATATCTGATTCTCCTAACAAATCAGGACTATTTCTGTATTGTTGACTTGTTGTGATGAAATCAAACAAAGATTTTCTAGCCTATGATTCTGTTCTATCCAACTTGATTTTATATATTTTGTTCTCCAAAGGTTATTGTTCTTCCAAGAAAGAAGCACAACTTCCTAATGCCAATAGGATTGTCAACCCTAAAACCAATTTCATTAATTAATTAATCACTCAAAAATAAAAACGATATTTTGTTATCAAATGCATCTAAAATAACTGAATCCAATTATTATATTTTTTTTCTTATTTTTGTAATCACTTTCAACAGTATTAATGAGATTCTCTTAAAATTGTTACTTTTTATTTTAATTCTTAAATCTCCATAATTATTATTTTAAATTATGAACTTTGAACAAATTCAAAAACTTTGGGATTCATTTAGCAATAAATACGCTGCTGTGTAAAAAAACCCTTCTGTATATTGTTTTACTCTCTTAAATATGTTACGTATTGAAGATTCATTTTCGTACATTTTGATTAATATCTATAAAGTATCATTGATGCTGGCTGCGGAGGAGGACATCTACATTAGTATATTGTAGAAAGAAAGCATCCCTAAGCTACATTTGTTGCTTTTGATTTTTCCAATCAAATGGTTAAAATCGCAGCTGCTCGAATGTACAAATACCTTACTTAAAAACAAAAAGGAAGTCTAGATTCAATTACATAAGAAGAAATCGATAATGTTAATTTAAGTATTCCATTTAATTATAATAAGATTCCGAAATCTTTAATTAAATTAATTATTCAATATCATAAGCAAATATCTAAGAACTAAATTAATTCTAAGACAATACATTTGATACATACATTTCAAATTTGGTTTTCCATTTAATCCCTAATCCTCAATAAGCCATGGCTGAAGCCTATCGTATACTTAAACCTGGAGGTAAATTCGGTATTACAGTGTGGGGATCTAAGAATAACTCCAAAGCTTTAACAATATATTAAGAAGCATTAATAAAAAGCGGAATCCTTTAAGAACCTCTAGGTCCTTCAAAATTTTTAGAAAGTACTTAACCAATAATTGAAATGGCATAATTATAAGGATTTACAAACATATGTACATTTATTTAATAGAATTAGATTGTTGGACCCAAAAAAATCCTTTTGACAATTTTAGTTTAGATGATCTAGCTAAATTTTCAAATCCTGAGGTATTGGAATTATTGAAAAATGCTCCTTTAGAGAAAATACAATAATTTGAAAACATTGTTTGCGAGATTCTGAATTAAGAAAAATAAAAGCATTAGCCATTATTTTTAGAATGCATTTTATTAGTAGCTACAAAAGCATAATGAGAAATTATATATTATATAAAAAAATATATAATTTAAATTATAAAAATAAAAAATTGCACTGTACGAGACTCGAACTCGTGTCACAAGGATGGCAACCTTGTATACTACCCTTATACTAACAGTGCTTGATGAAAATTCAATAAAGATTTAATTCATATATTGTAGGTATATTACAATGGTGTTATTGAATGATTGATTTTGATGATATACAACAATTATAAATATAATTATTTATTTATTTTTATGCATGATTTTATGAATCAACGGGCAAAATAATCGAATGGCTCTTAGCTGTCTTAATAATTAGCTTTCCACAAATCTTATGGACCTTCCCATTATTCTGTTCCTGGAATAAAGTCAGTATTGTGAGTTAAGCTTTATGATGCCTCTAATTTAACTTAGAGATTTTTCTTTCCTAATCCAACATGTTTTGCTAATGGTGAGCCTTAGCCATATATAAGTGAAGTTGGAGGATTCTATATTGTAAATATGTCAGTTTACTTTGATTCCAAAAAATTAGGCTGTCTTATCTAGATTGTCAACATTAATCCTATAGAATTTAAAACCAACATATTAATTAGAAACTTAATTGTACATTTCGTTAACTTCAGAATAGCTATATTAATAAAATATTTACTATGGATGTCCAACTTAGTTAAAAATGATGCAATGTAAATATGGTTTAGTTTAATATAATTAATTTAACAATTCTTTCAAACTACCCACATCTTGTACTCTGTTGACTTTAGAAGAGGCTTACAATTCTAAATAAGTTGTAGAGAATCCAAATTTCAGAGGATAAACTTTCTTAAACAGATTGCCTGTAATCATTATTAATATTTATATAAATCATATAATACGAAGTTCAGCTAATATCTATTGAAATTTAGAGACGTCTAGAGGTTTATGTAAAATGTTTAACATTCCTGCTTCTTTACATTTCTCAACATCCTCATTACTAGTGAAAGCAGTCAATCCAATAATGGGAATATTAGGAATTTGATCATTTGACATCATTTATCTTAACTTTTTAGTAGTCATCCAACCATCTAAAATGGGCATTTAACAATCCATTAATATAAAGCGATAGCCTAAACAAGATGAACAACATTTAGATGGATGTAAGACTTTCTCAATAGCTTGTCTTCCATTAAAAGCCTATCTTAACATTATAATAATTATACAATATCTACATTAAAACCTAGTTATTTTAGTAACAGTTATAATGATTTTTAATTAAAAACTTCGTCATCTACACTTAATATTGTATTGCAACATTACAATCCTTACTATAAATTGCTTATGCCAGTTTCATTTACAGATAACTAATAGGATCCTCCTCTATTTCTTTAACTAACAGAATGCTTTTTTTGAGGACTTGATTGTAAAGGAATACGTTTATTTAAAATCTCCAATGAACAATGTTTTAATTCATAACGACTTACCTTTTCTGCTACTTCTCTTATAGAGGAACTAGATAAATCGCATTCTTCTAAATCAGTTGTTTTTGATAGCAATATTTTGCTAGGAGACTTTGATTTTATACAAATTAATAATCCATACTCTGCTCTCAAAGTTGGCATGCTTCTCATTCTAGGAAGCAGCTTTTTAGTATATTAACTATAAACTTACTCTTAAGTCTATGCTGATATATGATTTGATATTGCGAATGATACTGTTGTTCCAAAATCCTAACCTTCAGACTCTATTTAAATGCTATTTTTTGTAATAGGAGATAAATATCTTAACAACATCTAGCAAATGATCAAACCAAATCCTTACCATTCCTATGTTTTTATTGACGTTTGTTATTCTTAAATTATAATTTCTCTTATTGAATACAACTATTATTTAGTTAATCCTATACCTTCATCTTTTATTGAAAATTCAATTTCATTTTTCTCTAAATTCTCTATGCTAACTAAAACATAACCTTTTTCTGAAAATTTAAGAGCATTATAAATGATGTTTGTTAATACTTGTAATAATCTTTAATAATCTGTTTTTATTTAAGTAAATAAAGACATAGGTTTAATAATCTCAAACGCAAGACCAATCTATTTAAATTCAAAATGAAATTTAAATTACTCAGTCACTTCATTTATTATTTTTTATAGTTCAAATTAATTGAATTTCAAATCTAAAAGCTTTGCATTTATTTAACTAAAATCAATTATATCATTAATCAAATGATTTTATAATTTTAAAGCAGATAAACATGGTTGTAAATATTATTCCTTAATAACTTTACTTAAATTCTAATCTCCAATAGCTGACCTTAAAAAGATAGAAGCACTATTGAGTGGCGTTCTAAGTCCATGAGAAAATGATTATATAACTTTATTCTTAAATTTATTTTGCTCTTCTAATTTAGACAATTCGTTTTATTTTGTAAAGTCCTATATAATTATCATATAATCTATATTCTGCCTCTCTTAAAATAAAACACGACAGTCAAAAAATATTTGTTTTTAATTTATAGGACTTTCAAAAGTAGAAATTAATTCTATTATCTAATTCTTATTATTAAAATATTTATCTAAAGATTCTTCCTCTAATTTTTTAATTAGATCAAAAAGACAATAATGTTCATCTTCAAAAAAAGGGACACTTTATTGTAATTTGATTTATTAATTTTTTTCATGCTTAGAAATTGCTGATTAAGGCCAATCATAGGAACCAGTAAAATTTATCCTTTTAAATAGTAAATTTTTCATAAAGAGTGTGTAGATTTCTTCAATATTATCTTCTTAATCATCAATCAAATTTTTTTTTATCATATTTACTAAAGTATTATTCATAAATTAGGGCTTTATTTAATTACCAATTATACAAATCCCTATCGGCATGGCATTCATTCTTAATCTCCAGACTTATTCATTAAAAATTTTAATTTCTTGTAAGACAAATTATTTATCTTGACAAGATGCTATTTTTCTTATTAATTAATTTATATCTATTGGATTGTTCTAATCTAAGTTTGTTGGAATAAAATCCAATTCTTCAAACTTTGAGCGAATTTATACATAATCTCTCGTTGTAGGCTTGGGATTAATACAGAAAGACTAATCTTCTTACTTTGCTGTCCAGTATTCTTTGTAAATTTATGGTAATTGTGTAATTAAGATCATTAGAGGAATTAAGAGACTAAGAGAAAGTTATGTTGAATCATTTTATTTATATTTAAGATACACTAACAACATAGCTCCTAAACTATTAAAAAGTCTCCAAATTGTTATTAGATGCTTAGAATTTAAAACCTTTAGTATAAAATAATCGTCAATGGCAAATTATAGAATGCTTTCATTTTGTTAAGATAAGACTCCACATAAAAATAGTATTACTTTATGTACTACAATGCCTTAGCTAACATATTTATTCTTTTTTAATGCGATTATATTCAGTACACAACAGACCAATCTTATTGTTTATATTGCTTCAATATTAGTAATAACCTGTACTATTGAAATGACAAATGAGACAGCAAAATAACCACAAAGGTTTTACATAATTAATTATAATAATATCACATTTAAATTTATTTTTTAGTTTTCTTCTCTTGTATTCAAATCCAATTTCTAAAATCTAAATTGATACTCAAAATGAATTCATCATTTATAGTATCAATTTTCAAAAAATCAATATAAAAATTGTATAGAAAATCAAAAAATATATAAATATTTTGCTGAACACAAATTTTAGTAAGGAATCTAATTATTCAATTTATATTAATACATAAACGATCAAGAAAAATGTAGAATTTCTGTAATATAGAGTCTAAATCATATAGAAAAAAAAGAAATGTTGAAAATTAGAAATAAAGGTAACTATTTAATGAGATAATAAACATAGCCATTGTATCTCAATCTAAATCATGAATTTTTATATTAGAGATCACAACATAATTATTTTACATTTTGTTAATTTGAAAACTATCTAATTAGTATTTAAGTTACCCTTTTATATTAATGATATCTCTAACCAAAATTAATAAATAAAATACTTTCATCTTTTCATTTTCTAGAATCTCCTCATTTTATTGATTTATAAATGTTAGATTATCAGTAGATTTAGTTTATTTCATTAAATTCTTATTACTTCTATTTGTTTAATAAGATGTTTATGGTTTGTTCGTTTTATTAATATGAGAACGCATCTACCACTTCTAATTATTGTAAATTGAATCATTAGGTTGATTCAGCAAATCTTCACTCATTAAATGACTAGATTTAAAACTTTTTGTAGGTAACTTAGTTTAGAAGTACTATAGTTCATAAGGTACATTCTTTAATCGTTAAGCTCTTTTACTTTCTTACATAGGAGCATATAATTTTATTCTTTTCCCTGAAGAAATAGTAATAGTTGTCATAGTTGGAGTATTCATCAATTCATCTGACTTAACAGATCTAGTTGTTTTAGGATAGCATCCTTAATAATGTTTATTGGCCATGCTATGCATAGGAGTGCTTAATTGAAAATCTAAGTCTAATTTTATGCAGCTCTCAACTTTTGGCAAGATATAAAGCTTCCGATTTAACTTTTCTAATTACATTTAAAATAATGAAAAAAACATCATACAACTAATCTTATTTCTAAGTTTTGAAAGTTAGTAAATTTTGCAATCAAAGATTGATAACAAGAAATGAGAATCAATTTTTGATTATTTTATCTAAGTTTGAATCTATTCAAACAATTCTCATTATTTAATTCAATTTGTTTAATTAGAATTGTTATTGCCTGATGTGTATTTATTTATAAAAAAAATTATTTCATAGGTTAAAACTAATCAATGAATCCTAAATGCACTTTAATTAATAGATGGATCATTTGTTGAAAATATCTCATGTATGGATTTGCTCACATTTTTTCTATTATGAAAACTAGGTAATTTAATACTACTTGTTCGTGGTTAGAGTCTAAAATTTAAATTTGACTGATGAACAGAAGTTCGAATAGAACTTCTTCTATCTTATCTAAATTAAAAATTAACTAAATAAATTAAACTATATAATTACCTGGTTTTTCATATTTCTGTAAAAAATCGAATTCATGTTTTCTTTGGTGAGGCTTGTAAATTTCTCTTGAATCATCATGAAATTAAGACATTATCGGTTTTATTCCATCATAAGTTAGCTTTCTTAAGTTTTTCATTTAGTTGATTCTTTAATTCAGTGTAAAAGCAGTATTATTAGACATATTAATCAAATAAAATTTTATTATTAATATTATATAATTATTTGATGATAATTGTAAAAACGAAGAATTTATATTCCTAATCTTGTTCAAGATTATTATCAAAAATAAATTTAGGCTAATGATTTCTTTTCAGATTTTATAATTTTAGAGTTTAAAGAATTAAATTATTATTTTTTATGTTTTATTCCTTACTCTTAAAAAAAATGAAAATTTCATTCAAAATTATTAACTCAACCTTAATTTAAGAAATTTACTAAACCTCTAGTTTATTAGATTTTTATTATATTTAAAAATATATTTTTTTATTCAAAAAAGAAAGGTTATTGTTCTTTTTAATTTTAAATTGATTGAATGAAATATGAAATTCTAAAGAACTGAAGTTCTTGATTAATATTTTTTTAATTTATATTGAACAGTTGTTTAATACACTCATGATTAATTTACCTTTCAACAAATGGTCATTACAGTTTAGCTTGAAAGAACACGAAGATTTATACGATAGCTTCATAAATCATTTTAGACTGAAAAACTTTAAAATATTCACTCTATTAATAAGCATACTCTGCTTATTATTCTTGATGGTGTTTCTTTTGGAGAATTAATCATTGCTTCTTATCCTAATGATATCAGCTATTGTAGGATCATCGTTTTTTCTTCACCTGGTTTCCAACAAACTAGCTCCATATATTAAATTCTTAAATTTTAGCATACTTATATGGCATTTAGCATCTAGTATATTAATTGCTACTGGTGGATATTAAATGTATAATATTTCCTTATCAAAAGACCATTATTCATGTATGGATTCAGTTCCTCGACATTGGCTTTACCTATTTTACAAAACAGTCATTATGGGATGAAAATGGCGACGATAATGATAATTCCTGCTGCTTAATTATTTTTTTTAGATGTATATCATTTGGAACATTTGGAATATATATTATTAGCATTTTTTGCATAATTCTTTCTTGCTTTACAATCATACAATAATGAATATATGCAAAGACTTGCGTTTTCACTAAATTTAATTATAAATCAATAAAAGTAAAAAGATTAATTATATTAATAGAGAAATTATCAACACATATGTTAGTGATGCCATTTTTGCAGTAAGTCTTAATTCAAGATCATAGCTATTCGAATTAGAGTTTTTCAATAATGAATTTTAGAGGTAATATTTTATATCAGATCAATGTGGCTTAAAAGAGTTTATGAGAAGTTAAGTTTAAGTTTAAAATAAACTACATCCCTCAGCAGACTTGACAAATGTTCTATATTCATAAGAAGGATCTTTAAAAAAAAACCAACATAAGACATCCCATACACTTGAAGAATTTGCTTATTGTATGATTGAACAAAAGAATGAAACTGAACAGTTTATTTCAGGATTATATTAAAATTCGAATATCTAAGAAAAAATAAATATATAATTAAAAAGGATGATTTTAAATAAAGAAATGATAATTGTTTAAATCAAATAAGAGAAGGCTTCAAAATAGCTAGAATAAAATAAATAATAAGTCAAATATTACATTAATTTGATATCTGTTATTACTTAATAGATTTCAGATTCTCATTTGAAATTATACAATTACTTAATGAAAGTTTGTAACAAAGAAAAATATAAGGATATATTGTTGCCAATCTCTTACATTAATCTTTCAGTCATGAATAAAATTAAAAATTATTTAGTTTTAATGAATAGCTAAAAGATTAAATCTTAATAAATTATGATGAGATTCCAAAATTTCCATCAATATTTAATAAATTTGGATTTGTACCTAACGTTATTCGCAAAGCAAAGTAATATGAAGTTGAGGTTATTTAATTTTACAAATTCAAATCTATCAATTCTCACCCAAACTAAGTATTTGACTTAAGTTATTATTAATCTTTTCGAATTGTCAATAGAAAACTCTATATAAACAAAAACTATAACATTAGAAATAAAACAAATACCAAATAATAATAAAGAAAACGAATAAATAATTTAATTTGAATTTTAATTTTTATCAAATGTTCAAATAGATTGGATAACTGATACTTAATTCATTCTTAATCCATAAATTCTTGAAGATTTTGTTAACAATAATTCTAAATAATATGATATTCGTTTACCTATAATAAATCTATTGTTAAGTGTATTAGGTCCGTATAATCATTTTGAAACTAGCCAAAAATTATATACTGATATAGATGATTCAGAATTATATTCAAATTCTATCACTTTTTACATATATTCAGACTTATCATAGATGAATTGTTCATATGTAAATTGCATTAAACATGCTCCCATATGATTAATATATATATAAATAATATCTTTTCTTTTTTGAATATGCATTACAAAATATTTAAAATAAAAATAAACATTATTCTTCATTTTCCTGTGAAATAATTTATTGCTACTATAAAATTAGAAATTCTTTGAAATAAAATGTTAAAATATAATTCTATTATAAACGGAACTATATAATTTATTTTATGTAGATCAAACAGATTAATATTTAAATAAGTGTTTTTTATTGAGATTTCATTACTTATTTATCTTTAATTGTAGATCATTTAGGTTCAAATTGTTTTTAAATACCATAGATATCTGATAGCTTTTTTTTATTTATTAACAAATCCTTTTTAGTGGTCATCAAATAAGTTGATTATAATAAATTGCATAAATAAGTTAAAATTTCTTTTATCATAAACCTATCAAAAGTCATTAGAAGAGTTGGGATTATTCGGCAAATTTTGCATCAATCAATATATTTACTCATAAACTTTTATCATTTAGGTAATCTCAGATTTAAGATTCTTAAATAATTAGATTAATTCATTTATTATACTATCTAACTGATAGATTTTCCCTTTAAGAATAATTAAGTAAGAATATTTATTAATGCCATTTTACTAAATTTATGTATTCATACTTTAATGATTCTATAATTTTCAATCATATGAATAATATAAAAATATTAACGACATCAATTATTTTGGTTTTGTTGCTGATTTTATGCATTCAAAGCAACAACTTAAATTCAACATTCTTAAAATTATATCATAAGGAATAGGCTTCAATATCAGGAAAACTTATATCATAATTTGGATAGGGCATTTCTGCAAAATTAGAAATTAAAAATGAAAATCATAAATAATTGATTCAATCTAATTAGGATGGCATATTTACTTTTAATTATGCAGATGGAAAGCTTAATTAATAATATAGTTTTTCTATTTCAATTACAGAATTAAATTTAGGTTTTATATATAGTAATCCAATTGCTTAGTTAAGTGTAGTTCTTTAAGAAAAAGTATAACTACCCAATATTATTTTAAATGAAGGTGGGTATGGAGCACTTGTAATTAAGGGATAATTTAATGAAAAATTAAGTGATACTCATGTTTCGTTAATATTAGAAGAAGAGAAATAATAACTATAAACAAATGCAATTACAACATCATCAGGACAATTTGAATTTCACATCTTCGGAATCAAATCTTTACCAAAAAATTCATTTCTATCAATTTTGGATAATACACAATTTTATGAGCCTATTTAGTCTTTACCAATTACATTAGAAGGATCAGCTTCAATAATTTAATTGAAATAAATAGAATTATAATAATCTAAAAGTATTGAAATTTATAGAAATATTTATAGCATGTAAATTAAAAGGATGTAAATCTTGTCTCCCAAACAATTAAAAATGTTAAGAGTGCAATTTTGGTTATAAATTAGAAAATAATTAACTTTGTAAATTCGGAAATTTCAAAGGAGTTGGAACTACAAATCTTCAATTATAAAATTTAGGTTCGATGATGAAAATTGTAGGAACTTTAATAAACTCAGACTTAAAACCACTTATCAATACTTTGATATGTATCAAAACAGATCAATTGTGTGTTGCTACTGGAGGAACTAATCGTTTTGGTAAAAATTGAAATTTATATTTAAGGGGAATTTGAAATAGAAATAATAACATTGAAATAAGGGCAATTAAAATATCTTTTTATAGTCAATAGTTTTAAAAAAGAGATTATATTATATGGAAATGAATATGTATTGAATTTAGGGAAAATTATTATAAATTGATTGACACTATTATTAGAAATATAACAATAATATTTTTGAGTTAATAAAGAAGAATAGTTTAATTTTAGTAATTTCATAATAAAGTCAATAAATATTTTTTTATTTCATTATACCAAAAGTGATATGGTATTTTTTATTCAACATATTCATCAAATAAATGAGAAACTTTTAAATCAAGTATTTTCTCTTCATTTAAATTCAATTTAACACATTAAGATGTTAAATTAAAGAAATCCTACAACAAGTTTTAAATTTATAATTACCTTATATATATTTCTTTACACTGCTGCAGATTATTCGTTTAATTAGACTTTTTTAAAATTATAGCTATTTCTACAACAAGTATTAGAAGTTGTATTATAGTTAGTGTCTTATAATTCGCATTCTAGAAGTGTAAATTAGTTTACATCATATAAATCATCTGCTTACAAATATCTTTTTTATGATGAAAATTAATTTTTTTTTGAATCTTTCTAATCATTCAAAAAAGTCTTCTACTTTGTGTTTATAGAATGTGCATTCTATAAAAATGGTGAGTTTGTTATTTCTTTTAATGCTGATTACTATTTCTCATAAATTTGATCACTATATTGTTTATTTTCTGATCTTAACTATCTGATTTGTTATCTTTAATTACTTAATTCATCCTTCATATCTAAAATATTTATTATCTTTACTTTTTATAATAGCTTCTTAATGTTAGATTAACACTGAATTTGACAATAGTTATGATTAATAGTCTGTTTTATTCTCTGAAATTATTTACTTTAGAGACTATATTTATTGCTTTTAATATTCATTTTCAATCTATAATTCTTTAAATTCTAATTCAAACTTCTCTGCATGGTGCTTTTCTCCATCAGTACTCTTTGATTCCAACTATAACAAATATTTGTTTTACATACTTAGTTTTTGTAAATTGAATTTAAAATTTATTATTATTTTAGTTCTTCCTCAAGCATCAAAAGCTTTTCATATAAAACATCTTATTTTTGTAACATATCATCTTAAATACGCTAAATTATTTATAATAAAATACTTGCATTTAAGCTTATTGTTATAAGTTGAAAGCAATCTCTGCTTTTAAATTATCATTTTGACTTTCTAAATCTAACTACTGATCCTGTTTTTCAATATTTAGTATTCTTATTTTCTCCAATAAGATTTCTACTATATTCAATTGTTAATACATGTCACATCAATCATTTAATAAACATTTTGAACAATTTCTTCCTAATTTTTATAATGTAGCTCATTTGAAATATTATCAATGAACTTATTAACTAATTCTTCTTCTGACATTTTTTTAACAGAATAATATAAATAAATAATTAAAATCACATTAATATTTAAGATAAATTTTTTAAATATAAAATTAAAATTATTGTTAAATATTCTTAATTAAAACTTGATTGTTTAGAAATAATTTTAATTATTTATTTTATATATTTCACTTATTTTATTAAGATAGAAGTATATTCAAATCTTAAAATAAAATCAAATTATCATAATTTTTATTATCTATCTTTTAACTATTGATTCTAAAATAAAACAATTTTAGATGATATTCTTAATTTAATTAAACCGATAAATTTAGATAAAATAATTTAAACTCTTGAATGTTTCATAATTTAATTAGGTTTCATTATAAACTTTTATTTATTTCTAGGGGTTAATAATTAATTAATTTTTATTTAAGATTATTTATGATTTCAACATTTCAAGAAATTTTATTTATTAATGTAAAAGTTCTAAACATCTCCTAATATAAAAAGTGATCGATAAATTGCTGAAAGATAGATTTACACAATGAAAACCATAAGAACAGAAAGATAAAGTGAATTGGACAATAGTAGATATAATTCATAAAAATCTCAGTACTAAACAAATGCTTTTTAAAAGCAAGAAGAAAAGAAAGATGTGAGAAAAAATAATGTATATTAGACAACAAAAAACAATCAATTAGAAAAAGAGGCTTTTAGCAAAAATACTAAATAAACTCGAACAAAACTTGTAGCAGAAAGAATTTATTAAAAAAAATTAGAGGATTAATAAAAAGAATTTATTAAATTAATCACACTTTGCATTTGCGTGATCATAACTGTAGTAGCAATTTTCCATAAAAAAGAACCAGATCAAATTCAAAGTTTATTTTGAAAATACACATAATTTGTTATCATAATTATTTATATTAAAATGCAATTCAAATTAAATTATTTGCTTGTTCAAAAAAAATAGAGAAATTTTGATATTTTTAATAACACGTCATTTGGTAAATTTGTTATAAAATGAGTAAAGAATATTTGAACTCTTTAAATTGTTAATATTTAGATATATTCATTTCAATTTTACATTTTTTCTCTTTCATTTTCCAAAATCTTTTCAACAATTATTCTTGCCAAATCAAATTCTCCCAAATTTGATCCCAAATGAGTCACATAATTATTTTCACTATCCATTAAATAAGTAATAATTGTATGATCTATTGTATATTAATCTGTTGTTTGTTTTGTTTTTTCATCTTCTTACTAAAATTTAATTTTAGATGCATAAATTTTAAAATTTCTCATCGCTTCTTTTAGTTCAGGATCATCGTTAGTTCTTCCTCTTAATCCTATAATACTTTTATCGAAATGAGATAAGAATCTCTCGACTCTCTCTCCTGAATCTCTATCAGGATCGACTGAAACAAATATAGTTTTTAAATTAAAGAGCTAATTTAATAGATTTGTTTTATACTTTTCCCTCTGGTAATTATCGAATTCTTTATAATGCCTTTGAGATTTTTAGTAAAGAAGCAGGACATATATCTGGACAATTGCAAAATCCAAAATATATCATATAGTAAGAACCTCTCAAATCTTAATCAGTCATTACTCTTCCATCTGTTGTCAACAATTTCCATGGCCCTCCTCTAGAAATAGATTACTAAATTACATTTATGCCTTTCCTTTATGTTTAACAGTCATTTCAACAGGTTTGGATTTATTTTAATATCCCATCTGAGTTATTTACATAAAAACATATCCCAACATTAATCCTATAGCCCCAAAAGAATAAAGAAGAACATTAGATCTCTTAGAAATATCTTCTTCTTCTTCAGGCTCTTATCCCTTTAAGGTTTCTTTGACTTCATCTTTAGTAAGTGGAGGCTTCTATTCCAAATCACTTAATGGATTTTCTTTTCTTTGATCTCCAAAATAATAAATAGGTCTTTGGATTAATAAGCTTGTCTATTGTCTTAATAAAGGGCTAAAAAGCTTTATGGATCTTCTTAATAACATCTATAAATATAATGATAATTATTTTATAAAAAAATTGTAATAAAATACCTTAAATAATATTTATAAAATTTTAACAAATAAGATTATTTTAAGATAAATAAAGGTTCCAAATAAAACCTTATTATCTTTACTAATGTTAGTAAGAATAAATGAAGACAATTTTTATAATTGAATTTTTGAGCTTCTATATTAAATTATTTAAAGATATTATAAAATTACTAAAATTGGGATTAATCTAGCAAGAAATGAATAAAGAACTAATTTCATCTTATTTTAATAAGATAACAATTTGTTGTTTGAATTTTTTGAGAATCCCATTGCATTCCTTTTTAAAATTAAGATATCTACAATTTTAGATGATATTAAAACTTAATAGGTAACAATATCATTAATATCTAATCAAAAGAGAAGAAGAATGTAAAAAGTGGAGGAATTATAATTGTTAAATACTAAATACAGTATATTAATTAAAATTAAAGCATTATATTTGATTGATACTATGTAGATTTATAAATTTTTATTTATAATTTAAAATTTAATAAAGTAAAAACATAGTTTAAGATTTAAAATGTGTTCATTCAAGTGAACATTATTTAATTTAAAGACTAATTTTAAAATTAATATCAATTCTATAATTTATATATAAAACCAAAGTTTCATATTCATGTATTATTTTCTTAAAAGATGATGACTTATGATAAAAGGCTTTCTAACTAATCCAATCTCTCAGTTATATTTTTGCCATCAATAACTGATTCTGGAAACCAACTAGTATCATCTTGCTTGATTTTCTCATAAATCCAATACTCTAATCCAGAATATTCTGTCCATTCTTTTAACCATAAACATTTAACATAAAATACATAATTCCAAATTAAATGTTTTTCTTAAATATGCTATTCAAATGATTAATTTTTATTTTCCAACTCACCTCTCTAAGCTGCACATATGAAACATCTATTTTTTATATCGTCTTCAATCTTTTATCTTTAATCTCTTAATTCAGCAAAAGTATCAATCATTATACCTTAAACTATATTTGTAAAAAGTAATCCAAAAAACACAGTAAAAAGCATATCAAAAAAGAATTTTAAAGGATCCCAATTAATCATACTATTTCCAATAACTCCAGATGTTATCAGAGTTATCATACAAGTAATTAATGAATCACATGTTTCAGTCTATTCCTCTTGATAAATATCATCAAAATAAACACTAAAACTGATAACAGAAAAGGCAAATACAAAAAGAACTCCTAAAAATGCAACTACTAATAGTTATTTTGCATTATAACTAATAGCTTAGAAAACATTCTTTAAAATAGTTACTCTGCTAAATATTTCTACTAAATGAATAACAAATACTGTGCTATTTATAAAAGCTCCAAAAAAGGATAATAACACTAAGATAAATAACAACAAGCAAGTATCTTCCTATATGATTACTAATAGAAGACTAAATTTATCATTTCCTTTGCTATTTTTCTTTAAATATATTGGAATTCTTTGAAAACTAATCATTATAAATAAGATAATTTATGAGAACATTTAACTCACAGATAGCATCTTAATAATTAATGAATTATATAAAGTTGAGGTTAACAAATAAGTATTTCCTTTAACAACAACAGTGTAGAAAAATATCTAAATTCAATATGAAAAATATATACCATAGATAAATTTATGAGTAAGGCTAAAACTGAAGATAAATTTTGCATAACATTCAAATTATTTTGAGTGATCGGTATTCTATAATGATTTAATTTATAATTATGCTCTAATTCATAAAATAAAATGTTAGTTGCACTTAGCAAACCCAATAATTTATCTCTTTAAGTTTCTCTATTTATTTAAAATAACAAATCTTATTTAGATTGTTCAGATAATAAATTAAAGACTGGATGATAGGGAAAAAATACAGTCATTGATTTACCTTCATAAACAATTTCAATATGGTGAATCTATATTAAAAGATAATTCATACTAAAACAATAAGATTTTCATAGATATCTTTGATTGTAGGATTTACGCTTAATTGCTCGTGGAATTATTAGATCCACCTGCTTTATTAATATGAAGCCATTTTTCGCTCTATAATGCATACATTTAAGATTCGAAGCATATCAGAATTAAATATTTTATCTTATTATAATAAGTAACTAAAAATAATAAATTTATTTATACATTTCTAAATCATTTATATTTTCAATATTAAGTTATTCTAAACTCAAACTCAAGAAGCTAATTAAAAAAGATGCCTCTAATTTGTTTTAAATGTCTTTGTAAATCTTTTCTTCATTCCCTTCTAAAACTAATAATACTGTTTAAAGAATTTTATTAAATAATTCTTACAATTCTTACAAATCATCTTCAGTATCAAATAATCTTTAGAGTTAATTAGATTTATTTGTAAAGAAATGAGCCATATTGCTGACATCTTCGAAAAAGGTAGTATGACATAATGTTATTTAATTTTCAATACAAGGCAACTAGATTACCTCATTAATAAAATCCAGAATAGAAGCAGGAATGATGATAATCGCTCGGGATAATATTTTTAAATATGCTCGTAATTATACGCTGGTAAATTCAATGAAATTAATAGAATTTATTCTTGGAATATTTTACTAAAAATAATTATCATATCAAAATACCTCATCAGTTTAAGTTCTGAAAAATTCCTTCATTTCACTATTATTATTTTCACAAAGTAATTACATTACTCGAAAGAATCGACATAATACATCTAAACATTACTTTTTGAAATTTGTTTCCTTAAAATCATCAGGATCGATAACATTTATTCTTTACATTACTTTTATATGAGTATTATAAAAATCAAAGTTATCAACTGTTTAAATAAAATCACAACCTTTAGTATTGTGATAAGTAACAATAGAGAAATTATTATTAATAACCTTAGTTAATTTAGTGATTATGACTTTTATACTTGTTAATATCTAATTCTGACAATCTTATTTTAATTTCAACAAAATTGCATTCTAAGCTTAAGTATTTCCTCCTAACAAAAATGCAATTGAAAATAATAAACATTCATTAAGTAAAGATAAATTAATTTCTAAAAAACTCTCAGATAAAATTTAAAGAATTAAATCTTATGCTCCACACTTTGAAAGTAGATTTTAAGCATGATTTATCTCTTATTTGTAATCAATCCAAAATTCACTTGTCCAAAGGTCAACCTCAACCATTTTTTATTTATTACTTAAATTTTTTTCAGTTATCAATCTACTCAGTAACTTTAGAAAGAAAATTCTTATATCGTCAGAAAATTGTTATTCTCGAGTATTTGCACAAATTGAAATGATGTTTTAGATGAAATCTTAAAGTGTCGTAACTTCATATTTGGTTTAATAAGCATCTTAAGATTATTAGCCAATTAGAGATAGTTTGTTACAAACTTCATAAAATTCTTCGTCTAAAAATTATGAAAATTACGGGATAAAGCTCCAATTATTAGTAATTCTTCTAAGTTTATGATTAATTAAGTCATTCATATCTTATTTATATTATTTACCTTTCTATTTTGATTAGGTTTTCCAAAATTCTAAAGTAGCTTGCAACTTAGTTTCTTTAAGAAATGATTAATCTAAGCAAAATACTTGATGTATCAAATATTATTTTACCGATGATTCATTCCTATTATGTAATAATTACTTATAAATTTCTCTATTTTTTTAAACTTATAATATTTTATTATTTTGAGTTTTCGTCAAATCTTATTAATTTGACGCTTTAATTTGTTGGGATAGGATCATTTCTTCAATCATACTTATATATAAGCCTTCTCTTATTAATAATATTTTTGTGTCAAATCCTGATATTATGCTTTAAAATACATCTAAAAGTAATTAGCATAAATGTCCAACGTTTTCTTTTGCATATATTTTTTCCACTATTAATAGTTTTTAACAAATTTCAAACAATTAGAAATGTAATTTATATATTTAGTTTTATTAATTGATAATGATTAATTCCTCTAAATATTCAAGAAATTATTCATTTAAAAAAAGACTATTTAATGATACCAATATCTCCTTTAAATTTAAATAAATGTAACTCATCAAATATTTATACCTAATTGGAGCTTTAATGATTGTCATTGCCATATAAGAATGTTATGGTAATATCAAATAGTCAATAATTTTTTAAAGATCATCAATAATAGTAATCAAATCTATCCTTATTATTAAATCAAAATCATCACTTACTTTACTATAATAGAGTCGATTTATATAAGCCCGAAGATGCCTTTTTAATGGCCAGCAATCTTAGGCCTAAAATAAAAGTAGGACTAAATCTTGAAATTTATGAATTTTTAAACATTTTTTGATATTTATTTAATGTTTTTCCTCTACTAATTAACTGAATAAAGCAAAAAAACTGTAAAGATAGGTTAATTCTGGTGATATATACAATTCGTGAAATCCATATCCTATATTTTCATATCCCTTTTGATAATCATTAATCCACTTTTTAAATACCAAATCTGTTATGAGAACTTCTTCATCAATTTAACCATTTAATGAAGAAGAAATATCGCTAAAACTATTCTCCTCTTAAGATACTGGGGTTTAATCAGTAAATATATTAAATTATAAGATAATCCTGTTAAATTATTTCTCCTATATTTTCTAAAGAATTAAAGTTTGATTTGATGTAATATAATTAGAGTTAAATAATAATAGAGTCTTTAGAAAATCTAAAGCTTTGGATTTAAAATAATTATTGATTGGAGAATCATTGCAAACAGGCACAACTGATTATACTATAAATGCAATTTCCCTTTCACTAAATAGTAATGCTTTATTGTTTGCATATAATGCTTTTACAAAATCAATCGCTCCTACATTAAATTTAAGATGCTATTCTAAACTTTAAATTAAAGATTTATTTTTCATAATTACTTATTTATTTTCTAAGTTGTTCCATATAAGAATAGTTAGAAAGTCATATACTGAATGCAAAAATTTCCAATAAATTGTTGAATAATCTGTGTTAAATTTTAATATAAAGTCTACTAAAGGCATATGAATTTCTTCTGCTATTAAAATTGCTTAATGCAATTTATAATTTTATTCTCTTTCACAAAATGGTATGGTTGAATTGTTTTCTGGTTTATAATCTTCGAAATTCAAAGGATTTAATGATCTTCCCTTATCAAAATCTTTCTTTAAATATAATCCTAATTGAAATAGGTTTTAAATCAACCCAGCCTTCTAATGTTCATTTGAATGATACCAAATCAAATTTGTTCTTATATTATTGCTTGTTTCTTTATACATAGTATAAAATTCAGATTAATACAAAATTTCCAATTTATTCATGATTTACTTTGCTATCTAATTTAATTCTTAGGTTTTTCCAGAAACAACAATTATAACCTTCTCAAAATTTGATATTAATTCTTTTCTTTAACCATAAGCCCTTGATAAGATTTCTAAAGAATATTTTGGCAAATAAAGATTCTCATAAAAAGATAATTCTGCAAAAATGAGTTCAAAATTTTCAAAATTAGAGAGAGATCTCTCTGTAACAATTTATCTAAATTAATTAATCCAATTGGTTGTATCATATAAGCTTTTTTCTTCAGAGGCCATTTAGTTCTTTAATTTTTATTGTATTATTCTTAAGATAGGTTAATTTTTCTTTGGGATCTTCTCAATGCTATCTATAGACTTTATACTTTTTGGATTACTACTAATATTAGCCAAATTAGGATCTACTAATTCCAATTAAAGTAGTTATTCTTTAAAAGATTTGGAGCACATAAATACTCTAATGTTATTTTCAAGATCAAAGATAGTATTTATAATTTCACAAGCCAACTATTTACAGGTCATAAATATATTATTTGTTTCATTCAGTCTTGTAGATTTGATTTTTTTATGAATATGTGTTTCTTTTTCTTCAATTTAATAACTTTAACCAAGATGAATGCTATTTTTTTTATTAACTTAAAGCTTTGGAGATTCAATTTAATCTTTAACCAGATTAAAATTCTTAATACTAGAACAAATATTATACATAGCAGTTAATATTACTTTAATTTATTCCATATCTACCCAAAATTGCATTTCTATTGAACATTTTAGTAATTATAAAACTGATTATAAGTTTTTTGAGTATTCAATATTTGTATGTAGCAAATCTATATAATCTAATTGTTGTAATAGGAATTTCATTACATCCAATAAAGGACTTGTTTTTGGCAATACTGATGAATTATCTATGAAATTGCCTTTTAAATCCTTAAATTAAACAACTCTTAATTTTTTGAATTTCTAAAAAGGTGGAGTATCTATATAAGCATATCTTATTAATTTTAAGAAAGGTTTCATTAAATTGAACATATGTAGAGATTATGCTTCATATAATATCTTGCAAAAAATATCTAATGAATAATTTTAATCAATAAACTCCTTTGCCTAATCAAACCTATTCATAGCTACATCTCCTAATAAATCAAAATAACTTATAAAATAATTCCAATATTCTAGATTATCATTCATTAAACTGGATTTATAGAATTGCTCTAAATTTTACCATCTTGAATATGTTAATTTTTCTGCAGATTATATAAAAATATGATTAGATTTAATCTTAAATTCAAATTTGAAATCTAAAAATATAAACAAAAAATGAAATACTTGGAGCAGCTACTTTAAAAAAATTGTCAAGTACTAATCTTTGATTTTCTCTTATAGCTTGATTACTTGAAACACAAATTGCATTTAAAATTTTCAAATATTTATCATGAGGTGTCTGTTATGTAATTAATTCTATAAGCTTTTTGATTATATTTTCATTTAGAAATTTTTGGATTGCTTCTCTATTATTATCTAACATTTCTGATAAAAAAGATTGGATAGCTGGTTAACTTAAGCACATATACTAATGCAAAAACATCTCAAGCCATTATGAAACATATAATTTTGTAACAATATTATTTTAGATTAGCTTTGTTATAAGTTAATATGTAGATTAAAAAATAATTTGTATTTACTCTTTTTATTTTCTCCAAATTTATATTTTTTTTGTTCCTTTTTTATAACATAAATAGTATAGCAATTCAACCAAAATTTCAGTGAAATAAAGCTCTTTTAGAATTATTTATCTTTCAAAAATAGGTAAATCATCACCAGTTTCATCACTAATATCAATTTAATCCATTAAGTATTCGTTTAACCGATTCAATAAAAATTAAATTTCATACATTCTTTCTGGAGAAATTACATAAGGATAATTTAAAGGATTCATCTAAAGCTAATGTATGAAATGGAGCATTTGATCATAAGCTGAAAATGGTTATAAAACTATTTTAAAAAATGCTTATTTGACTCTGTGAATTATAAATGGTTTACCAAATGCTCTATCTCTAAAACCACATTTCAAAGTGGGTTATTCCTATTTTAATGGTTTATAAAATTAATCACTTCCAGATAATTTTATTGAATTTTTAATACGTTCTTCACAAGATGTTTTCATAGAGTATTTTGTTGTAATAGATGTGAGTACATTATCATCGCGTACCAAATTAACATATGATGAATCAATGAATTCTCTTTCATATCTATTTGACAATTACAAACCAAGTGTGCATGAGTCATCTGATAAAATTGCTGGAAAACAATCATCAGCATCAAATAGATCTTAACAAAATAATAGTTTACCAGTTATCACATGTCTTAATCTTAATTGTTTTGATAAATTTTTTTTTTATTTCCATAAATTATTAAACTATTAATTCTATTCTGTAGTATTTTTTTAATTGTTCTATTAATTTATTTGATTTCCATTAGGAATAAACAAATTATTTTATCCTAAAAATGAATGGCGTATTGCAGCAAGAGTTCTTGGTTATAATTATATAGTTGGAAATTCACTTGTAATCTTATCTTAAAATTGAAGTTCCCATAGACATTCCACAGGAATTTATTAATTATGTAAAGTTGGTTTTAGAACGATTGAATTATTCTATAGATCCGCTCCTAAATATGTATCGGTTTTTGGGCATTTAAAAGTGACTACTTCATTAGTTTTCAATTTTTATTTATTGATTTAATGCTTCTCATAATTTTCATATAATTATATTTTCCATTCACTATCCGAATAATGACATACTATCAATTCATATCTATGAGAATCTTCTTGTAAAGCCTTTAATTATACTTTCAAATTAGCTTAAGTTGATTTATGATCTATTTCGACTGGTTATCTCATATTCTTATCAATCCAAAATTTAGTAATGTCAGATTAAATTTTTACCGATTGTTTCGATAGTATAGGTCTTCCTGTTTGCTAGTAACTTTTACTTGGTTCCATTTTGAAAATAATTTTGCTTGATAAAAATTACTGAAGTCTTAACCCAAAACTATCACTTCTTGAATCACTACAATCTTCAGAACAGGCCAAATATTACCCAGATTCAACATGCTAAAATATTACTTCTGAACTAAAGAAATTATGTTATTTAAAATCTATACCTGAAATAAACCTCCTCATTCATCTTATTATCAATCATGTTGAAATACTATTCTTTTTCAGATTTCATCCTCTGTTGTAAACTTGGAGATTTATCCCTACACTACTTAGAAAAATATATTACATTCCTTTCAAATATTCATCATGGATTTCAAAACTTCCTCTAGGTAGTATTTAAAAGATTCCATCCCTAAAATTATTAATATCATCCATATCTTCATAGGTTTAGAAATAAACAGCATGATCGAAAAAACTAACAGATCAATATTTGATGGTGTTACCCTTTGGATGTTATAATACCTTTCGTTCCATTATTCCCTTTACCAGCAATTCTTATAAAAGAGCCATAACGTAGATTTTGTGTTAAATTCATATTTTAACTCATCCTTTTGGAATAAATATTAAAAATAATTCGGATGAATTTAATATATATTTTTTTTTATCTTTGCTTCAATGAGTGTGCTAAATTGAGAAGCTGCCGTTTTATTTTAACTTTAATAGTATGATAATAATTTTGGAGAATAATAAATGAGTCGAGAATGAAAATGAAATTTTTTCAGATCTTTTATCCAGATAACCTTGCTGCATCTTATTTTAAGCTAAGTGTTATTTAATTAGCATATCTATCTAATTTAATTATAAGTTTCTTAAAATGATAATTCTTATTTCCCAATTATTAATTCATTATAAAAACATTTTGAAGCGATTAAATATTTCGAAAATAGCATTTGATAATGTTAAATTGTTATAAATTTTATATAAATTTTGTCTAAAATTAACTGTCTTTATTTTAAATATTCAATCATTTAAGTAATTTAGTATTATAAAGTCACTTTAAGGCTACAAAACTCAGCACCAATAAAATTTATCAGTAGAGTTGTTTTGTAATTTGAGAATGGAAATCTTGTTGCGAACCTTAAAACCTGGGTTGAAAGAGATTTTTATTTCTAATTTTTCAATATTGTTTAACCAATTTTTGTTATTACAAAATTAGATTAATAACTAATCTAAATCATTTGAAAAATTGTAGCAAAGAAACTATTAAAAATTTTACTAAAATCATCATGTTAATCTTCCTATATTAAAGATAAATCAAAATACTGACATCTAGTCATAGCCATATATCCTTTCAATGTTTCTGATAAAGATTGTGAAAATTATGAATCTACAAAATTCATGTCCTAAAATTATGAAAATAGCCTTTATTGGTTCTATAAGTTGCTTCCTAAAATTTAATTTAATAAAAACTATTTTTATTTATATAATGAATACTTAAAAATATTTTGAATTTTATTTTACCTTTACTATTCTTAATTATTATCAAAAAATTATTAATTTATTATAACCTCTTATCTGTTTAATGATTTCAAGGAAAGCAACAACTGAATTAGAGAAAAACGAGGAAAATAAAAAGCATAGTAAACTAACAAAATAACCCTCTAGTTTTTTTAAATCATTTAGTTCCTCTAAAAAAACACTGAAGGATGGAGAAGGTAAACATAAAATTAATTTACTAGATTTTTAGTTTTTTAATCGTACATAGGATTGCAGTTTCTACACCATACTGTATATGCTTGTTAATTTTTAAAAAGCAGAGGAAGATTAAAAAAAAAGAGGTTTCTCCATCTTAAATAATACTAAGGCTATAATGAATATGGAAACATACACTAATCTAAGCATACTTCATCCGTAATACCATGCAATTTTATCATAGGGAACTTATATATTTTTTTTCCGTTATTTCAGTGAGAGAATTACATGATTTCTATATTGATTTTTATGCATCCTTCGACACAAATAAAAATTTCACTTTGGAGAAGAAAGAACTGAGTAAAATGTTCAATTTTATGCTCGAATATTTGGGTCATAAAAAATTTAAAGTCTTTAGTGATAGAACTTTGATTGAAGAAGATGCTTTTGAAGGGACTTTAACATAAAAATTACTAGATGACATCTCTGAAAATTTTTTATTGCCAGACGATTAGACCAAGGTTGATTACTTACTTATTTTTCCATATATTTTGAGTTTTTATTTAGAATACTCCTATCAAGAAATAAAAAATAAACAAAAGCGATTAGAAATTATAAAAGGCATTGAAACAATAAAGGGTAAAGAAGTTGAAATCAAAAATATAACAAGTCTAATTTCTATACTCAAAGAAATGGGAATTGACTACTTAAAAGAGAAAAACACATATAAGTTATCTTATAGAGATGTTGAGAATATACTCTTAAAATTTAAAAATATATAACAATGGATTACATTTGATGTTATATAATCAATTTTACAGTCATTAAGTAAAATTATGCTCGTAGATTCTAAAACATAAGAGGAAACAAAAAAAATTAAAGTAAAAAAAATTATTGATTTTTTGGCTCTGAAATTATGTATTCATTAAAATTGCTTAAAGATCAAGTAGTAAAAAAAAAATGTCAATTAATCTGTTTACTTAGAAGTAAGAATTAATATAATTAAGATATCGATTCTTTGGAATTGTGCTTAAAATTCTTAATGGACATAAGAGAAGTTATTCACTTTAAAATTCGAAAAGTACCTTAACACCCATTTCCATGAATATTAGTCTTTTAGCAGAGTAGAATTATAAAAATGCTTGGAAGGGTTTTTTAAAAAGTTCTTCTAGCTTATGCCTAAATAATAAATTTATTCAATTATATAATGTCATTCATTATTTTCAAATGAAAATATTGTAAAGAATTATAAGATAGAAAGAGATGATTTAATTAAATCATTATTTACCATGGTTTGTTGCGAAGGATTTAAAAAATTAAAATAGTACGTCAAAATTAAATTTGATGGTATTATCAAAAGTACAGGTAAAAACATATAATATTCAAACTATGGAAAAATGCTTGATTAAGAAAGTGTGTAAGGAGGAATATCTTCACAAAGACAACTCTTAGAATAATAGTAATAATTAGAAGTAGTGAACCTACCAACAAAAATGTAAACAAAAAAGGAAGAAAGTGAATCAAGTGAGGATGATGTTAAAAATATTAAACCTACTCAAAAATTTAAAACTGCTGTTAGAGCAATTTAATCTGGAAATGCAATAGCCTCAGAAAGAAATGAAGGAAAGGACATTTTAAAAGCCTGTTTAATTATGGATAGTTTTCTTAAACGCTAAACTCAAAGAATTAAAACCCATAATAAAGAAACAAAGTCATTAAATAATTCTATCATCAAATAAGATTTTCCAATATTATAGACAGAGTAAAATCAATTTTAATTAGAAGATCAAAGTCTTCTATGTGATTAATCTGTATAAATAAATTAAAAAAGATAATAGCAAAAATAATCTGATAATAATGGTATCACTAAAAAAGAAAAAGAAACTAAAGCTTGGGAAAATAACAACAATTTAATTGAAAAAAAATAAAATACTGATTTAGAAATACTACCAAATACAGATATATTGAAAGCTGAATAGAACTAGACTCAGCCCCATGAAACTAACAGAAAACATAAAGATAGAAATTAAGTTTCGAATGAATTATAAATGGTATTGGGTAAATAAAATGATGATTTTGGCCCAAACAATTTTAAGAAAGCAATTAGATTGCAATCTACATCAGAAGTAACTTAGTCATCGAGACCTCTTTTAAAATAAAATGACTAATAAGATAATTTAGTAGTAATAGATGAAACTGCATTAGAATAAATGATTAAAAAGAATTAAAATAAAACAAAAATTAAAAGTAAGACTTAAAATCTCAAATCATCTAGGGATGATTGTTAATGCAAATTATTTTGAAAAATATTTTATTTTATCATAATTTATTTAATAAAATCAACGCTAAATCTTATAGTTCAAGTTAAGAAAAATTCACAATAAAATCAAATTTAAAATTAACAAAAACATAGGAATTTTAAAATTCTTAATCACAATTTGATTGATGAATTTTGAGGATAGTTATTAAAGCTCTTTATTTTAGATTAAATAAACTAATTTCTATAAAATAATTAATTATTTTATATTTTCTTTTGAGTTTACACTTCTCAAAATTTTTAGCGTTTTGCTTTCTATATATAAATAAATCATCAAATACTCCTTTAGATAAATTCATAAGATGAGATATAATATTTTAAAAAAGGAGATTATCTTATTATTGCTTAAATTAATTAATTATTTATGTTTGAAGATGTATAGTCAGAATCTCTAGAAAGCAATTAAAAGGTAATATAAAATAAAATTAGAGAATGATGAGCTGAATCAAGAACTATAACAATATTGGAAAAAAATTCTAACTAATTTAGGAGATAATTTCCTATATTTACGTAACATTAGTAAGTAATAAGACTCTTTAGAAATACTTTAATCTTTAAACCTATTAGAATAGCTAAATGGAGATCAAGTTGATCAAAATGAGCCGAATGATATTTAGAAGTAGTTTGAAGTGTTGAAATCTGAATCAATTTATATTAATGAAGTTATAGGGTGTTAAACTGATATGATCTTTTAAAAGATATTTAAATAGTAATAACTTGAATAATAAAATAACGAAATACTCATAAGGTTGATGAAAAAGTAGGATGAAAACTCAAAAAAATTAACAGATTTATAAATAGAATTGTCCATAAGAAATAGTAATAAAAATAATTTAAATATTCATTCTTTAAGAAGATCTGTGGCCGAAAAATTTAACGAAAAGACATCTTATTCTGCTTACAATTCTCCAGAAAATAGAGAAATTAGGTAGCAAAGTTCATATAATAATTTACTGTCAAATATTAAGTTAACTCATGTTTCTGGCTCACATAACAATAATATTAGTCATAAGCGAAGAGCTAATAAAATATATCCTTTTTTCTGAATTTTATAAGTATAACAAACTTTATTTTAAAAAATTCAAAAAGTTATTCATAATTTCTCATTTAGCAAATAATTTAATGTTATCTCTTAATATTCAATAGTAGATCAAATGCAAAATGCTCTAGCCTTAAAATTTTTTATAATATTTTAAAATAATTTTTTGATTTCTAATTTTCTTCTTAAGTAGCAATTTTTATTTTAAGAATTTTTTGGTTATAAATATTGAGTTCTTCCAAATTCAAAATTAAGATTATTAAATTATCTGGTTTATTTATTCCAACTTAATTTGTTGTATTTATTTATTAAATTATAGATTTTGAAGTAATTGCAATTATTATTACGTTTCCTCATTGTACACATATCAATTCAATGAATATTCAAATATTATTTTAGTTAAAAGTATCAATAAAATAGTATTCAAATATTATTTATTATTGATTCCTTTTAGGTGGTCACTAAAAATGTATTTTGGTCACAACTCTCATATTTGAAATATAGAATTTAAAATTAATCAAATATTTGAGTATTATTATTGTAAATTTGAAAGGTTTAGACTTACTGAGGCTATCCATCATGTAAATTTTAATAGTTCTAATGCTAATAAAATAGTTATCGTTAAAATAATTAAAATAAAATACAAAATGGAACGAGGTATTACTGTATGAGTTCAATTTTAATTTAGAATTATTAAGAGATATTTCTATATCTTCTTTATCTTGGTAAACTGAGTAAATCAGTTCATAATTAAAAAAATAATCTTTTATTAACGAGAAAGTGGAGAAAATCATTAAAAAGCAACCGAATAGAAAACTTTCACTGTGCAATATCTAATTGTAAATAAAAATTTAATGATAAATTCAAAGTATACAAAAATTAAGAACTTCAAAATTAACAAAAATAGATTTCTGATTAGTAACATTAAATTCAAGAACAAATCTAACAAATTGCTTAAATAAATAATTAAATTATATATTTACCTCATGAAATATAAGACTATTAAGAAAACTAAGAAGAATTTAAATTCAATATAGTAATTATAATTAAAAATGGGTTGAACTAATACTATTAAAGAAATAAGAATAGAATCATAAGGTTCAAAGGAACTTAACTAACAATATTTAAATAAAGAATAAAATCAATTCATAAATAACAGAACTTAAATAAATTAAACAAGAACTGGTTACTTTAACTTCTCCAAAGATGAAATTATGCAAACTTGAATTTTAAAAAATCAAATCGACCCAGAATTATTTAGCAATAATTAAACTTTAATATGATTTTAAATTTAATAATTAGAGTATCTAAAGGCTATAGAATGCCATATTTATTAAAGAAAAATTCTGATTTTAAGCAGAGGATTAGATTTTAGAGTTGTTAACGAAGTATCAATAGTAAATCAATTTTACCTAGTTCTAAATTCTGTGTTTGGTAAAAAATTAATATATAACCAAGAAATTTTTAAGTAGATTTTAAAAAGTTTAGTCATTAAAAATCATTGAAATTCCTTAATAATATTTATTTAAATTAATATGTTTTTAAACAATGTCTCAGACTCAGATGAAGATAAAAGTGCACCAAAAGTTTGTTTAGATACATTAGGTTTAAGTTAAGAAGTTGATAAAGAAGTATAAAGTGGTTATAGTTAGCAAGTCTACAAAAGTTATTAAACCAAATTAGAATTATAAAAAAAATTTAGGAAGAGGAGGAGCATGCTACGAAGGTAATGATTACGATTTGAATACATTCACCCTTGAAAAGAATGTTTTTTAATAAGAAAAAAAAAATTCTTCTGAATTAGAAGGAGTCGAATAATTTAAATTATTAGAAATTCCATCTGGAGCATCCTAAGACATCTTGGATCCATTAATATTATCAAAACAAGTTAGTTAATCTCAATAGTGTTAAAGAGATGCGATAGAATCAAGTAATAATTGGGTTTTAGAAGAAATTTTAAAATAATAGTAATATTTAGAATAACTTGAAAAATTGGAATAGATAGAAAAATAAGAATAGGAAGAATGCCAAATTGAAATTTGCGATTTTTAAGAAGCTGCAATCTCAGATCTGATACCTATTCCTCCTATTTGCCCTTATTCTGAAAAAATTATTGATATTAAATTACCTGAACCTTTGCTATAATTTTTAATAAATCCAATACCTACTCATGGTATGTTTTAATGTAGAATTGTGAGAGAAAAATCAGGACTTAATAGATTTATGCCAAAATATCGAATGTATTGGTGCTAAAACAACTAATTTTTATTAGCAGCAAAAAAGTCACTAAATAAAAACAAATACGTTGTAACAGTGGATCAAGAGTTTCAGTAAATGGATGAAGAAATATTAGGAAAAGTTGAATAAAGCAAATAATCAAAAGCCGATTATTACTTATTCGATAATGGTTTGAAGAAAATAAAGTAAAATTCATTCAAGAAGTTGAGAATGTAATTAGGAAGTGTATTTTTTGATACCAATTTGGAAAACAAAGGAAGACCAAGGAGAATGGCATTAGTTTTTAGAAAAAGCGAAAAAGAAATTCTTTAATTTATTAGTCGTAAGCCTCAAATAATAAGTACACAGCAATGTAATTTACTGATATTTATTTAGAATAAAAACTGTACTCTTTAGATTTTTATGGTAGAGTTAAGAAACCATCTGTTAAAAATTTCTAATTAGTTTTAAAAGGGGAGGAAACAGAACTTATTTATGTTTAATTTGGTAAAATTGACAAAAATTAATATCATTTGGATTTTATGAGTCCAATCAGTCCATTGATTGCAATGTAATTAGTTCTTTGTAATTTTAATTTTAAAGGCAAGGCGTGAAATTTTGATTTGTTTATTAAGTTTAGTTTTAATATTTTAAATTTTTGATTAAACAGTCTTCTTTTCAAATAAAAATAATAATTTTGCAAATTAACATAATAAAAAAATTTATCGATACTAATTTTAAAGTCAACTTTTAATATAATTTATTAGACTTAAATTAAAGTAAAATTTAGTTAAAAGCAAAGTAATTTTTTTATTTAAATAAATGAATGAGTCTTTATCTATTGAATATCCTTTTAAATTCGGTAAAAGAAGAACAGTATCATCTTTATAGTCAAATTTAAAAAGTAAAACAAAAACTTTGCTAACTACAAAATTAGAAGATGTTACATTAAAAAATGACAAATTGAAAGTAATTTTGAAGCAAAGAATTAAATCAGATTTTGAACAGTTAAGAATTTAAATAGATGAAGTAACAATAAATGCAGAAAAAATATAAATTAAAGTTTTAGCATTAATTAATGGATTTACTCTAACAACATAAAAAAAAAATATTTTTAGATATTTGGAACCTTTAAAAAAATTAAAAGCTTAAAAAGTGGTTTATTATTAAATTTCTGTTCTTCCAATTGATGTAAATTTAAGATCTATAGCATATCTTCCTTAAATTTTAAACACAAATTTTATTGAAGAATTAAATATATTCATCACTCCTAAATAATTTTAAAATTTATCCTATAATAAAAAAAATAGGATTGTCCCCCCTCAAATTCATTACTTTCCTAATTTAAAATCTTTTTGTATGACAATTTCAGAATAGAAATTTTATGAAGTTGAAATTTCATTACTCTAATATATCCTTAATTATTTTTTCCAAGCACCAAAATTAGAAATACTAAAATTAAATTTAGGGAAGTGCTATTTCGAAAAAGTAGATATTATCCAGTAAATTATCTCTAATTGTTTCTCTACCTCTAAACTCCTTAAAAATTTATCAATTGATTTGGGTCAAATAAAAAATTTCAATAAAATTAATATATCATTCAACGAAATTGCATAAAATATTGAACAGCTATAATTAAATTTTTCTTTTATTCCTTTAACATCCTAATTGTTTTAATCAATACTTACCACATTAAGTTGCCAAAAAAAATTACAATAATTAAGTTTAAATTTTAGCAAATCTAATGTTGATATTAAAAAATTATAGACTCTTATAGAAACTGTGACAAAAGTGGATAATCTAGATATATTTACACTTGATTTAAGCTATAATATATTCTGTCAATCGTTTAACACTAAAATTTAAGAAGAAAGTATAATTCACAAAAAATAACTAAAGCAATTGAACTTATTATTAAATGATACTGTAGGTCTAAGTGACTAACACACAATTCCTTCCCCTGATTTTGGAATCTTAGTCAATTTTACTTATAAAAAATTATTTTTAAACCTTAACAATACAACTTAGACTTATAACACATTAGACATATTAGGGTGCGAATTAGATTAATCAAATTGTTCTGAAATTAATTTAAAGTTGAATAATGCAAGATTGAATTACAATCAAATTATTTTTCTATCAAAGATATTATAAAACTGCAGAACTATTTAAAGATTATAAATTTTCCTGAAAAACAACTTGATTTAAACTAACTAAGTAAGCCTTGTTTTAGCCGCATTTATTTAGATGAAATTAATGACAATCAATATATATTTTAACGAGGAAATCAAATCAAAACTAATGAATGATTTTGCTTTAAATAATATTTATTTATTACAAAGTAATTTAGTAAATAAAAAGATGGAGTAATTACTAAATTTGAAGAAAATATTTGTTTCAGTAATTCTAAAATTAGAAAAATATAATTTGTAACCTGAAATCTTTCAATTTATAAATGATTTATACAATTTATGTTGAAAATATTTATTATTATGAATTTGAATGGCAAAATAAAATTATCCATTCTAGATGGCAGTGTGTCAATATGATTAGTTTGATTCATATTTCCTGTTCTCTTTTATTATCCCATAGTAGGATAATATCCAATTGGCTACATAGAAATAAAAATAAACAAATGTCACTATTTGCTGTAATCTTAACAAGTATGCATTTATTAATTTCCTCTCTATCCCATTTTATCTATAAGAATTAATCCTCATTAATTTAAAGAAAAAACTTATGTGTGTGTAAGAGGCGATAAAATTATATTATTTAAATATTATAGCACTATGAAATTTTATCCTTATCATCCAATTTTCAATTAAAAGAAGAAGCTTTAGAAAATAAATAAAAATTAATGATAAGTTAATTTTAAAGGAAAATATAATGACAATCTGTTAAATCTATTTTCAATTGTAAATAAAAATCTGAAACATATAATTAATATATAAGAGATCAAAAAATTAAATGTAAGTTAAGAATTTATCTAATTGATTAAAAAGAAATATCATCCTAAAGTAAATTAAGATATAGCTTCTTTTTTGAAATGTCAGATTTTAATAATGTCATGATAGATTTTAAAAGCACAATAAGCTTGAAATGGCATTCTTTAAGTATACATAGATAAAAATCATATTTGGGAATCAAATAGAAACTTAAATAATGAAACAATGAGTAAATTTAAAGTTCTTAATCTTCATTTCATTTTGAGACATTTGTTCAAGGCTACTTTTTGCATCCATAACAATCTAATAAAAATGGTTTATGATTGAAAAACAATCATTATTTTTAATATGACAATTTTTATCAAACTCAATTATAAACATATAATTTTGATAGAAAAGGGAGAATTTTAAATAAACTAATTTTACAGATTTAAAGCGATAATTATAAAAGCAAAGTTGGATAGGTTTTCAAAATTACAAGTAATTAATTTGATTTATGTTAATTGGTCTGATTTAGATTACATTAATTGTTGGAACAATTAAATAAAGTCATAAAGTTCAACATAATCAAGAAATTTAATGAGTGGGACTGAGTAATTTTCAATTAATATTTCTCAAAGAAATCAAAATTTGTTAATTTTGATTTAAAATCAAAAATCACTACAATTTTTAAAAATCCCATCAAACCCAATATTATCAATTTTGATATTGCAGCTTAATAAATGAGATTGTAAATCATTTTACTCAATCAATATTGAAGGTTAGCGAAAGGTAAAAAAAAAAAATATATTATTAAACCTGATATTTGGAAAACTATTGATAGCATTTTTAGATATAGGTCTATTAATTATATTTAAACATGTGAAATTAATTCATAATATTATACATATAAAAATTTTCCATTATATATCATCTATTTTAATATTTTTTTTATATAAAATCATTACATTTTTAGTTTATTACATCAAAAGATTGATTGACAAAACTTATATCAATTTAAAAAGTAGATTAAACAAAATCTTGTTAATATATCTAAATTCAATACCATTAGTATGTAAATCTCAGTATGCAACAATGTTTTACTGAAAATTCCAATATATATAACTAATGATATAATTTGTCATTATTTAAATTTTTCATTTATAAAGTAATAGATTTATAATTAAATTTCCATATGAAAAAAGTTAAAACGACAGATTTAAGCAAATAACAAACTACTAGTGAGAAGGAATATACTTTTGAAAAACAAATTAACTCTTTCAATAAATAACAATGGAGAAATGAGAAAGTTAAAATTCAAATCAAGTTTAATTCTGATTAAAAAATTATCTATACATTAAATGGAGAAGTGTTGAGAATGTAAAATTATCTACGACCTTATCATAGAGTAGAAGCCTAAGATGTCCTTGAGAAGGGTTTGGGTTTGGGTTGGGTTTGGGTTTGGGTTTGGGTTTGGGTTTGGGTTTGGGGTTGGGTTTGGGGTTTGGGGTTGGGGTTTGGGGTTGGGGTTGGG